>JAQHUG010000005.1:13504543-13516207 GCA_028555095.1 Dicrostonyx torquatus
AAAAAAAAACCTGGATTCATCATATTAAGTAAAAGAGTGTGTTATAATGAAATATACTATATACATGATTATTGTATATTAATAGTATCAATGAAACATTTGTTCCATTTTAGTATTTTGTAATATTTCAAGAGATGTAGTATACATCCAAACCACATATCCAACTAGTATTCATATTAAAATCTGCTATAACATCTCTATTAGATAGATGTTGATGTTGTAGATGCTGGTGTCAAGATGATAGACAGGAATTGTGGCTACTTGGTTTATTTTCATACTTAGGAGATGTTCAGAAGTGTTGCAGACTTAGGCTGAAGTTAAGAGAGTGCAATAAAGATAATCACTAATAAGTTGTTGCATAGTCAAACTCTGGTAAAACCATTTCATGAATTAGGACAAAGGAGAATGCCTAATATGGACTCACACTAAAGGAGATGAGACATAAAAATGGAACAAATTTCAAAATAGGGAGCTTGTAGATGGCATCCAGCAGTCTTTTATGGGGTAAGATTAGAACCCATGTTTAAAGAATGAGCATATACACTCAATGAAAGTTCTTATCAAGAGCAAAGATAGAAAATGACTGGACTTTAGGTAATAAAAATCTGAATATTAACTAAAATAGTCAATCAATGGGGCAATTTTTATATAATATAATATGAAAAATGTGAAATTGAAGAAAATTTCCAATCCAATTACCTTGGAATAGGTTCTGTTAAGTTTCTCATGATCATGTCATAAGATTCCTTTAGCAAAATAAGGACCCTAGTAAGATAAAGTTTATGAATTTGCTTGCAGAAACAAACATCTAAAAGCATTGCAGCCAGCTCATTAAAATAATGAAGGGCAATTCAGTTTGTGTGGAAGAAGTCCTGGTTGCTTTGCAGTTACTCTTTGTGTTCCTGCCCTTGTGCCGATGTCCTTTCCTTCCTCCTGGGTTATTTGGGCAGAATTTCTTCTGTTCAAAATGCATATTGCATCACTAATTTCATAATGACATTCTGTGCCCTTTATGGTCCTTTTTGCATAGGTAATCAGGGCTTTATATGTAGATGGTATAATTCAACAGATAGCACATTAATTTCCACACTAGAAATCTGTCTAGAGGTGTGATTACCAACCAATTTTTAATTCTTCTTCAGTTGCAAAATATTTAACAATGCATTAAAATAAACATGAATAAGTCAGCAAAGAAGCTTGAATATTTTAATGACCTCATTTTCATCATGTTAATTTTAAATGAGTAATTAATTCAACACTTTTGTCCAAGTAAACTACCTTTCATTATTTCTAACCCAAGTAATGGGTTTTCCTGTCCTTTAAAGCATGTACACCATTGACATACTTATTCATATGAGCATTTAATCCTCATTTTCTGAGCATGTTTTTGAACATTTCTTTTGATAACAATTTTATATTTGGACAATTCAAACTTCTTCAATATTTTCAGACACATTTCTCTACCCAGCTTTACAAAATCTAAGAAAAATCTTCATTCATACTTATGTTAAGAATATATGCATAAAAGAAAGATATACTGATATGCATATTATTCCCAGAATGCATTGTGGAAACACCATAATTTATTTAATTTTGGAAAACCTCTAGCAGAAAATAACTACCTTACAAAAGTACAGCTTATATAAAACTTCAGTCACAATCCACATTTAGAGCCTGGAAACAATTTGACCCCAATATTCTTCAAAATGAATATTTGTAAGGAAGAAGGAATTTGGATCATGATATTGACAATCTTCATATCTAAGTGTGGACCACCATTCATGGTTGTCTTTCATAATGAAAATGTTTTGTTTTAATCAGAAAGTAAAGGTAAACAATATATATATATATTCTAATATTAAAATGTTTGGGATATGCAAGTCCCAAGGGCAGAAAACTTTAATAAAAATATTTTAGCAGAAAAACAGAAAAATATCTTAATTTAAAGAGAAGAGAAAAAGGTAAATATACCTGCATTGCATACTGAAATTATGGGACACATATTGGCCTGTTTGTGACAGAAAATGTTTACATTTTAAATGTATTTCTAAGATGACAAGGTAACATTTATTTAAAATAATTAGACCATATTGTATACAAAATCAATTTTTGAAGCAAAAATATAACAATTTCTCATTAGTGATGAAAAATTAATGTAGGTCAGAAAAACATTCTCTTTACTGACTGATCAACAACAAAGTTACAATATATGATAGAAGTTAAAGTCACATCTAATCCATCAGCTATTTTTTTACTATAAATTTTCATTTTACATTATGCAAGATATTAAACTTCTTCGTATTGTGAAATTATAATTTAATATCTTTTTAAAATGCCACCTCTGCCTAACTTGGTCAAATCTACCCGTGTGCTTCCAGCAACCTACTTACCAACTGTTGTTCAGTTAATAGTACAAATTTATAAGAAAAAGAGATTTGAAAAATAGAAATGTAATGCTAAGTGTCTGTGACTCTAAGTAAGATTACTAAGAATATGTGTTATATAAGCCAAAATCTATAAGACATTTATATATTTATAGTATTGCTTAAGTCACCAGTTACCCATCCCACAGAGAATTGGTGACAGTTGCCAAGTGAATGAACCTCACTAGGCCCATGCCTCTGTCTTTCATTTGCACCCCAGCTTTCTGTTTAGCGTAAATTGGGGTAGACAAACACAGAAGATCAATGCTAGCTAGATATGAGCATGTCATATATTTAGCATCACTATTTTTGGTTGCTTCAGTTACAAAATGAAGATTATACACTTACTTCCATAGGATTTGCTACAATAATAATGGAATATGCTAGAAAGTAAGAGCTATTAGGAATTATGCCATGATAGACTAACCAGAACCAAGCATCCATTTTATAATATTCACTATGAAATTTATCCTTTACTATATTGAAAAAAATTCATTCACGAATATATATGTGTTTTAGCAACAAAGCAAAACACAACACGGTACCTCAAATGATGATGTAAGTAAGAAGAAAAGGAAGTTGATTATGAAGTTCACAATTTAACACTGAAGTACTCAGGGGTGAAGATCCTAGAAGATATAATGAACTACTCATGCATTTCAACTAGAGCCCTCCTGAGCAGAGGGGTGCTTCTTCCTGGCCTGCACCCATAGTTTGATCAACCTGGTTTCTTAGAGAACCCCGGACTAATAGCCCAAGGAAAGCAACAATCATAAAGGAGTGGGTCTTCCCACACCTATCACTCATTAAGAAAATGCCCTTCAGGGTTCCCTGCATCCAGATATTATGGAGGTATTTTCTTAATGGAGGTAAAGTTGGGTCATATTAACATGAAACTAGCCAGACCAGGCATGCACCATCATGCCCAGATAAAGTATCCACCTTGGTAACAGGACATAAAAATAAATGAGGAAACAGAACAATCAAAGGGTCATAAGGCAGTTGGATGAAATACTGCAAGCAACACCAGTTGAACATATTAATTTTCAAGTGTTCATATTGATTTTGAAGCACATAGTGTAAAGCAAGTTTGATAAATTTTAATAGTATTAATATCAGAGAAACTATGGCAGCTAAACACAGTGGAGTAAAAATAGAACCCATGTCAAGAAGGAATTTTTTAAATTATCATGTATGTAAAGATGAAACAACATGTTGTCCTTTAAACAAAGTAAAACTGACAAGGTAATTTAGAAATGCCTTGACATAACATTGAAATTAAAACATAAGGTATAAAAGTCTGTGTGATGCTGCTAAAACAATAATGCAGTGAAAATATTCTTTTAAATTCATATCCAAAACTATCTCAAATCAATAACTGGATTAACCAAATGGAGAAGGTAAAATAACAAAAAAAATGTGTTAGGTAAGCCAAAGTAAGAAAGTATATGAGATTTGTGAATAAGTGAAACAGGACATTAAAAAACAAAACAGAGTGAAGGTTCAAATTACTAACACAGGGATCGGAGAGGAAGTCGCTGCCCAAATTGCAGATATGAGAAAAGTAATAAATAAGCATCATGAATAGCTGCTTACTGATGAAGTTGATTGGCATAGATGGAGTAGACCTCTGCATGAACAAGAGTTGTCAAACTGTGTTAAAAAGAAATGAGAATACTGAGAGGGGCTCTAGTTAAAGATGTAATTAGTCAGTTCTAAATTCCTGCTAAGGAAAGCCATTGTAGCAAAATTAAAGAATTAATATCTGCTTATAATAATCTCTTACAAAAAGAACAATATGTGAGAACATTATAATCCTATAATTTCTGTAATGTTACCAAAATTCTAGACAAGAAAAAAGGAAAAACATTTATAGACCAGTATCATTAAGGAATATAGACATGAAAACCCACAAAGGAAGTTCACCTCAATTAACCACAATATAAACTACAGTACAGCTCCACAGAGATTCTTTTCAATGATTCAAGATCAGTTCAAAATATGGAAATTAGTGAATACACCATAAGAGAATAGAGTAAAATAATCTTCACAGTTTTCAATAAATTCACAAAAATACTTTGAAAAAAATCCAAACTTGTTTCATAATAAAATGCCCAACAAATTAATAAATGTTAAAGCCTTTCTCAGAATCATGGAGTACTCTTTCTCTGTGAGAAATGCCAAGTTAATATCAAATATGGCTGGGGGAAGGTGAACAGCTTTCTCTAGCTGTAAGAGAAGGAGTAAAACTTCCATTTCTGACACAGTGAACACTGTTGTAGAGATTCTAACCAAGAAATTGGGGGCCAGACATCCAAACATAGGCTTCCCAGCTACAAACCAGTAAGTAAAGACGTAGAGAAATGTCACACTATTATACATATACTATATATGAAACAAGTTATTATAGCAGAGTTGTGGGATACAAGATCAGGTTAAAAGAATATAGCATATTTTTATGTATTAACAATGCTTTCATCCAAAAATGGAATTAAAGGGACAATTAATTATATATTAGCAGTATAAATATACTTATGACTAAATTTTAAAATAAGTACAAGACTTATAAAGTGGTGGCCATTGAGATGGCTCAGTGGGTAAACCTGCATGCCACCAAGCCTGACCACTCAAGGTTTCCTGGGAAAACGTGAAGAAGGATAAAACAGACTTCAGCAAGTTGTTCTTTGACCGCCAACACTACCACTAATAAATTAAGATATAATTAATGCATTAAAATCTTCTCTATTAAAGAGCATAGGATGTCATTGGAAAAAATAAAGAAAATCTAAATAAATAAAATGGCATCTCACATTACATGCAAATATTTAGTTTTAAGACACTTCCCTAATTGAATTATAGTTGCCAAAATCTCACTAAGTGTTCTCCAGAAACTGGCAGATTGATCTCAGAAAATCATGTAGAGATCTAAGGATCAAAATGTTTAAACAAGCTTGGCAGTGGAGGCACACACCTTTAATCCCTGCACTAGGGAGTCATTAGCAGACAGATCACTGTGAGTTTGAGGCCAACCTGGTCTAGTGAATGGGTTCCAGGACAGGCTCTAAAGCTACACAGAGAAACCTTTGTCTCGAAAAACAAACAAACTGAAAAGTGTTTAAACAAATTCAAATGTGGAAAACAAAGAACATACATTGTCAAAACTGCTTTCAAAGCCGTAGTTGGTCTCTATCAACTTAAAGACGTTAAACACAGCAATGCCATGGAACGGTGAGTTCAGAAAAGCTGCATGTTCTATAAATTGATTTCTGATGGGCACATTAAAAGATAATGAAGAAAGGACAGCTCTCTTACCAAATAGTGTTGCACATCAGTGGAACCATCCACATGCCATAAAACAGAGCTGCATCTCTTACCTCATACCATATCCAATGGAACATAAAAGCTACTGTTTAAAGTATACACAAGAACTAATGTACTAGTACTTCAGCTCTCTGATAAAATAGCAGAGAGGGGCACGACCTGATTAGGTCTTGATAACTCTTATCTCGTCGACAGGCAAAAGTTACTTTACATGATAAGTTAGTTATTAAGAGGATGGCTTCATTATAAAAATAACTTTGGCCCTTCTTGATTACTTGGCTTGTCTCATTGTCCTTCTACCATGAGATGATGCAACAGTAAACACATGTTTGCTCACAGATGACAGCATTTGACTATCAAATTTCCCAATCTGTAGCACACATAAATATTCTTTTTGTCAGTTACCTAGTCTGTGAAAAGGATGAACGAAGACAATGACTTTAAGTGTAAGAGCTAAACTTTCAATTACTAAACTGCCATAAGAAAACAAAGGTCTATTTTTTTTTTCATTTTCAAATGTCACATTTAATATTTTCACCACAATACTTCAAATCTACATTATACAAAGTGACCAGAAAGTGTCCCATGGGAACTGACCTACCTCTGAGATTATACCCTTTCATCCCAGTGTCTTCTCAGGCTCTTTGATACTAAACATGTTTCTTATTCAAGTGAATTGAAATTGATTCAGTTGGGTTGATTCTTAGGAACCTCACAAAAACAAACAAACAAAAACAGAAGCAAAGATGTTATACCATCTTCTATTGCTGGTGGGAGTGCAAGCTGGTGCAGCCCCTTTGGATATCAATATGGTGATTTCTCAGGAAATTAGGAAACAACTTTCCTCAAGACGCAGCAATACCACTTTTGGTTATATATCCAAAGGATGCTCAATCATACTACAAGGACATGTGTTCAACTTTGTTCATAGCATAATTGTTTGTCATAGCTAGAATCTGGAAACAACCTAACTGTCCCTTGACCAAAGAATGGATAAGGAAAATGTGGTACATTTACACAATGGGTACTACACAACAGAAAAAAATAATGACATCTTGAAATTTGCAGGCAAATGGATGGAGCTAGAAAACCTCATATTGAGTAAGGTAACCAGACCCAGAAAGACAATTATCACACGCACTCTCTCATAAGTGATTTTGAGACATAAAGCAAAGAAAACCAGCCTACAAATCACAATCCCAGAGAACCTAGACAACAGTAAAGACCCTAAGAGAGACATATATGGATCTAATCTACATAGGAAGTAGAAAAAGACAAGGTCTCCTGAGTAAATTGGTGGCATGGGGACCTTGCGGGAGGGCTGAAAGGGAGGGGGAAGGCAGGGAGGGGAGCAGAGAAAAATGCAGAGCTCAATAAAATCAATAAAAAAGAAAACATAGTCTAATGTTTATTAACTTTGATAAAGTATATTTCTGCATAAAATACAAAACCACAAGAGGAAAAAAAGATGCATGGCCTTTATCAAATTAAAAACCTTGAGCATCAAAATAATAATAACATTAAACAAGCTATAGTGGAAATTGAGATCTCATGGGGTCCCATCCTTACACAAAGAACTACAAGCAATTAAGGATTATTAAGTAAGGGAGAATTAGTTTCCCTGGAGATGAGTTCCCTAATTGTTTATGATATCAAGTGCTTAGTCCTGAAATTGTTTTCATATAAGCAACACTAAATGGACTCACAAGTTGTTTTTATGCATGTATATGTTTATACACATGTGCTTGTATAGAACAACAATAATAAACATATAGAAGTCATAAATTTGAGTGGGAGGAAGGGAGTCCATAAGTAAAGCCAATTGTGGTGGCACATGCCTATTATTTCAGTATTTGAGGGGTAGTTGCAGGAAATTCAGACATTCAAGGCCATTGTCCTGCTACATAACAATTTTGAAGTAAGTCTTTCCTTCCTCAAATCATATACACAATATATGAAGACAAACACACAGAACACACACACTCTCTCACACACAGAAAACCAGCCACCAAATGAGAAAATAATTGCAAAGTTACTGTTAAACTTTAGTATTCAATAGAGCATTTGTAAAAATATTGATCAATGATGTAAACATTTCCAGAAGCCACTGAAAAGCTTCATGCTATCATCAGCCACAAGGAAATGCACATTACCTAACCAGGAGAAACTATTTTACACCTCTTAAAATGCTACACTAAAAAACGAGAGACCAACAGCTGCTGGCGTGCACGGGGATGAATCTGAGCTCTCATGCATTTCTGTGGCGAGGCAAACTCAGTCTGTCTGCTTCTTCAAAATGAACATCACATTAGCCAGTAGTGTCACATAACACAGCAATTTCACTCCTACATAGGGAACTGAAGACACATTTCAGACCTACAGATTTTGTACATTGTTTTTCTTGCCAACATTGCTTTTAAAGAAAAATGGAAACCCAAATATCCATTGGCTAACAAATAGAAACCCGTTATTACTCTAGCTGGAAAGGTTAGTTAAAGGAAATGCAAAATATGGTGCCTTTATTGTGTGCTCCTATTTAGTCATAGAATAAAATATTGATAGGCTCACCACAGATGATTCTAAACCACAGCTGATCTACATTCAGTATGCTGAGGGAACGGAGCCCATTATGATGGTGTCATATGATCTAATAAGCCTATGTAGAACTGTGACCGCCTGGGACTGGTGGTAAAGAAGCGTGGAAAGTGACCTTTAATGCAATATAGCCTCTTTCTGGAGTGACACAAATGAGTTTCTGGTGGCAACTCTGTGTAAATCTGAGAATATGCATGGATCAGAATTGATGAGGGGGTTCCCCTCTGTATGCTATGAATATGTTTTATTACCATCGGTTATTAAAGAAGCTGTTTTGAATTTTTAGTGGAGTAAAACCAGTAGGGAAATCCAGACAGAGATATAGAGATAAAATAGGCAGAGTCAGTAAGACACCATGTAAGAGAAAGGCGCCAGTCGCCAGACAGAACCTTACTGGTAGGCCACAGCCTCATGGCAATACACAGATTAATAGAAATGGGTTAATTTAAGATGTAAGAGTTAGCTAGGAGTATACTTAAGCTATTAGCCAAAAAGTAATGTAATTAATATAGTTTCTGTGTTATTATTCAGGTCTTGGTGGCTGGAAAACCAATGAGCAATCTCTGTCTACAACTTAAAGGATTGGATTTTATGGCATGTATAAGGCTGCTATATTGAAACACAATTCCTTTCTTTTATTTACTGCCCATCCTAAAGGCAAAGCTCTACATATCCTGGTCCTGAATTTCTATGTCTTTACTTTCTTCAACTTCTGTGATCATCTCTGATTCAGCCTCAATATCTATACTCAGGATATTTTTATAAAAAGATACATTTTTCATGACTGTGAATAATTTTACAAATATTTATAAAAAAAATCTGGTCAATGTTCTTTTCCTTTTGGCCTCCTACCTTTAGTCCCTACACTGATGACTATGTTTTCTACATCTCTCACAGACATTTGATTTATCTCTCTGAAAGTCTGCTGCCTTTTCCCTGCGCGTTGGCAGCTCCTTGCTTCTAACCTAGCTTCCACTGCTTGGCATCTTTCGTTGGTCATCTGGAAGAAAAGTCAAGTGCCACTTGGTACAGTTCTAGTTTACATAAGCATCACTTATCAGTTCAATCAGACTTTTATCTATTTTGCTTATATGTTTGGTTCTTGAGGGCATTGGAAGTGGCAGTCCATGGATGGCCTTCATTTCTACAGTCGGGGCAACCATTGATTCTTTACATTCTATAACTCAGACAAGAAATGTAGAGAAATCATTTGTCGATATAAAAATTTTTCCAGTAAATTGTGGATTTTTGAATAAATGCAACAATTTTTATTCTATAGTATTCAGAATGGAGGAGGAGAGACTGTTATGAATAGGAGGTGGTGGTTGCCTACAGCTAAGCAATGTTTTCCTTCCTTCACAGGCAGCTACATGTATGAACTCATAGTGGCTGTGATAACACGTACAATGCCTTCACAAGCTAAACGCAAACAAAACCCAGCATGAAGGGAGCAGGCAAGCACAATGTCCAGTGTCCCACACCCAACTGAGGAGCTTTTTTCAAGGGCTAGCTGGTGGGAGAGGAAGAGTCAGTTATCTAGAGAGTTTAACCACACTCTAGGATTCGACTTCAGACCAAAGAGTATTTAAGCAATGCAAACTGGACTCAATGAAAACCCATAGATAGGAATGTGTAGGGGTTAAGGGTATATCTAGAGGAAGCTTGGGACGGGGTCTGAAAATGATAGAAATAAACTATGAAATTCTCAAACTATTAATAAAGCATTATTTAATCTACAAATCAGCAAGCACACAACATAGAGTATTTTCTGATATTATGATTCTTTAAGCAAGGACAATCTTTTTTTTTCTTAAAAGCAAGATACATGATTTGACATAAAGAGACAAGAATATCTTAAATTAAGGCTAACTGTGGATCTTAGCCAAATTTTCAATTAGTAATAAATAAAGTAGGGGAATTTTGATGTCACAGAGACCTAGATTCTGGACTTGCTCTCAGTTTCATTAACTTTTAAAGAGTCTTTGAAGGAGCTATTTACTCTCTCAGTGTCTTTCTTTATTTAAGAGGACATAACCCATTAGTTCAACAGCACAAAGCTACCCTGAAAACCACAAAGGAGAAGGCCCCGGTGAAGGGCTTCATATTGTGCTATGGACGAGCATGATGAGTTCATTTTAATTCTCATTATTATTGTTAGTTTAAAAATAAAACAAAGATAATATAATCAGTTTTCTTCTATAGGTCACAAAGACAGAGGGGCAAATAAACAACAGACAATGACCCTGTACACTTCCTTGCCTTGTGTGAATTCTATTGGTTGTGTGTTTGGAAGCATCTTACTTAGTGCTCATGACATTTGCTAGCGTGGAATATCAAAGATGTTAGCGGCCTTGTCAGATGCATGCAGAATCTCTTGTATTACTTTGCAGGCAGTAAATTATGTGTAGTTCTGAAATTACAAGTCGGCACATCATTTCTTCATTCACTTCGTGAGTTTTCGACAGAAAAAAAGATCTATTAATAACATAAAATACTAGCCCATAAAATTCACAACCGAAAGAGTGAAGAGGGATAACTAGAAGTCAATTTGAGCAAAAGTTTATGTTTAGAAGTAGCTCCGTGTGCCCCCTTGTGTCCAATCTCTTTTAAGCATTTTGTTTTGTATTTTGTTTTCCCAAAGGGTGTTATACTAAGGGATAGAAATACAAAGGATATCTCTTTCATTACTCTCCCACCTCGTCCCTCCCTCAACTCTACAATCCCGTCCCTTCATCTTCTCATCCCTCATCCCCTCCCTTCTACCGCCCCTGGCAATGAGACTGGGATCTATCCGTGGCGCATGAGCTGGCTTTTTGCAGCCTATTCCCTATGGTGGGATGCTTTGCTCAGCCTTGATAACTGGGGTTGGGGGAGGGGTTGGTCCTGCCTCAGCCTAATGTGTCAGGCTTTGAGGTCTTACCCTTTCAGAGGAGTGAATGGGGTTGAGTTAGAGAGGAGCTAGCAGTGGCATGTGGGGTTGAGCAGGAGGAGAGGAAAGAGGAGGAACTGTGGTTGGTATGTAAAACCAATAAAAAATACAAATGAGAGGAAACAGGGTGAACTGAAATAAATACACAACTAAAATGTTTAATGTTTTAGGAAACTGAATAATCTGAAAATACACATGTAAGTCCAGTATTTAAGCCTAAGTAACTTAAGTAATACAATAATTGAACACTTGATCTAGGCTATTTTTAATGGTTTGGAGCCAAATCACATGATTTTCAAATGTTTTAATCATCCACACTAATTCCTGGAGGAAAACAATAACAAGAACAACAACAAAAACAAAAAGATAACTGGTGCTGGGTGGTGGTGATGCACA
>JAQHUG010000005.1:13544977-13555887 GCA_028555095.1 Dicrostonyx torquatus
GCTTTGGAGCCTGTCCTGGAACTAGCTCTTGTAGACCAGGCTGGTCTCGAACTCACAGAGATCCGCCTGCCTCTGCCTCCCGAGTGCTGGGACAGTTTTATTCTTATTGCGTTCAGTTTGTGTAGGCAGGACAAGAATTGCAACCATGGGCAACAAGAGGTCAGAGTAAATCTGAAGAATTTCAGGGAATATACTATAGAAGGATAAGAATTGACAAATTTCAGGTCCTGTGTTTGGACACTGCCATATAAGAACTATGTGTGTAAAAGGGAGGTAAATATCTTGTAGCCACTGGAAACCTGAGAGGCCACTCAGTAAAAATAGATGAATACAGAAGAAAGGGAAAACAGTTCCTTACTGTTTTAATTGTTCAATTTATCTTGCAGGTGTTTTTAAGCCTCTGTTTGTAAGATAGTATCTTTAAATGCTATGAAAACTTTTTATGAAAACACTGTTTTAATAGTTGAATTTAGCAGTTGAAAACAATGATGATAAAAAAGTTGTCTGAAAGGAAACATATAAAGTTTAACAACTCCACAGTGAGGGAAAGAGTGAGTGCTGGAGGCTGGGATGTGAACACCTTGGAGAAAAGGAACTGCAAAGGACATATAGTCACCTGTGGGATTGCTGGTTACAGCTCTTGGAAAGCAATAAAATATAATGGTCCTTGCTTTTATTTCAGTGTAGATACATGTGTGTTGTGTGGTATGCATGTGTGTGGACCATGAATGTGAGTGGGCAGGTATTTATGAGGATGTTATAGTGGGGCATTGGGCATCTTCCTCTAAGGATCTCTGCCTTGCTGCCTTTTGAGATGGTCTCTCACTGAGATTGAAGCTCACTCTTTGGCCTGCCAGTAAACTCCTGAAGTCTGGCTGTTCTCAACAGCCAGTGTTGTGATTGTCAGGCTTTTATATGTGGGTGCCACGGATTTGAATTCAGATTCCCATACTTGGAAAACAAGCGTTCTAACCCAGTAAACCATTGCTCCAGATTCTGAATGTTTTTTTTTTAAATCATATTTTCCCGGCATCATATTTTCCAGGGCATTCAATGTCTGATCCAGAGAATGTAAGTGGCCCTTCGAGTGTGTCTAGAGAAGGGCTCTGTCATTACATTCACATATGTTAAAAGCTCTGTAAGTAGTATTATTTCCATATCTTTTTAGAAATTTAACCCTCTGAGAAGATTAGTGGGATTCAGCCTATTAATCAACAGAACTAACATGAGAAATTAATGTTTTCTGACTTAGTTTCTCCACGCAGATTCTCTTCTTTATGAAGCAGTAGTAGCGATTAAATGATGGGCTGTTTTCCATGGTGCAGTTCTGTTATTCATACCAACTAGTAATTATCTCTGTGGAAGTCTAAATTCTTTTTTAAAGAAATAAAAAATACTCTCTGTCATTTTACTGCTTCCCTGAATAGTAGAGGAGAATCATCTTTGCTGTATTAATGGTCCTTAAATCAACCTCAATCAGAATTTCTTGTTAGGCTTTGAAAAATATACATCCCTAGACTCCATGTAATAATGGGTTCCAAAAGTATACAGGTACATGAAATCCTTGAAAGACTGAAACTTAAAGCTGAATTCCAAAAAATATCTTGATCTTCTCAGAAATAGTGTTCTTCTAATCATAAGAAGAATAAAATGTGCATTAAAAAGAAATCAGCCTCTATAAATTATCATAAAAGTGAACATACTAATTTTCTTTTTCTGCATGTAAAATATTGAGATCCTAGAACAAAATATGACCATCTATGATACATTTATCTCACTGAGAACTAATTAAAATATGGAATTTATATCCAGTTAAACTATAACAAATATTTATTCAGCCTAAAAACATTATACGAATCTGAATCTTAGTAATAAATATATTAATATTAATATTATCACAAATTATGAACTGGTCCAGAAGTCTGGAGTTAGGTTATCAGAGGCTAACATAGTGTCTTATCTGTTCATGAGGTGGTTTAGATAAACAATGAAATGGGGGATTACTAATTTTTTATGCCCAAGGCAATTAGGTTTCTTTTGCACTCAGGAATCCTACAGTTGGAAGAGCAAAGAATAGGTGTTGAATACAAGTCATGGTAGGTTCTCAATTACAATGTATCCATATTTGTCAAATTTTAAAACTGTATAATTCTTTTAATCCTTTGTTTTACCAGATGTACAGTATGTTGTGCATAATAATCTAATTCACAAGATGCTCTTTAGCTTTTCAGACCTCTCTAGAAAATAAATGCCAAAGAAAGACAAGAAATCAATTCTCTCTGTCTATGCAGACGTCTTTTGAATAATGACCATGTTCCCAAAACACCAGATGCATGGAATATGCAAAATCTAAGAGAGCATTGTGGCCAAAGGAAAAATAAGTGTAAACAAAAGTCAATACAAGAAATCATGTTTTTAGGAATATTTATTAGCCCCGTTCATATCTATGGTAGAATTAGACTGGAAAGGTTGGAAGAAGTTAGATCATCAAAGGGTTAGCTACCAGAGTTTAAGATTTATTTTGTAAATTTACAAGTTTCTAAGAAGTTCAGAAATATGAAGTGACTCAAAAGTCAGGTCTCAGAACACATGTTGGATGCTGCCATCTATATCCATTTCTCTAGTATGGCCAATGAGCAAATTAAACAGTTGTATGCCTTGTCAAAGTGTTTTAACTCTTTGTTCTTAGATTTGTAACTTGCCGTTTTTCTATTTTTTTTTTCAGGAAGTTGCTTAGTCATAGAGTCCTTTCAATTGACCTGTCTGTAGAGAAATCAGAAAGTCGCCATATTTTTTTACTTGTTTTATGTACAGAACTATGTGCAAGATTATGCTTATATAAACTATACTTGGAGAGTAAACTCTAGGGAAACAACATGACGATATACCTATAATTTATAAGTAGTATCAATCAGCATTAAATTATTAAATGTACAGAAAACATATTGGAAGCATCTAATCAATATTGTTATTCTTCTCTAAAAGATTTACTCATCTCTGCTCCACAAAGCCCTGTGGCTTTGTACAAGCCCTTTTGCCTCAAGGCCTCAGCCTGGGAACAGGCTGAGTTCCTTTTGCGAACCAAGGACCCCCGCCACCGATGGGGATGGATGCTTGGATGTAAGCTGCGGTGTGCTAAGCAGAAAAGCCAATAGGTGGGGAAAGCTCCCTTAATGGCCTGAAGGTTTGAGGGATGGGCGGGTGTCCTTAGTCCCCTCTAAGGCCAGACACCTAGAAGGCTGGGCTGGGACCCACTTACCCTACGGGTCGGATGGCTGGATCAGAAGCCCTCTCCAAGCTGAGAATTATTTCATGAGCCAATGATTTTTATCTTCCACTTGGGATTTATTTCCACTGGTGTTCACATATCCATTTTTTAATTTTTTTCACACAAGTATTTTATATGCTCATAGGCATACAATAACAACAGAAAGCCTCTTAAACCTAAAGACTTATACTTTCTATGGAAGAAACAACAATAAGCAAATAAAGTAGACACATACACAGCATAATTTCATACAGCAGTGAGTGCTATAAAATAAACCAAGCACACCAAGAACTGAAAGGTAGAAAACAAAGGCAAAGTCACTGAAGTTAACAGAAATCTATGCAGAATTCAATAGAAAATGGCCAGACAGCCTGAAGAGGACGTTTAAAAAGTTGAATTTAGCTTACTGGAGGGACAAAATGAACTTGGGAGAAGCTGGAGGGGAATGGAACCCATCTGGAGAGAACAGGAACAAAATAGCTAAGGCATTTTGAAGCTACTATAACCGTGTTACATTTTATTATAAGCCTAATGGGAAATCATCAGATTTTTTTTTTCAGCAAGAAGTGCGATTTATTACCAAAGTTGCCAAAATCATCAACAAAGATTCACCAATGACTACAGAGGGAAGAAAAAGGCTCAGACTGGGAGAGTGTCAGGAGTTCGGAGAGGTAAAATGAATGAGACCTCAGCTGTGACACTCCTTCCTAGTGCCAAGGAAAAGAATCTTCCTTAGGCCATTTTCTCTCCCCATCTCATGACTAGCTTGTCTGGGAAACTGGAAGAGATTATAGTGAGGGTGGGAAGGTTGGGCTGGAGTGTTCCTCAATTCAAATGTACTCACAATTTTGGGATCAGGAATTGGGGAAGACTGCCAGGACTTCAGCCCCATTGTTTTGGATTACAGGAGAAAGGGTTAGTGTTAGGATTCTAGAAAACACAGGGGCTTTATGGAGTGAAGACCCGGGCCTTCACCAAGAAAAGAGATGCAAGTGGGTGTCTTTTGGTAATGAGGTGAGTTTCTCAAGAGGTATTAGCTGGAAAGAATTGGTGATTGGGCCTTGGGGGTTAGACTTCTGCTTGGCAAAAATGACTTGGAAACCTTGACTCCTTGCTTTACTAGTGAGTCCAAGACCACAAATAGTGTACTAGGATTGACTTTGGAGTCTTTCTGTGTGGCAGGTGTGGGAACCGGGGAAGTGGCTGATAGAGGACTCCTCATGACTTCAGTCAGTGTCTTAGTTAAGGTTACTATTGCTGTGAAGGGACACTATGACCAAGGCAACTGATGTGTGTGTGTGTGTGTGTGTGTGTGTGTGTGTGTATACACACTTAAACTAGGCTTGCTTATAGTTTCAGAGGGCTAGTCCATTATCAGCAAGGTGGGAAACATGGTAGCACACTAGCAGACATGGTGTTGAAGAAGTACCTGAGAGTTCTACAGTCAGATGTATAAGTAACAGGAAGAGAAAGACACGGAGTCTGGCTTGGGCTTTTGAAACCTCAACGGCTGCCGCTAGTGACATACTTCCTCCAAAAAGGTCATACCTAACTCCAATGAGGCCACACCTCCCATACCTTCTCAAGTGCTGCCACTCCCAGATGACTGATCACTCATATATATTATCCGATGGGGGCCATCACCACAACCAGACGTGTTTCACAGATCCCATTTGTGCCCTCATCCCAGGGCTACAGCAGAGACCTCCTGCCAGCAATTCTAAATCTGATACTGCACCCAAAAACTGAAAGCACCATGTAGAGTCCAGTCAAACTCTGAAATCACATAAGGCTCTTTTTTCACAGTGATCAATTACTGTAGTTTGGTGCATGCCATCTTGGCAGATGATCAAACTTTATCCTCTTGTCAGAGAAGGCTAAGGTTGACACCCAGGGATCAGAGGCTGGAAATCTACTAGCATGGACCCCTCTCCATCTAAGGAGCCTTGGGTGTGAAGAAGAAACATGAAACCATTAATAAATTACCATTGGGCACTAAGATAAAGACATTGAATATGGTTAAAAGAGAAGAAATCAAGAGACCAGCTGGGAAGCAATTGCTGCAAATCACGTTCAGGATGATGCTAGTTTGGTTTCTAGAAATAGATAGGAAACTTGAGATGGATTCTGAAAGCAGGAGGATAAAGATTCACAGGACGATTGCATGGAAGACTGAAAAAAAGCTGAGCAGCCAAACAAAGCTGGTTCTTGGATCTCAGGCTTAAGATGCTGGGGGCAGGGTAAGAACCAGGAAACAATGGTCTCCAGACTGAATTTCTAAGTCCAACCCACAGCTCCCAACCTGTGCTTGAGGCCAAGCTGTCAAATAGAGCAAGCACAATCCAAGAAATAACTGTAGAAGGGGCACTCTTTGGAAATATCACATAAATCCCTAAGATTGTCCCCAGAAATGCTGTTTGCAGTCAGTATGGAGGGCTTAAGAGTATAATTTTCAAACATCTTTCTTCTGTGCTTCTTCATTTGTTTATCTTTGTTCAGCATGATAGACTTAATTGATGATTATTATTTCCAAGTTTTGAGTATGTAGAAATCATTTTTCTCTGATTCACTTGGCAACAAAAAACACTTTCATTAAATTCACACTAGGTTTTCCACAAATGTGTTCTAATTTATAAAGACATCAGGAGCCTGCTTAGTTACTAGCATTCCACTTTATTGTAGCCTCTGGGCACAAAACTAGATATATCTTTTCTATTAAAAACCAAGTTCAAGAGTTAAAACCAGAACAATTCAGCCTGTGAGAGAAATCTACTGTGCAAAACGGTCTGTAGAAACTTGATAAGAAATCTTCAAGACTTCTGACGTATATGGAGTTTAATATTGGCCATCACGTTGTAGTTGATTCACGAAGCCCTAGGGCCTTCATTTCAAATGTTTCCTGATGAGCAGTGCATTTGAACAGCATCATGAGTAGCTGATCAAGCTAAGCTCCACATATTCAATACTAAAAAGGGAAAATCTTCATAATTACCGAAAGTCAAGCTCAGGCTCTCTATGTGCCAAATTTTAATTGCTGGTTTTTCATAATTTTAAGCTCACCTCTCAAGCATCATTCAATTTGATCATATTTAAAACATATAGTTACTATAGTAACATACTAAATATTCATTTACTGATTTATAATATTTTCCTGCTGACATTAGGAAACATGTACAATCATCACCTTTTTACATAATCAATATGAGAAATAATACATATCTATATATAATGCCCAGAGTCTAAAGGCAGTGAGTCTAGAATACTTTTAGTATATTCTGGGTTCCTTCAAGTTTATTTATACTTAAAGGATGCATCAAATGACTTTATAAAAACAAATAGTTTACCCTCAAAGCATATAGAAGCAAATAACATTAAATGGACTACACAAGTTATGTTTATGTATTTAGAATATGTACATTCACACATACACGTTTAACTATAAGTTTAAAAGACAGAGTAGGTATGTGTGAGGGGTTGATTGGAGAAAAGGAAAAGGGAAGAAAGGTAATTATATTAAAATCTCAAAAAACAAAAACCTTAAAAATTGCCTAATAACAAATTTTAGCATTTATCTGTTCTAATAAATAAAAAGAAATAGAAGTTAAATAACTTTCAAATGATACACAAATTTGAGTTTGTAAAATTCTAGTTATTTTGTAGATCAAATTCTCAGCTCATGCTTCTCTTTACTTTCTTATACTTAGTCTATTCAGTTCATGGAAAAGAGTTGAACTGTGGGTACTGTAGTTGCTCTCATTACTCTGTCCAGTCTATGGTCTTACCTCACACCCATTAAAGCAGGATTCAGCCTTTGTTATGTTACAAAAATCAATTTCATCTCCATATAACTGGAGTATGTAATTTAATATTTCTTGTCCACTTGCCTAGGCTGTGATACCCAGCTTGGACAAGCACCAGCCAGCACACATGTTGTTATGCAGCTATTTCAGTTGAGACTAAAAGTTTAGTCTTTAGATTTTGAGTACCTTGCCTTTTATAAAACAAATGGACTACAGCTGGGAAGCCAGAGGTCATCAGAGCAGACAGAGTAAGGTTCTTTAAAAGAAAGGATTTGGCTATAATCAAGTATTTCCATCTGGCCAGCTGTCTTAGTTAGGGTTTCTATTGCTATGAAGACATACCATGACCACAGCAACTCTTATAAAGGAAAATGTTTCATTGAAGTGGCAACTTACTGTGTCAGAGGCTTAGTCCATTATCATCATGGTTGGGAGCATGCCGGTGTGCAGGCAGACATGGTGCTGGCTACATCTTCATCAGAAGGCAACAGGAAATGGACTGTAACACTGGCCTGCATCTTGAGCACAGGAAACTTGAAAGTCCACTCCCACAGAGACACACTTCCTCCAACAGGACCACACCCTTTCCTATATGGCCACACCCCTATAGTGTCACTGCCAATGAAATTATGGGGCCAATTACAGTCAAACTACCACATTTACCTTGTAGATTTAAGATCAGTTCTTACCTGAATTTTCTTCATGCCAACATGATGTGTGGGTTTTAGCAAATTTATTAAAATAAAACTCTTGCATGTTTCCCTCTCTTATATCTTTGCTGCATATATTTGTTCTTTTCTGTAGAAAACCCTAACTAATACAATGTTTAGGGATGGATGCAGTACTAGATACCTAAATCTTTGAAAACAGCTTATAAATGAAAAAAATAGATGGACACTAGGTGAGTTTTACTGTACATCCCAGAAAAATCTTTTAATTACAGAAGAGGCAGTTGGTATAAATACGAATGTTAAAGATCTTTTTAAAGCAGTCTTAGTCATAAATGTGGAATATGTTCCAGAAAGCGGGGAAGGGGGGGAATGAAGTTATAAAATGGTAGAGAAGTTGACTGGAATATATTCCAGTATCTCATAAAAAGTAAATGTATGACTGATGATATTGACAAGATTTCTAAACATTTCAAAGTTGTAGTCTGTTGCTCATGGAAAAATGTAAAAGGAGAGAGCATTTTGGAAATATCGTTAGGTAGAAAAGACCTCAAAATTGAACCATTTTCTTTTTAATTCTTCCCATATATATGATAAAAAAAAAGAGTCAGAATACTCCAAGGAGAAACCAAGCATATGGTTGGAAAAAATTCTACGCTAAACAAATGTGCATGATTTGTGACTCTGGTTTCCTCTCCTAACAGAAATTGTGACAGCCTCATAAAGAAGACGAAGAGGACATGAAGAGAAAGAAAGCTGCTGGATTTCTAGGGTCCTGTAGGGAGGAAATTGGCTGTCAAAGCTCCGCAGCACAACAGTGAGATGCTCTTGTTCTTCAAGAAACGACAAGGATGACTTCAAAGGTAGGGGTAAGCAGCCTGGTTGCTCTGGAGGACAGACCACCAATAAACAAAAAGAGGTGGGGGCTTTTGTTAGGAAGTTGGGGAAAAAGATCAAAATAGAAGGAGAGGGAAAAAGGACAAACAGTCATAAGGGTGTCTCTGAAAACCTTAGAGAATCAAACAGTATTATATTTACCTAAAATTACACATAATGTTTATGCACATATACATGCACACACACACACACATATACAC
The DNA here is from genome assembly GCA_028555095.1 of Dicrostonyx torquatus. Taxonomy (NCBI): domain Eukaryota; kingdom Metazoa; phylum Chordata; class Mammalia; order Rodentia; family Cricetidae; genus Dicrostonyx; species Dicrostonyx torquatus. The sequence goes on from JAQHUG010000005.1 coordinate 13,553,811, forward strand.
AGATATCTTAAATGAAACAATACCATTTGTGTTGACAATGCTCCCTACTATCTACAAAAGTCTTAGTCCCAGGCAGCAGAAACCTCCCTTTGAATTTTCGGTCAGTATTGTCCATGTGACTCCCAGAACAGGATAGGTCCTTTCAGTTGCCCTTGGTTCTTTCCCAGAGGTGGACGATAAGTCCCTGTTGCTGAAGACAGTAAACACTTCAGACAAGAACTAAGAAGACTAGAGCTGTATGTAACCTGATCAAGTCTAACTTTGGTGCTGTGCAAGCTGCCACATGAGTGAAGCAATCAACAGTCCTACCATCTATGCCATCTATGAAGAATAATAACTAGTATAGCAAGATATTACTAAAGGTACAGTAGCATCACTCATAATTTGATGATAAACAAGAGCTGTCTAATTAGGCTTAAGGTCCATTCAACAGGGAGAAAATCATGCCTGGTAAAATACAAAATTACATTCTGGGTGTTGCATTGCTGAAGACTTCTTGAGGCAGAGTGCTGATGCTAGAATGATTTTGTTTTTGAAGGATATAAGGGTAGTGAAAACGTATTTTCCACATGGGAAATGCTTGAAGTCTTAAATCATCAAACAGTTTAACAGCTTTATTTGTATCACACCTACAATATGTTAGTTCCTAAGCTTTAGGACCTCAGGGACTTATTTGGAGTTGAGGTCTTTGCAGAGATACTGTTTAACATGGAGTCTTTGGGTACATAATCCTCATTAAAAAGTACCTATTTAAAAACAAAGAAACACACACACAGCAGGGTGTGGGGTGTGGGTGAGTTATGTTGTCTCTAGCCTTGGAATAACAGAAGCGGAGAGAGAAGTTCAAGACTGACTCTTTCTCTCACATTCAAGAGATCCTGGACTTGCTAATAAATTGAAGTCAGCCTCCATGACTGTGAGACAAAAATTTTTATTGTGTAAACCACTTGATTTGTGATGCTTTTGTTATAGAAGTCCCAGGAAACTCATATATATTTTAACAGATGTGTTGTGGATATTTCATAGAAAGGCAGAGAAAGAAAGTTATATATCTCTGCAAGCAATAAACCTGAACAGATTTCCACTATGTCTGATTACTTAAACTCTATTTTCATCTGCAGTGGAATGTTGCTTTTATATTTTGGTATTTTTAATATTTTCTTTTTCTGCTATTCTCTCAATATTATTTCTGTTTCTTACCTATGTTTGATCATTTTCCTTATCAAAAAAAAGTTTTTATTTTTATACTAAAGAATCTTGGGATCTGAGAAAACAGCAAAACAAATGACCTTATCATGCTTCCTAATCTGACCTCAAGTGCTACAAAACACTCACCAATGCAGGAGTTTTGGGATATCATTTAAAATATTTTTCTTTTATCTGATTGTCGTTCTTTACATCCTGCCTCTGGGAAAAACATTTATAGTTGTTATCATATAGTCTCCAAGCCTACAACAAGAACTTGACAAAAAATTTTCCATTTGCATTGATTAAAACATTAGCATTGTTCTTAACTTATATGAATTTTAAAGGTTTTAGACCTTGAAAACAAAATATTTTGAGTCTGCTATTTTTTTCTTATATAAGGTCATGTTTTAGAAAACAAAACAAAAGACTTAAAAGCATGAAGAAAGCATGAGATGCAAAATTAAGAGTGATCCAGTGGGCAGTAATACCTGGACCCCTTGCTAGTTGCTATCTGGTATCTAGCAATATGTAGTTGTTGGGTTGACTCAACTGTTTCTTCTCTTTACACTCACCCAAGGCAGCCTCCTGGGTTTTATTATTGTTTGGAGAGTTTTATCATTAAACATATTGTTGTGGTTTGAGTGATAATGGCCCCATAGACTTAGAGATTTGAATACTTGGTCAACAGTAAACAACACTATTTGAAAGGATTAGGAGGTGTAGCCTTGCTGAAGGAAGTGTGTCACTGGAGGTGGGCTTTGACATTTCAAAAAACCTATTCCAATCCTAGAGTTAGGCTCTTCTTGCTGCCATGCTCTCTGTCATGATGACAATGGACTAGACCTCTGAAACTGTAAAGGAAGTTCCAATTAAATTCTTTTGTTACTGT
>JAQHUG010000005.1:13566736-13580894 GCA_028555095.1 Dicrostonyx torquatus
TTCTAGTTTCTTATTAGCTAATTCTTACATCTTAATATAACCCATTTCTATTAATCTTGTATCTCCACGTGGCAGTGGCTTACTGGGTAAAATTTCCAGCATCTGTATGGGGAATCCATGGCTTCTCTCTGCATCTGCCTCCTTTCTATCATCATGCCATTTAGTTTTCCCCGCCTCCCTAAATTCAGCCCTATCAACAGGCCAATTCAGTTTCTTTGTTCATTAATCAATGAAAGCAACACATAGACAGAAGGACCTCCTACACCATAAACCTGAGAACAAATATATATTCTACCTGAAAATCTAGGGCTATCACAAGAGCTTCTGCTTGTGGAATGTATTCATATGCAAGAATTAGTCCAATATATTTCTTTTCCTTTTGCATTTGAAAACATTTAATTCTCTTCCTGATTTTTCTTTATGTCTAACAGAAAAAAAGTAAATGCCAAAACAAGGTATAGATGGAAGTACCATATCACAACAAATGTACAATTAAAAAGAAAATGTGACAATCAGAATCTTCTAATGGTTTTTATCAAATTGATCCAGAATCTCTCTCCCTACAACTCTGAATCACAGCTGAGGGATAAATGTTGACTAATTTGCCTCAGCAGGGCAGAACACTTACCTGATCATAATTTATAGTTTTGTTTACCTTTCTGTTGTGAAGGCTAATTATTTGTCTGAGTAAGAGTTTCTGCCCTATTAAGCCATTGGTGAGTGAAAACATAATTTAAATTTTATCTGTGCTTCCAGTTCACAAGCTTTACACCTCTCACTGGAGGACCAAATACCTTCAGGGACCTTGTTAGCAGACAGCTTCAGAGAACTAAAGGGCAATTCATTAGTTTTAAGCGTGGCCAGTGGAAGTTTCAAAGAACATCAAAAAAGACTAAAACTCAAGCTATTTGTCTTTCAGTGACCTCACTGTATAATCTAGATGGCAGATTACCAACCTTGCCAAAATAATACCACCATTTAGAGAGAATCAAGAAAGTATTTCCTTTCTGGATGGCCCTCTATAATTAAAACATCTCCCTCCATACACTTTCTGGAATACTCAGATGCCAAATCAAGTCAGCATGATAAGGAACTAATAGAAACATGCATAAGGAATATTTAAAAAAAATCAAAGGGTATAAACCACCCAGAATTGTTGACTTCTGATTTGCTTCAATTAGCCCTGCTACACATTTGGATAAATGTCATAACTTAAATCCCATTTAGCAACAGCCCCTTCTCAGGTTTAGTCTTTTTCCAGTGTTCCTATTAGGAGACAATCAGTAGTACTAAGGTTACCTCCCAAGGAGAATGGATCTCTCTCAATTGTAGTTTCTTGATCTTTACCTATATGCTATCAACACAATAACATATATGAGAAGATCAAAGTGGGCAACTATATTTAACAGTACTATTTTTATTATTTTTGTACACATATGTATAGAGGCATATACATTGAAGTTTTTAATAAAAAGGGAACTATAACAATTTTGTGCTGATATTCAAAAACTATTTAAAAATGATCTTATTAAATAGTACTATAGCTATTAGATTGAGTTTCCTTTGTACATACATATTGATAATCAAATGAAACAGGCCATGTTTGTTGAATTTACCAACCATAATGCAGTGTGTGCAAGTACTCTGGGGCTGTAGCTTATCTTAACAATGGCTATACTTGTACTTATATGATCTCTAGGCAGAATTTTACTTATTTACATGTTTTTCTTCTGTGATCTTGGGTTAAAATCTAGGTTGGTATGCATGCTAGTAAGGCACTCTGCCACTGAACCATGTACCTAGCAACATTTCTAGCCAGAATTACTTCAACTTCAGAGCTCTACAAGAAAAAAAAACTTTACTTTTAAAAACATGTATTGATTTTTATATCTTGTGTGAGTGTTTGATTCCATGTATATATGTGAACAGTGTGCATAGTTGGTGTCCCCAGAGACCAGAAGAGACCAGGAAAGGGAGTTACAGAAGGTATGAGCTTCCATGTAGCTGCTGGGAACCAATCTAGGTCCTCTGCAAAAGACCTGACAGGGCACTTAACAACATAGCCATCTCTCTGGACTCTAAAAGTCTTATTTTTAAGAATATCTTTAGTGCGGTTAATAGTCTTCCCTCAAAACATTAGTTCCACATAGGAGGTAGATTATCACAGAAATAAGAACTTGGTAGAAATCTCTAGCTATAAACAGTCACCAGAAAACCTTATACTTGTAGAAGCTTAGTAATTCAGACTCCGTCACCTATGGAGCTGGTGTTTGCTGTTATCACTTACAAAAGAAAGGGAACTGCTCATCAGTAGAGTGAAATCTTTGCAAACACATTTGAAATGATATTAAGTTTATGAGAAATAATTCATTGTATACGGTCATTTGCACTCACAGACAGACACACACACTAATACCTCATATCACAAGATAAGGAATATTCACTCAGATTCATGGCATCTATTCTTATAAGTCAATAAATAAGAGATACTGTGTGAAGAGTGAAGAAATCAGGTAATAACACACCAGTGATTAAAGATTCCTTTATGATAAGAAATGGGACAAAGATGTCCATTCTGGCTGTTTCTATTTATTGAACATTGAAGGCAAAAGTCCTAAGCAAGGCAAAGTCTATCTTAGTCCTAAAAAAAAGTCCTAAGCAAAGCAAGTCTGTCTATCTATCTATCTATCTATCTATCTATCTATCTATCTATCTATCTATTATCTATCTATCTATCTATAATACCTAGTGTATAAGTAGGAGAAAAAAGTGAAATTATGTTTGCAGAAGACATTATTTTACACAGGAAAAGCACTAAAGATTTTATAGAAAATAAGCTTATAATTCAAGAAAGCCATTAAAGTTGTAGCATATAAAGTCAACTTACAAAGTCAACATGTCTATATACCAGAAATTAAGTATCTGGAAAATAATTTGGAAACAATTCCATCCACAATTTATTTTTCAAGGCAAAAATAAACATACAAATGAAAGTCCTAGGAGTTAAATTTTCTCTAGATGTTGAAATATATGTTTTCAGAAAACTAAAAAGCATTGATGAAAAATTGATAAAGATAAAAATTTATGAAAAATATGACATATTTATGGGTTGGGACAATTAATATTAAAGTATCCATACTATTCAAAATGACCTACATATTAATCTTTTCATAATTACTATGACATTTTTATAACTATAGTTTATATATCTTAATAATTACCATGACCAAACACTCAGAATGGAAGTATTATACTATCATATTTTAAAACATATTACAAAGAACTAATTATCAAAAACATCATGACATATGCATTAAAACAAACAAATTGACATTGGAAGAGTACAGAGAGCTTAGCAATATATCCTTACATTTATACTTAGTGATTTCTGTCAAAAGGGTTAGAAACACAAAATGGGAATAGAACACTAAGTGGTACTAGACTAAATGGATAACCAGATACATATGAACGGCACTAGATCTCTGTCTTATAAAACATATCAAAATCAACTTAAAGTTTATTTAGAGACTTAACAGTAAAAATGAGATCTATGAAACTATTCAAAAGCTTGCTGGAAAGTGAGCTAACATTAGACACTGATATAACAAAAGAGTAAGCATCAATTGATAAAATAGAGGAATGGGATTTCATCTAACTAAAAATTTAGCACAGCAAAGGTAAGACATCCACAGAACAAAAGAAAAGCTCCATAGTTCATGAGAAGATATTTGCAAACTGTATATCTAGCATGTGTTACAAATCATAAGTATACAATGAACTGAACAGTTAAGTAATGAAAAAATCCTTCTTTAAAATTAAACAAGGAACATAAACAGACATTTCTCAAAAGAAGATGTACAAATGGCCAAAAGACTTGTGAAAAGTATTCAATGTACTACTCAATGAAAGAGAAACAAATTAGAATAACAATATCAACCTTGTATCTGTTAGAATAGCTTTTATTTGAAAGCTGAAATTTAATGCATGTTAGTGAAGACAAGGATACTATAAATTTACATAGACATTATAAAAATGTGACATTTCTCTAAACTATTAGAAATATTTTATGGTTTAGAAATCTCACTGATTGATGCATCACCAAGGAAACTGAAATCAGTATATTGAAGAGGAATCTGTACTCTCTTTATTGTGGTGTTACTCACAGGGAAAAATCATGAGGGAGACCCAAGTATTTGTGCATCAATGGAAGGATGAATACAGAAACTGTAGAGCATACATACAGTGGAACCATACCTTACAAAATGAAGGGGATTCAGCCATTTAAAACAAGATAGGTTAATCTGGATGGCATTGTGTAAAGTAGTAAATAAAGAAACAAGTATTACATGATCTCATTCACTCATATGTGAAAAATATAAGGCCAAATGTGTAGAAGTAGAGAGTATAGTAGTAATTACTAGAATCTGGGGGCTTTGGTGGGATTAAAAATGTAAATATATTATTCAAAGGGAACAGAATTTTAGTTACAAAAATAGGTAAAATTTTGAAAAATGTTCTATAGCACGAAGCATAATAATGATATATATTTCAAAATTAGTAAATTAGTAGGTTTAAAGGATTTAAACCCCAAAGATACCAAATATGGGGAACAATGGAATGTTATTTGGCTTAATATCATCATGTGTTTTCATATATATGTCAGAACTTAGGGGAAATAATATAATATACAAGGATGTATTTTTAATTAAAATTAAGAATAATAATAAATTAATGAAGTCTCACTCACTTTTCCAGATCCCCTTACTGGCAGCAGCATACTTATTTTAACCTGAAATTGCATTATGTTTAAGACTAGAGAATATCAACAGTTAATTGTTTTAGTGATTATCATCAGGAATTTGTTGAAATACCTTAACCTGTTTGAGGAGGAAATAGAGAAGCTTAAACAGAACCCTTTTCCTTTGGTTGTTCTATCATGGGGATTTTTTTATGTTCTCTGGAGCTGGGCTGTCTGTGCTTCCTGACCCAACTGATTCTCTTTTTAGTTTTGAGGTGTCAACCCTAGTACTTTAGAGTACTAGATTAGTCAATTTTACAGTGTAAGTTTGTATCAATAATAAAGTCATTTGAGAATGCGGTAAAAGTGGGAGAGAAGGGAAGAACATATTCATAATATATTGTAAACAAATATAAAATCAATAAAAATTAAATGTAAAAAGAATAAATTTCACATCCTTCAAGGAAAGCTCTCAGCTTACTTTCTTTGGAGGTATAACTTATAATTAGTGAAATAAAATAAATCCACAAACATAATCAAAACATTGCTAATCATTGTCAGAGATTTGATAATTAACATATTTTTTACAGTTATCGTACTGAAGTATTATAGTAGAATACAATCTATTCTGTGCACAGTATTTCATGCATTGTACAGGAAGTAATATGTGTGTCTAATATCTTTCTTGGTTAATGGGTTCGAACTGTTAAACACTTAAGTCCAGGCGTAGAGCAGTGTTTGGAGTGGTAGTCCCCGAGCAACACTGAAGAGTGTAAAAAAGTCATTAGATTTTGTTCAGTTGAAATCAATCTTATACTCTTCAATGTTCTTTCAAACTGATTTTAAAATTATTTCTTATGTATGTAAAAAATGTTTGAAACAACACTGAAAGAGAAAGTTCACTACATTGAAGTTTGGATATCTCTATTCTAAGTCATTAGTCCATAGCCACAGACAGTAATTTCCCTAATTACAAAATCTATTTAACATTCCTGGGCTTTGTTTTCTGATCCAGAGAAACACGGCTTGAATTACATTATTGTTGTATGATTATTGCTTCTTTACACAGGAAGGAAACATATCCATAATCATGATCATTATCCTATAAATAAATAATCCAAGCATGGTGTCTTCTACATCTTGCTCACTGATTTTCTTTTCCTTTATTTTTATGATTTATTTATTTTTATGTGTTTGAGTATTTTGGCTAAGTATATACAATTGTACACCATGCACAACTAATGCCAAGTGCCCAAAGCATCCAGAAGAGGGCATTGAATCTCTGGAAATGGAGATACACCAGGTGGGTGTCGACAATGCACCCCGAATCTTCTGTACAGAAAGCAAGGGGCCTTAATTTCTGGGCCATCATTTTCAGCTCTGCATTTTGCTGTTTGTGAAGTTCAACATTGATCCCATTTTAATGAAACATTAAACTATCTTCCTCTCTGAACCATTGCATGAGCAGAAGTCTAAACACTATTTGGTAGTTGTTGTAGTTAAGCATCTCTTACAGCTTTTATCTCACGCATCATTTTCAGCTCAGTATTCCTGACTTTTCTATTAACAGTTTACTGCAGACCTAGTAACTCTAGGCAGAGCATAACAAGTAAGCGTCAGCAGGTTGTTTTCCTTTGTGTCCGGTTCCCTCAAGGGAGAGGTGATCCCACAGTCCTAGTGTGTCTAACTCATGATTAAGAATAAACACTTGAAAATAAAATATTAAGTCTCAGTGACAATAACAACTTTAAGTCATTTGAGACCCCCATTTTCTAAAACTCTGATAGTCAACGACAGTAATAGTAACTATTTCAACTTTATTTAAAGAGAATAATGTATTTTGATTCACCTTGAGATTTTTTCATAGTCATTGTGACTTTTGATATTTTACACTTCTGAATTTTAGTGCTCTAATTACTTTATGATTTTGAATTTTACTCTTTCCTATTGCTTCCCCTTAATTCTTCCACAATCTTTCCTTTTAAACTGTAAATTCCTACATGAGGAAAAATAAACTCTGGTAGATTAGGACCTTATGCCATCATGGAGACACAAATGCTCATGCGAGTGATAATGGATGTTATTAATCATGCCAGGTCTCTAATTCCTAAATCTAGTCCACAAATAACTAACTCCTCCAGAAAGACAGCTATTCAGTAAAAATGCATACAGAAGCACATGAGGATGTTTTCTACATCATTATACACATACAAATGAAAAACTAGTGAGATAACACATCACACCCTCTAGGAAATTCAAAACACACATGGTAACATAAAATGCACCTTTGAGGAAGTGGAGACATTGGTACTACCTTGTTCTGTTGATAAAAAATTTGAAAACACTCTGGTCATTCCTCTAGAATGTAAACCTAGCCTGCATGTGTATTCATGACAGTGTTTGCATAGTAGGCAATGAATAGAAGAAACCCAAATGTGCATCGACTGGAAAAGAAATACGTAATTAAACATACATGGGCCATCATTTACCAATAAAATAAAAGAAACACTGACACATGCGATAACAAACCTTATAAACAATAACTGAAAGAATCCAGGTTTTAATCTATATATCATAGCATCTCATTTTCATGGCACATCTAGAATAGCTAACATATCCAGAGAGAAAGCTGATTTAAAAATTTCCTGGGCCTTTCCTTAGTATGACTGTGAAGTGACTGCTGAAACATTGAAATACCAAAAAAATGCTGTTTTGTACACTTTCAATCATTTAATTCAAAATACAGCTAAACACAAAAGTGAAGATAAGAAAAACAAAATTTTAGCAATGCCTTTGCCTCACTTGAGTTTGGAGTTAATAGATTTAGGTCCCTTCATTCCAAATGCTCAAATTCATTCATCCCAGATTCTTGGCCAATTCTATAAAAAAAATAAGGGAAGTGAAATGAGTCACTGCTTCCTTCAGAAAGGGCAGCAGCTCTCTCTGGAACCTGACTGAGAGGTGAAATCGCCCAACATCCTGTTTCTTTCCTTAGGACTATAGGAATGAAAATGGCAACTCTGAGAGCTTACAGGCAACTTAAACATAAGAAGATAGTGATATCTATATCACTATCATATGTGTGATATGATAGCTATATCATATAACACATGTAAAAACTGTTGTGCTTTATAAGATATTTGTAAAGATGGATAATGTGAACTCAAGCCTCCTACCAATCAGTGAGTAAGATCACCGCCAGGACAGAACTGTTCACACACCAATGTTTGTACTGAATCTCCCAATACTCCAGCATATCTTATTTAATCACAGCCATAATCTTTTAAGCATGAAAAATTAATCCCCTGCAAAATGTAAGGTGAGTTGAAAAATCACACCAATACTGATGGTAAGTTAACACCTACACACAAGCACAACTTGCATAAACGTGTATAATTTGCTTCACACTCATGCAATTTTATAACAGGTCTTTGTGATCACTGGCATTTTTAAATACACTTTCACATTGTAACCCTGGCAAATGCTTTGTACATGCAAGTTTTTCCCTGCAAAAAGCACATAATAATGCAATAATACATTCCAAGGTCACCACCAGTAAATCAATGGGCATTGATCAAGAATGTTTGCAAATTACTTTATAACATTCTACTATTTAAGGACACAGCCTAAATTATGTTGCAAAAATATCACGAAGCTGAGGATCTATATATAGATATGCTTGATATCCTGGGTGCTTAAACTTGAAATGCTATAAAAAAAAACCTACTAAGAATAGCTAAATCCGTAAGAAATCCATACCATAAAGCATATAGAAAATGCAGTTTTGTAGTGCTTGCTAGTAGATAATTATAATCAACGACCTTCAACACTGCACAGATTGTTGTTCCATTTTAATAAGAACCCGTCATGAGCTCCTAGTCAGAATGTCTAAGGTCACGATCTCTTGTCTGTTTGGTGTGTTCTTTCCTACTTTTGGCCTGTTTTCTATTCTCTTAAGTTTCTGGTGTTTGACCATTCCTCTCTGAGCTTGATGGACTTTTCCTCAGTTCAAACTCATTACTGTTTGTAGAAAGCCATTAGTTTTCATAAATTGAATTCTGTGAAGATTTACTTTACACCATAAGCTCTGTAATTGTGGACTGTCGATTTTATTTCTTTCCCCAAGAAAACCAAAGTGAAAACTACAATAATTCCCTTTTAATTGAAAAACTCCCTTTCAGAGCTGAGTGTGTTGCTGCATGCCTGCAAGCCCAGAACTTAAGCAGACTTGAACAGAAGGTTGTCATGAGCTCAATGCCAGTGTGGTCATAAATGATATTCTGACTATTGTGGAGGAAACAGATTCCCTTTCTATTCAGCATCTAGGTGATAGCTACATCCCCATTGCCAAGTTCCAGGAACTGTGAACTCAGCTGCATCAGCTCCACAATTTGAAATATAATATGAAATCCCTTGACAATGGATCCTGGTAGAGTTTTACTACCAAGTAAAGAAAATGTACGGTAGACACTCATGTTCAGGTTGCTGAGCTTATAATTTAATATCAATTAAATGTAGATCATTACACTAATTTCAAAAGAAAAGTATACAGAAGCAAAGTTATTTTTCATATGAGACTCTTATTAACGCTGTGATATATAAAATAATGGATATGTGTATTTATCAAGGATTTTTATATTAATATCATTTTTCATAATTAAATTGTGGATATTAATCATTACAAACAGTAACATTCAGAACCTGGGAAAGCCTTTCCTACTACTCTGCTTATACAAGATAAAAGAACTATGTTATGAAGTCTTCCTAAGAACTACATAACTAATATCTTGCCTTTAAGGAATGAAAACTTTATGATATTTTATATGATGAGAACGTTTTTAAATTGCTCATTGCTGGACAAAGTTAGGGTTTAAATATAAAATGTTAAAGATAAAAAATAAAAGACTGATTTACATAAAGAGATATTAAAAACAATATTCCAGATGTATTTAATACAAAAAGTATTATTATGATGTTCTGCTCAATTAACAATAAATAAAATTACTCATCCGAAGAAGTACTACCACAACATATTGAAGCTCTGGAGCATATTTGTCTATTGATGTTTGACCAAATACAGCACAGTTGGTATATTAAAATGGTACTTACTAACCTCACAGTTTATATGTGTTAATAGTTGGAACATGGTTTGTTAGTGTTTTCAGCTTAGGGTCTTGCAAGATATGAGACTGATTTTGGGCTGCATCTAGTGACCTAGCATACTTTGCTTAGGTTCTCAATGTAACTCAGGTTACATTATACTGCAGCTGTATAATGGATTATCCACAGTTCTTTCCTAAATGATCTCCAAGATGAGTTCTGATTTCATTGAGTACCTCATGTATCACATCAGTGTGGAAGAGTACACCTTATCAAATGCAATCACACAATATGACATCTCATATTCTGTTAATGAGAAGAAAACCACAGAGTCTATCCACATTCAGTGAAAATAAATAATGCAAAGGCTTAAACACTAGGAGGTTTGAACACTGGAATCACCCTACATAAAGCCTTTAATTAACTAACTTAATTAAAAAGTAGCAGTACAATAAACACAGTAATATATAATTGCAGTTTCACATAAGAACCAAAATTTCCTAGTTACTGTTTGCCAAAGGTCATATTTCTCCAAATATGTTCTGTGTATCTCTATTCTGATACAACAATTTACAGTAATATCAGTTTCTTTTGTATTTATCATGTCTTCATGAGTGTGCCCCAAACCATATGGCTCTGATGGCTCTTGTTCCAGAGCCATTTTTCAAAATTCTTTCTTGCTACTTTTAATAAAAGGTACATGATCCCTAAGAGGAACATAATTCATTTATGATACAAAGTCCATTGTGTATGCATAACATGAATCTGAGTCTGTAGAAAACATCTTGCAGAACTGCATGGCTAGTTCTTGTCAGTACTCAGACTTAATTGCTTAACCTTTTAATTCATCTTAAGACACATTGATCTCCTGTGCCCATGTATTGCATGCTACTTCCCACTTTCTCTTCTATCAGGTTCAGATTGGTCGGTTTTATATTGAGGTCTTTAATCCATTTGGACTTGAGTTTTGTGCATGGTGATAGATAAGGATCAATTTTCATTCTACAGGTTGACATCCAGTTATGCCAGCACCTTTTGTTAAAGATGTTTTCATTCTTCCATTGTATACTTTTAGCTTCTTTGTCAAATATGAAGTGTTCATAGGTTTGTGGACTAATATCCAAAGCGGGAGGGCCTGGGACAAGAGGAGGAAGTGTAAATTTTTCTTTTAACAATAAAGAAAGAAATAAAAATAATAAATAATAATAAGAAATAATAAAAAAAGACACATCGAATTTCGTTTCAAAAGCTAACTTACCAAGCAAAACACGTGATAACAATCAAGGAAAGTCCATATGCCATATTTCAGTTTTGATGAAATGAAATCCATTTTTTGAGAGGCTCGAATGTAGAGAATGCAATGAAGTGTGGTTGTGATGTGCACCAGCTTCCTTATGTGTAAACTTTTAAACTGTAGAGGAATTATTACCTATTGCTGGATATTTGAATTTCTGTGCAATCCTGGGCTAAACTGACTTTCTCACCACAGGTCATAATTGACTGGAACATATCAAAACATTGTGTCACCTACACTGTCTCTCTGACATAAAAGTCAAGCATGTCACAGTAAGGACTCATTACCAATGTTTTCTGCAAGGCATGCTAATGACTTCTGCTAATATATCCATAATCATAACAATAAATTATAATATCTACCACAACTTTGCATTTGTTCCAGAGATTCCAGAGGGAGACTAATATAAGCATGCCTAGTAGGTATATCATTTGTTTACATAGAAATTTCCTTAATAGTTTATTGTGAATTCGATTTTATTTTTCATAAGTTTCACTTTAGGCAAAGAAAAGTCACATGTCTATGATGACAAGTAAAAGTGACAGAATCAGTGAGCAAATGATGTTTGACTCCAATACCTAAATCCTACTTAACAGTCTGTAAGCGGATAATCTCAGAAATCTAGATATATATGTCTGCATGTATCCTTTTTATATATAATACATTAATTCTGCATACAGATAAACACACGTGTACAATAAAAGGCTTATACTAGCAATTTTTAGCAATGCTGATGACCATAAGATAACACCTTTATTTTAAGTAGTATTGTGTGATAAAGTATTTGTTGCAGAAATGTTTCCAATATCAAAGATATGTGTATATTTGATAGTGAAGGTCTCCCCCCATCTCTTTACAAAAGAGGGCAAAGAATATCAGAAGAAATGGCTCACATTGATGACCTAGATATCTGTCCCTCAAACCTTTATGTTTGGGTAGAGAGCCAAATCCTATAGCTGTCCTCTTACCATACAGGCACCATTGCACAAAATAATTGTATTTATTATATACAATAATAATTGTATATATAATTGTATAGGTGTAATAAAAGTTAAGTTGGAGTCTTTTTTTAAATCACTTGTTTTTCTGTAATTCCAACATTATATTAAATTGTTACAATCATATTGGTATGGTTGTAATTTTAGATTATGAAGCAGTGACTGACTTTGTTCTGGGTCTATAGATTAAGAAAGATTACAGTTTCATTCCTACCCTATGAGACTTTTAAAAATCATCCTTTTTTGCAAAGTGAAATATTGGAAATATCTGTACCCCTTTCAGAGATTTGGAAGTTGGTTTTCTGCAAAGGATATCTTTGATTTCCTAGTTGAAGTTTCAATTCCTTTCCTGGCTTCTTTAATTTGCAATAACACATGACAATATATATGGGTCACACAGGGGCAGACATAAGTCACTGGCCATTTTCTTTCTTTCCACTATTATAGTTGGCCTCGAATAGAGCTCAGTGTTTCAGCTTTTGTGTTTACTCTTTGTTACACCCTCATCTGTCTCTCCTTTCTTCTTCTTCTCATTCCTCCCCTAGCCTGTCTTTAGTCCCTTACACTTTCATGTCTTAGCTTACACAATTTCAAAAAAGCATTTCTCTCTGCCATTGTTTTTCATAAATAGAGAGTTTTACCTCAAAAATGTACACATACACCTGCTGAATTGTAGAAATGCAAGATTAACTTATTTATTGCTTTTTAAGTTGTGCTATTTTATGTGTGGACTACTTGGTTGTATCTCCCAAGTGGACATTTATACATTAACCCAGCTTCTCCTTCACTTACTTTGGTCTATTTTGCTTATGATAAAATTCATGGGTTGCTTCTTATTGTATTTGAAAACTGGGTGATGAACAAGAGTGTTCCAGTATTATTCTGTATGCATGGAGTTTTATAGACCAGGATTCTCCTGTCATAGTTAGCAAATACACCTGAATGCATGTCTCATGTCAAAGTAGCCAGCGCTATGATATATAGCTATGAAATAATTAACATAGTTTATGAGAATTCCATATAATTTTATTATTTTGTGGTTTTAAATGAAACTTTTCAAAGTTGTAGTTCTAGTTGTACATATTTTAGAATGAGAATTAAATAAAATAATCAACCACCATCAGTGCCTGGAATAGTTTCAAATAACAACCCTATTGTGATTAAGCAAGCCACACTGACTAGGTTCCTACAGAAATTATGTTTTTTTTTCCTTAAAATGTACTGTAAGATTAAAAATCTACACTACCACTTAAATGTTATTTCTTAAAGTACTATAAAACATTTTAGCAAAATTATTTATATTATATTATATTAATTTCTTCATATGTCTTAGAAGGAAAAAAATCCTCTGAGAACTATAATCCAGTTTCCATGGAACAATCTGAGAGAAAGGAGGCCAGTTACATGCTTCATCAACTGTTGTGTAGAAACAAGAGAGAGAAGCCCTATGGAAATAATGCAATCTGTGCATGGTTTGGGCAGGTATTGTCTGTATTAGTCATCTTATTTAGATGTTGGTGATGGAACTTGAAGATTTTGCAGAAATATCTCTAAATATGGACCAGCTAAAATCTGTCTTGCCTCTCCAAAAACAAGATGCCAATCTTCTCCAGCCACATGCATCTCAGGAAGTTTCTAAAAGGTCTCTGTTTGGGAATCATGCATGGGCATGGAAGAATGCTAAAGCTAAGGGGTGTGGCTAGGCAGCTGGCATACTTTCTTTTGTTTCTGGACATCACTTATGCCTATAATATGTATTACCATCAGTGCATTAACATTCACAAAATTTAAAAAATTATTAAAAATTTAAAAAAATCTAAGACAGTTGTTGGTGGCACAAGCCTTTAACTGCAGCACTAGTAGGCAGAGGCAGGTATATATCTGTGAGTTTGAGACCAGCCTGGTCTACAGAACAAGTTCCAGGACAGCCATAGCTAAAAGAGTGAAACCCTGTCTCTAAAATGCAGAAAGAAATTCACAAAATTACCCCACAGATGTCCACAACACAGTTTTACTGGTATCCTCTGA
>JAQHUG010000005.1:13581449-13592716 GCA_028555095.1 Dicrostonyx torquatus
ATGGTGACGATTAAGATATTCAACAAAGTGGTTTTTGCCTTCTTTTGTAACCTGTATCTCACATTCCTTTCTTTTAAAAAAATTTAATATGATTAAGGAGGACAATTATAAGCATGGAATTATTTATAAAGGTCAATGTTCTCTGACCCATGCCATTTGAGGGGACAATTTTGTATAAAATTCATCTCCCATGCCCACTTCCAGAAATCTGAACCTCCGCACTTAGAGCATGTATAAAAGTGAATACTTTGGTGACATTAAAGCAAGTCAGAAAGGACATCCAGTACTGTGTTCTGCAATTTAGAAGGGAGTGAATATCAGTTCTCAAATCACTTAGTGAGCTCTTTTGCAAGCCTACATGCCTCATTCTGTGGAGTCTTGGTGTGGAATAGGTGGTGTGTTGAAGCATTGGCTCGGCTCCAATTTATTCCATACTTGCACAGCGTAGTAGTGCATTAAGGGAAAGGAATCTTAATTAATTCAAAAGTTTCTAACAATAAAACTATTGTTAATGTTGTGTAGGAGAAAGAACTGACTGCCTGAGACACTGAAAATATGTCAGGGTATTTTTGAGAAAGTCAAAACATCGCAAGGACTTTATTCTGCCCTTTGCCTTTTGTCCAGAGTTCCCACCGACTTGAAGACCTTCCAACACTGGCCTCTATGATTTTGTTTTCTGTGGGAAAAGAACAACTTTGGTGGCTCTTTGAGTGCAACTAGAAGGAAAGGGCAAGCTATTCACACCACACTTAACAAGTGAAACCCTGCTTTTATGTGAGTTTTTCATTACAGGAAATTTTTTTATTTAAATTTTATTTAACTTTTTTTACTTTTTAGAAATTATCATCATATAAATTTCCTTCCTTCCTTCTTCCAGCCGGTGCTGCTATGCCCCACCTTTCTCTCACTCAAATCCATGGTCACTAGCCACTTTGTTATTGTTGATTTATATCTTCTTTTCTTTGTTTTTTCTTTAAGATTATAATATAATTGCATCAATTTTCCCTTCCTTTTCCTCCCTCCAAAACCTTCCATATACCCTTCTTTCTTTCTTTCAAATTCAGGACCTCTGTTTTTATTAACAGTCCTATTTTTCCAGCAATTATTATTATATGCATACATGTATAAATATGTAAGTTTATAACTCTAAATATAACCTGCTTAGTCTGTATAATGTTTCTCATCTGTATGTTTTCAGGACTGTATTGGATGACTAAGTGATGTGCTAGTCCTGGGAAAGATTATTTCTTTCTCCCCATCTCAGTATTCTTTAGTTTCCTGTAGTTCTTTGCACAGGTTGAGGCTTTGTGGACTTTCCCATGTCCACTTCAGCATGTCTAGTGTTGCCCTAGTTTAGCTCATATTTACACAACCACCTTACTGAGACTTCACAGGTTTGGCTTCTGAAATTGCTAGCAGACACAATCTAACAACTATCTCCCTGTTCTAGCTTTTATAACTTTCCTGTCCCCTTTTCTGTAAAACCGCAGCATCTGCCCTCTTTTCAAAAAGTTTTAAAAATATATGTTAATTAAAATATAACTGAGTGGTGGTGGTGCATGCCATTAACCATACCACACTGGAGCCAGAGCCAGGTGAATCTCTGGGAGTTCAATGCCAGCCTTGTCTACATATTGAGCTCCCTTAACAGCCAGGGCTAGAGAAACCCTGTCTTGAAAAACAGATGCCCCTCCCAAATCCGCTCCTTTTATAGCTCTTTCCAAATCCCCTCCTCAGACTGATAGCCTCTTTTCCTCTTTATTATTGTTATTTCACTCTCCTCTCTCTCCCTGTGTGTGTGTGTGTGTGTGTGTGTGTAAACATTCACAAACAAACAGATATATACAACCAGCTGAATCTTTTGTGTTAGATATGGTTGTATGATTTTGGGGCTAAGCATTTTGCTTTGGATATTCAATTAGAAGGATTATCTCTAGGAGAGGCTAACTCTCCCTCTCTTAGCAGCCATTGCCTGTGGCTCCCTTCCAGGTGTGTCAGCAGGTCTATTGATATTGCATTGTTCAGATCTAGTACATGCAGCCATTTTTTGGCGGACTGATTCACAGGAGGTATTCTGGTTCTTACAATCTTTCCTTTCTCTCTTCTTATATATTTACCTCTGTCTCCCTTTCCAGCTGAAGCACCTATGCATGTTTTTGTTTGTTGGTTGGTTTGTTTTCCAAGAGAAGAAGAGTAGGAAAACATTTTTAGTCACTTTTAATTATTCTGATTAATACAATTATGTGTCTTCTTTGGTTGAAAAATCCTACTCCAAATGTGCAAGGCTGCTGGTAAACTTCAAATGGGATTTAAAGGAATGCATATTTTCTCCAATTTTTCTAGGGGACCCAAGAAATTAAAAATCCAGAAGTATTTGCTTCTGTGCAAATGTTTATTCAATGTAAAAGGAAGTAAGATAGCAATAAATTGGTATACCAATTTAGTTTTCTATCTCTTTTTTGAAATAATAAGTATACATTGGCTGCAAAACTTTCAGAACTAGACATTTTAAAAACAGGAAAAAAGGAATTTTATTCTCTGAAATAATTTACACTCTAGTTTAAAACATCATATATATTTAGGTTAAAAAATAACTTTAAACTATAAAAACACAGAAACTGATAAAAGGGATTCATGTCTTCATAGGTCAAGGATGAAACTCAGTTAATCATTGTTGACTAGTGAGACAATGCAACTAATTGGTTACATTATTCCCTTCAAACTTAACAGTTGACTTTCACAGAATCAACTTAAAAGTCAGGTTAATTAAGCCCTGCCCAATTAATGGCATGGCAATGCTTAGAGTATCATGCAATTACTTCCCTTAATAAATGTGCCACTGGCTATACATGTGCACAGTCACAAGGAAGGGTAAAAGGGGGTTGTGGGATCCGAGCAGAAGATAGAACAATATTTATCAAACCAGAAATGTTAGGAAGCCATCACCTATCTTCAGAAATCTAGTGCCAGATAAGAGTCCTGTTCACAGGACAGTATTTGGAATTCAAAAACATTTGTGTAAATAGGAGAAATATTATCATTTTGAAGGGTAAAATAGACGCGAAGATTAACATTCAAATAAAAGGGGGAAAAGGGCCCTTAAAAAATGAAAACCACACACGCAAACACAAAAAGAACAAGAATTTCTCGAACTTTAGGATTTTCTGTGTTAGATAAAATGCAGTTTGTTAACAGTAAAAACTCAAATAGATGTAAACCAGAAGGAATAAATGTATGCTTAGATAAGTACCTTCTAGCTTAGATTACAACAGGTCACGTCTAGTGAGTATGAGAGAAATTTTTCACCGAAAACAAAACTTTATAAGAGAAATGAGGTCAAACTATCTCACAGAACTGGGGAGTGGGCAAAAGTTTGAATGACTACACTAATCTATCTGAGTGATATTTTAAATTAAAGTATATTTAACTTAACTTAAAATTGTTAAGTTTATTACAATAAACCAATTTTTATTTAATAAAAGCTAACTTTGGATTTTTTTTCTAATGTATGTCTCAGACCTAACAAAACTGTGAGGCTTATTGAATTATGCTTGACTCAAAATGATTTTTCCATCCTAAAATATACTGAAGTACCTGATTCAACTACTTAAGGTTCTCAGTTTCCTTATGCACAGGCTGCAGGGGCGTGCTGAATTGTGATTCTAGTACCATTGGTACAAAGCAATGCCAGAGACTCAGCCTTCATCACAGGTTGTTTCTACTGATGTTACTATATGTCAATCTTGATCTTGGATCATATTTTTAAAATAACTATTCATGCTGCCATTATCTGATGACACTTTCTGGAATAGGCAGCATTTTCATATTTGCTAATGGTTCCTGAAAAGCTGAAATGTGCCTTCTGGGCTTGGAAAACTACAAATAAGTTAGAATTTTTAAAAATATATTCACGTATGAGTAATGGCTACCTCCTGGACTATGTATGATTTTTACATGTATGACAATTACAAATTCAGGATCATATAGTATTGTTTAATCTTGAATATGTAGGAAATGCCACTTAAATACTGTTCATAAGAATGTATGTCCATTGGCAATGTGATATATTTTCTAAGTCTTCGAGAGAATGCAGATATGCTGGATGGCGGACAAAACATGTAGATGTATTTCTCAGGTGAGACTTATAATTCTGGCAGCAATTCACCAAGTAAGCTCATTGCAAAATGCTCTGAATTTCACTCGAAGAAAATTGAAACTCACAAAATGATCTACCTCAAAATTTGCAGACAGAAGGCTCATTTAAAGCTGAATACAATGTTGTCATTCTCTTCTTCCCCTCTTCGAGCTGAGTGAAATGCGCAAAAACATATACACAATAGGAGCAAGAGTCTTTGGCAATCTAAAGCTGATTTTGCCAAATGATTCCAATTTCAGATAAGCATTTGCTCCAAGATTGTTTCCAAGGGGTCGCAGCAGCATTAAAGTCACTGCAGAGTCATGTGTCAGTAGAACTATGTGTCACTTACAGCCCAGACAGAGCATCGTAAAGTAAATTCTCCCTGTGCTCTTAAAGTTGTCTTTTGCTTCCTGTCTTGGCCTTGAGCAATGTGCTTCTCATCACACAGTTTTGGGAGGCAAATAAACAGGAAATCATAGTGGCAAATGGCAATATTCATTGCTCCAATAAATACAATCACAATGACACCAGTAATGGTGATGACAATAAGAATAA
The DNA here is from genome assembly GCA_028555095.1 of Dicrostonyx torquatus. NCBI lineage: Eukaryota > Metazoa > Chordata > Mammalia > Rodentia > Cricetidae > Dicrostonyx > Dicrostonyx torquatus. The sequence continues at coordinate 13,586,143 of JAQHUG010000005.1, forward strand.
TGTCTCCTCATAAATTTCTAGAAAGTACTTAATACATAATATTATTATTAATTTTGAGTTAAAGTAACAAACAAAATGACTCAGTCAAATAGATGCCCATGTTTTTGACTTGGGGGTGTTGCTTTTCTTAAAATTCTTCTAGTAAATATGTAATCTAAAGAGCAGTTGGAGGTGTTGTGATGATTACCAATCAACCCAATCAATGTTCTCCTTGTCTTGCTAGTCATCATGGCCGCCATTGTCTTTAATGTCATCTATAGCTTCATACCAATGTCCCTGAAAGCCACAATACTCTCAGCCTGTTGGTTAGGAAAATTCAAGATATATTTGACTTGCTAATAGCATACAAAAGTCATAGTGTAAATTAAAAGCAATAAACAAATAAATAAACCAAAATAAATGGCAAAAGGCAATGTCTCCAGGTAGCTTTCATCTCAAAAGTTCTCTTTGAAATCATCAACAGAATTTTGACACTTAAGGGAAGTAAAGGCTGTAATATAAATTGTAGACTCAAGATGTGATAATATTTCCTAATCATGAGAATACAGATTTTTTAAATATTTAAATTCATTGCTTTAGAGTGAACATGAGACTTCATTTTAACATTCTTAATTTCCAAATGAAAGCAATGAATTAGAAAGAAAAATGTCACTGTTTCTTCACCCATTAAAATTTTAAGACAGTTTTAAAGTTGCTTAGCATCTAGAACAATAAAATGTCAAATGACTTCGACATGGTCCTGCCCCTTAGAATCATATGCTCAAGTGACGTGAAACTCATCCAGGTGAGCTCATAAGAAATGCAAAGTGCTGCAACAGATGTCGGGATGAAGGAGGAGGCTCCATGGGCATCTGATGTTTGGCACTAAAAGGTTCCAGGCATACTCCTAGGGAATAAATTGATAAATAGTAAATAGTGGCCTAGAGATAGGAATTTACTTTGGTCTGGGTTATTCATTAACTTTTCCACTGCTCTTTAAGCTATGCAAAACAAAAAAGACAATCCAGTTATAACTGTGAGTATGACAGGATTCCCTCACCATTCCTATTTTAAAAGAATTTCACTTTGATAGAGGCAGGTTTTTCCATTCATTTCCATAAGTTCTGCAACTATATGTTATATTTTACCCATGTCTTTCTCACATTTTACATGAATACATCAGCATACAACTTGCCTTGTCGGAATACATGTATATTTAATAGAATGTTAAATGAAAATCCCCCCTTAACTCATAATTTTGCCTAAAACCATATACTAACAATAGTAGGCAATTATCAGTCCCATGTGCAAAGGAATATCTTGTGAGAATTTAAGTAAAATCAGAATTATTTCAGGATCCTTCAAGCCCCACCACACTCCCAACTACATAGGAAAAATCAGAAAGAAGAAGGGTGACTGCCCAAAACATTTGCTGTGTAATTACTGTTCTGAGGACAAAGCATGCAAATTTTTGTGCTGAAGAGACCTAGGTGTAAAGTTTCTGTTTGGTGCCCTGGGGTTGCAATTACAAGTGGCATAGAGCAGCAGAGATTTATCTTCTCTCAACCCCATAGGCTGCAAGTGTAAACCAAGTTATTTGCAAGGCTATGCTCTCTGTGCAGTCTCCCTGTTCCTTTGCTTTTCCCCACTTCTGATGGTTCCAGAAAGTTCTTTGTGGCAACATAACTAATTCCTGATCCACCTACGCAAGGTGCTTTTCTCTTTGTGTCTCTTGTCTTCTTAACATGTTTTTCATACTTCAATGTGATTAGTATCCTTGTAATTCTTTATTTAACTTCATTACACCTGAAAAGAACTCATTTCCAAATCAGATGCCACTCACGAATGATCTGATGTTAAATTTCTACATTTTGGTAATAATATTGAAGGACATGATTCAACCAGCAACAGCTAGGGCACTGAGCTTTTAAACAAAACTTTACAACAACAATAATTTCATATATATTTTAGGATGCAAACTTCTTAAGTTTAATCAGGTATTTTAAAAATTATTTCAAATATATCACTAGATCTGCGACTTATTCTTCACTGTAGACTCAAGATGTGATAATATTTTCTAATCATGAGAATACAGATTTTTTTAAATATTTAAATTCATTGCTTTAGAGTGAACATGAGAAGACTTCATTTTAACATTCTTAATTTCCAAATGAAAGCAATGAATTAGAAAGAAAAAATGTATTTTTAAAAGAATGTCAATTTTGTATAGATTGAAGCTGTTTAAATCTTCTATAAGTGTGATACTGTACTAGTATAAACTTACATGTGCAACTGCCCTGCTGTGTCCACAATAAATGATTTCCCTATAGTAATATACTTCCTCTGTTTTTTTTCAATCTTTCCTGCACATATTCCCCAATGATGACTCAATTTTGGGAGCGATGGCTGTGCATGTGTGTGTGTGTGTGTGTGTGTGTGTGTGTGTCTATGTGTATCTGTGTGTGTGTGTCTGTTTGTGTAATATACATGTTCTGTATACTCAGTCTTTTCTGTGCACCATGTTTAGTTGTGAATCTGTGTGCATACACTGTTAAAAGAAGTTCTCTAATGGGAGGTGAGAGATGCATGCACTGTTATATGGGTGCAATGGTAAGTCACTAGGTATTGGTTTAGCACCCTTTAGCAGAGTAACAGTAGTAGGTTCTTACCTAGGGCTGTCAAGCAGCAGGTTTTCAATTTGGGGTTTCAGCTTGTGAAGTAGACCTTAACTCCTACCAAAACGTGCCTGGTTATTCCCATGTCAGCCATACCATTATCACATTGGCATTTCTTGCCGGGCCACCTGTTGTAGCTCCTATGGTTCACAGCTGGGTAAGATTAGTGATTACTTTTCTAATCAGCATGTACCTTCCAGCACTGGGAAAGCAGGTCAGTAGTAGTGAAGCTTCCAGTTGAGTACCAGCCTAATTTCACCATGTTCTTGGCTCAACTATACGGGGTCTTCAGCAATAAGATATTACCATCATGTTCTGGTGGGTAATCAAGAGTATTTACAATATTATGCAATGTTTGGGGAAGTCTATGACACTTCACTGGCCAAGAACTCGCAAAGAGGTGATACAAATGCTGGCACCCGGCTTTGTTGGCCTGTGGTGTCTATCTAGTAGAGACACTGTTCCCTTTATAGGGGAACTTCATTTTATCTCCTGTTATATGTGTGCATTTATGTATTTTAGGAAGCTTTCACAAGAGTGGGTTTCCATATGACCTTTTTGGACATTTTAGTGTTAATAATTTCTCCCCATATTCTCTCTTCTACACTGCCTTCCCATCATTCACTTCATGCCCATTTATTTCTTTATTTCCACTGGAGGTGGGCAAGGAAATCTCACCCCAAGCTAAGGAGCTATTAGCAATCGTTAGCTTCTAGGACATGAATGATGTTTTATTTGGTTTGGTTTGGTTGGTTGGTTTTCTTTTGTTGTTGTTGTTTTTATTTGTTTGTAAGGGTTAAGTCTCTGGTGCACTGCACATGCTGCAATAAAAGGCAACATCCAAGAATATAGATTATCATCAAACAAAGTGGACAGGCTTAGAAGAGGGGAGGAAGGAAAGGAAGGAAGGAGACAGGGAGAGAGAGAGGGAGAACACAAAGTTGGGTGAGTAGGGGAAAAGAGGTGGTTCTAACAGTTTGAGGGGTGAATGTGATCAATTGCATTGTGTGACATTTTCAAGGAATGAATAAAATGAGAAGAAAAGGAATTACAAAACAATGTCTCTTAAGGTTATATAATCCAAATCAAACCATTTATAATTCAGTATCTGTTGAGGCTTTACTTACTAGTTTATGGACAAACATCTTCTCACTGTTCTCACATGTGAACAAAAGCAAGCAAGCCCCCTGGGCCTCTTTTATAAGATTATTAGATTATAATTTTTTATGAAGGTTCACATCCTGATTTATATGTCACCACTTATGCTATCAACTTGACGCTAAAAATTAAATACAGGAGTTGTAGTAAGAGGTGTGGGCTGTGTTCCCAATACCTAAGAGGAGCATGCTGTGTTTCTCTGTGGCTCCCAGCTCTCAACTGCCGGGCCTGCTTTTGGCCCTGGCTAGCTTATACCCAGAACAATTACACACAAACTGGATTTATTTAACACACTGCCTGGCCCATTAGTTTTAACCTTTTATACATATTAGTTTAACCCATATTAGTATTTTGTATATCATCATGAGTCATGGCTTACCGGCATGAGTCTAATCTACGTCCATCTCGGGTAGGAGCATCACGGCATCTGCCACACTTCCTTTCTTCCCAGCCTTCTGTTCTGCCTACTCCGCCCACCTAAGGGCTGCCCTATCAAATGGCCAAGGCAGTTTCTTTATTTAACCAATGAAAGCAAAGAAACAAAAAAGGACCCTCCTACACCAAGGAGTTCTAGGGGTCACATTCAGGAACAGCAAGTTTTTAAATATTTTCATAACTTTTATAATGAGAGTGGTGGAAATATAAACATGAAACTCTACAGAGATATAAAAGAAAAATTACACACACACACACACACACACACGGCAAAAGCTCAAAATATTCCAGGAAAATAAGGAATAAGACAATAGACGGTGATAAAAGGAATACAAATAGGAAAATAAGAAGTCAAAATATTCTTGTTTTCAGATGATATATTCAATATACAAAGATTCTACCAAAAATACTTCATAACTGACATATTTAGTTAAGTGGCAGTATATGATATTAACACACAAAATCAATAGCTTTCCTGCATACCAATGAAAAGCATGCTAAAGGAGAAATAACACATATGAAGAAATAAACCTAATCAAGGAAGCAAAAAAAAATCTACAATTAAAGTGTTAAAAACTAAAGAAATTGCATAAGAAACTAGGATGTGAAAATACCTACAATACTCATAGATCAGAAGAATTAATACTTTGAAAATGAAAATTCTACCAAAGTAATCTACAAATTACATGTGGTTCCAATCTGAATGCTGAGGCCAATCTCAAAGTTTATTTGGAATCACAAAAGGCTAGAGGAACTAGTCATACTAATCATGAATAAAAGGAATGCTTCTGGTAATTTCAAGTTACAATAAAAACAGCATGAAATGAATAGAAAACACACAGAATACTTTACTACAATGAAGGATCCAGAGAAAATCCACACACTTAATGCTACCTGGTTTTTTTCTCTACAATCTTCTCACATTGTAGAGAAGATAATATCTTTAATAAACCATGCTAAGGGAAACTAGATATCAATACATAGCAGAATGAAGCTAGAACTTTATCATTCCATATATAAAAATCAACTCCAAGCTGATCAAAGAACTCAACTTTAAGACTAGATACTATGAAATTGCTAAAGGAAAAACCATGTAATGTATTTCAGTACATAGGCATAAGCAGAGATATTCTGAATAAGACTCTGGCAGCTTGGGAAATAAAACTAAAAACTGACAAATCAGATGTCATAAAATTAAAATTCTTCTGTACAGCAAAGAATTGGTGGAGCGAGGAGGCAGCCGACAAAATTGAAAATCTTTGCTATACCTTTGACAGACAATTACAATCTACTATAAAAACTTATAAAGCTAAATATCAAAAAAAAAAACAAACGATGGGCCATTTATCCTAATAGAGATTTCCCAACATAAGGAATACAAATGGACAATAAACTCTTTAAAAACTGTTAAACATCATTAACCACCAGAGAAATGCAGGTTAAAACTACATTGAGATTCCATCTCATTCCAGTCAGACTGGCTATCATCAAAAAGTTAATTGACAAAAGATATTAGCTGGGATGTTCACTGTTGGAGTCCAAACTGATGCAACCACTATAGGGACGCAGAACTCCCAGACTAACACAGATTCTGCTACTCTTCTCAGTTGTTCACCAGAGTAATTTGATAAGCTCCACTTTCTGAAGAAAGCACACACTTCAGTTGTATGGTGTTGGGAAACAAAGCTAGAATCAAGCTCGAGTTGCCTTCCAACAGGTCAGCACACTTAGTGTCAAACGATGCTATACAAGCTTCCAAGATAGAAAAGACAACTGTCTTACCCTGTTGTGAACCCTACTATTTAAAGTCAAGATATGCCCTCCTCTACAAGAGCAACCCAAATATAATAAGAGTAGTCAATTACTTTCTAGTTCTATTTGCAGTCCATTACACAGGAGGTAATCCATACCTAGTACTGTAAACGTGCTTAAAGTCCCACGGATGATGAAGTATTAAACATTGGGGTGATATTAATACTCTTGATTCTCTAACAAGAAACTGTCTTCTAAGAATTTGTTTGTTTCCACAAAAAAATGCTATCCCCAGCTTTAAGCAAATAAATCTCCTTTTACAATGATTAGCAATGACTGAAAAGACACAACAGTTGCTCTTGGTTCCAAGAATAAGTGAGAATTGTTTGCACAGCAACAAAACAGGAAATTTAACATAACTCACTCTGAAACTCAGGGAATCTCATGGAAGAGGCATGAAAAGAATATAAGAGCCAAGAGCTGGGAGAAAAGGTGTGAAATGTTTTTTGTATATGATTCACATCAAAAGACACAAAACAATCCTACACCAGTTTGATTAAAAAGGGGTTATTTTT
>JAQHUG010000005.1:13625782-13647872 GCA_028555095.1 Dicrostonyx torquatus
AGCATCATTCGTAAGTAGTTAGAACCTGGAAACAAACTAGATGTTCCTCAAATGATGAATGTGTAAGGAAAATGTGGTGTATTTACACAATGGAGAAAATAGATTTTTTAAAAAAAAATTTATTAAATATCTGGTCATCAAAAGAACAAATAACCCAATTTTAAAAAAAAATGGAGTAGGAACCTAAACAGAGAACTCAACAGAAGAATCTAAAATGGCTGAAAGGCACTTAAGGAAGTGTTCAACATCCTTAGTCATCAAAGAAATGCAAATCAAAACAATTCTGAGATTCCATTTTACACCTGTAAGAATGGCTAAGAGCAAAAACACTGATGACAACTTATGCTGGACAGGTTGTGGGATAAAGGGAGCACTTCTGCATTGCTGGTGGGAATATAAGCTGGTACAGCCCCTTTGGATATCTGTGTAGTGATTTTTTTTCAGGAAATTAGGAAACAACCTTCCTCAAGACCCAGCAATACCACTTTGAGTATATATCTAAAGGATGTGCAATCATACCACAAGGACATGTGCTCAACTATGTTCATAGCAGCATTGTTTGTTCATAGCCAGAACCTGGAAACAACCTAAATGCCCCTCAAACGAAGAATGGTTAAAGAAAATGTGGTATATTTACACAATGAAGCATTACACAGCAGAGAAAAATAAAGACATCTCGAAATTTACAGGCAAATTGATGGATCTAGAAAACATCATATTTAGTGAGGTAGCCCAGACCCAGAAAGAAAATTATATGTACTCACTCATAAGTGGTTTTTAAGTATAAAGCAAAGAAAACCAGTCCAGAAATCACAATACCAGAGAACCTAGACAACAGTGAGGACTCTAAGAGAGGCATACATAGATCTAATCTACATGAAAAGTAGGAAAAGACAAGATCTCCTGAGTAAATTGGGAGAATGGAGATAATGGGAGAACATAGAAGTGGGAGAGAGACAGGGACGGGAGCAGAAAGAAAAATTTATAACTCAATAAAATCAATAAAAAATATTAACTATCTGACAGCATGTGGTATGTCAAGTTGTTTATAGCAGCAACTGTAAGAATTCGTTAAGAAAATCAGAGAATAAAGTTTGTTTACATATTTTTCCAGAACAAAGTCCATTGTCAGAATATTCTCAAATCTTTTTCCATTTGAGATTTTTAAAAATGTATTCTGTTCTTTGAATTTTGAAGAGTTATTTTTGAAGCTAGACAAATTCCCTTTATAAATTATACATCCAAAAGTTAAAATATAAATTAAATTTCTTTGTAGTTCTAGCTGAGTTACACATTTATCTCAGTGATGAGAGAAGATAAAAGTCTATCTTGCCTTCAGTTTCTAAGATCTTCCCAATTTATACTCTACAGTTCTTAAATCTGTTGCCAGGATGGCAGATTAGTCGAGACAGCTCTATTTTTAAAAGAAGGTCCCACACTAGGCTATGATCATCAAGATAGGGTGAACTTGACATCATTCCTTATAGATATGAAACAGCAGTTTTTATTGTCAATTCAGTGCATGTAAGAATTTTCTGTCAAAATGATCTATGTCATATATCACTTAGAAGTTTTTCTAATTCTGAAGTAGTTTTAAAATGTTTGCTCAATTTTCCTATGTAGCCACAAACCATTCTAAGTGACTGAAGATGAGCTCATGTATATTTGTAGTCATTTCAAAAGAAGAGTAACATTATTTTGATAAATAAAGGCTGGGATCCTCAAAGAAAATGTCTGGATATGGTGTTATCTTTGACCCAACAGTCACCCAAAGAAATGAATATCATTCAATGGGGTGAGGGAGTTAAAGAATGGAAGTGGTAGCATTTAATATGTGTTTGGGGGATGTAGGATCAACATGTATTAAGTCTTTTCCTACAAACAGCAATTTTTAAAAGTCAGTATTAGCCTTTCCATTTTGCATATTTGAAAAACTGTGCAATAAATATACACCTTGGTATTTCTACTTGTCATAAGCTAATGAATATTAATGAAGGGAAGCTAGAACAAGAGTGAGACAAAACATGTACTAGGGGTACAAACATCGAAAAGGCGTCAATTCTCAGGCCAAGAATTGGTCCTGGCTTTGTGATTATGTCACAAGTAGCAGAGAAACTCAAATGATATTGGCAATTCTTCAAGTTCTATCAATATATGCCATAATTACATGTAAGCTATCCTTCTTGCTACAAGTATTAAGAATAAACTCACTGGCTAGAAAAGCATTTCTTCAGATCTCACTTAGTTTGTGTGTCTGGTGGAAAAAAAGAGAACTTCTACTTTGATTATTGTTTACAACCATTGCTACTTGTATTTTCCATCTTGCTGAAGTTTTAATGCAACTACTTTTCACAGCCATATTTTACAGGTCTCAGATACCCACTAAGCAATCAGAACAGGGAATACATACCAGGGGCAGTTCCTAGTTGAGTTGTCCACCTTCTGTTTCTCCACAAGATCTTTTGGTCATTTCTGCATTCTACTGTCATTCATGACAATCCCCCTTTCCATTTGGTCTCTCTTTCTAACCATTTTTCTTTCAGTCAACACACTGATTCTGCAAATGTCTATGGAGAACTTATAATATGAATGAACCGGCAAACAACTCAGGATATTGCCAAAGCTATTGGTTTCTCTCCACAAGCTGATGGTAAGATCCTACTGCTGAAGACAGCACCTACACAGCTCATTGAACATGTAGAAGTTGAGCTGGTGCCTAACTAGAGTCTTCATCTTTACTTACCAGTGTTACTATTACTGGAAAATACTCTGGAGGCTACCACAGGAGAAAGCTAAATGCCAAGCCAGCTACAGATTCTTCAATCTATAATTGTGACTTGATTGCAAGATATGCTGGTGATACAGTAGTAACAAACCACTAGCTGGTTGGATTTAAGGACTACTCCTTGAGATGAAGCCATGCCTGATACTGCTTGGGTGGCTAAGAACCTGAGACAAGATATGCCATGGGCCTAGGGTAAAACCAATACTATTGTTCTGTTTAAGGATCCCAGCAATAAAATGACTCTGAACAACATTCTTCTATATTCATTGAGACGTGTTTTTCAGGCAAGCATCAAAGAACCTTCTTCCTACAGGAAATGGGAACTAATACAGAGATCCACAGCTGGGCAATGTACAGAGAGTGAGAGACCTTGTAGCAGTCAATCCTAAACGGATATCTTCAACAAACCTTTGTGCCTTAGGCAACTAGAAGAGAAGCCTAGAGATTGCAAGAAACAATGGGAAGGAAGACACCAATGAAACTGTGCCTTCTAGACATGATAGGACTGACACACATGAACTCACAGAGATTGTGGCAGCATGCACAGATCAAATCTAGATTGGGTTCCAGGACGGAGAAAGAAAGCAGACATGAGCCTACATCCCTTAACCAGATATTGTCTCCAACTAATGGTCACTTGCAAAGGAAATACTAATTCTTCTCCAGTTGGATCTCATTTGGTAAACAAAGGGAAGGCCCAGCAGTAGATGGCTAACACACAACAAATTGTGACATTTTGAGGGCTGTTTTATCTAATAATTATTTACTTGGGCATTTTCTGTCTTATTTGTGTTTTGTGTGTATATATGGTTCTGATTTTGTGTTTTTTTATGGTGTGTGTGTGCACTTGCATGTGCTCACCCAACTGTATGTGTTTCTCATGCTTTTCTTTTTGTTTCTGTTCTTTTTTCTTTTTCTTTTCTCTGTATGTGTTCTTTGTTTTATTCTGGTTTGTTTATTTGTTTATTGCCTGTTTATTTTCTAAAGAAAGAGAGAGAGAAGGCATGGACTTTGGTGGGTGGGAAGGAATTGGGAAGAGAGGAAGCAGGGAAACTCATAATAAGAATATACTGTATAAAAAACAAGTTACTTTCAATAAAAAACAAAAGAAGAAAAAGCCATAGAAAAAACATATTATTTATGGTTGCTTAAAAACATGCAGTATGTATGTATGTATATTTGTATGTATATTCCTGTGGGTGACATACAGTGATAACAATGGTAGAGAGATGGATGAGTATTGGTCACAGACTTTATATACTATCCTAGGAGACGAGTAAACTTCTACATTCTAACTTATTAATTTTCTAGACCTATTTAAAATCTTCATACTTACCATCGAATCCTCATTCCCATGATTTGCAAAATGATTTGTTCGATAACATGATGTAAAGGCTTGTTTGCCTGACTTTGGAGAAGCAACTGGATCATGAAGACTCTATTAATGGATTGTGCTGGTTATTTTTTTAACTCAACACAAAAATGAACATACCAGCGGAGGGGAGGGGTAATAACAATCGGGGAATTGCTTCTATCGGAATATACTGTGGGAGGTCTATGGGCGTTTTCTTGGTTAATTATTGGTATGGGAGAGCCGAGCCCACTCTGGGTGGTGACCCTGGGACAGGTGGTCCCGGGTTGTGTAGACAGCAAGCTGAACAAACCATGAAGAGAAAGCTAATAAAAATCTTTCCTCCATGGTTCCTGCCTCTGTTTCTGCTTGAGTTTCAGCCTTGACTTCCCTCAATGATTGATTATTGATTTGGACAAGTAAGTCAAACTAAACCCTTTCCAAAACAAAAGTTTATTTTGTCTATCGTATTTATTACAGCTGTAGAAAGAGAACTCAAACAGCATTAATCTATTCATGACTCAATTTCATGGCATGGCTAGGAAGTGGAGGAAGCTTAGGATGGAGCAGAGATGGAGAAAGAAGGTTACATGGAGACTGTCATTAACTTGTCTTTGTTCCCTTTCTAAATATCTTCTTCTGCTTCTAGTCCATTGGAAGATGAGTTACTTCACTCCACCGCATGCTTCCATTATAGCGACATCCATACTCGTCTCAGGTCTATTGCTGTGGAACCAGCCGACACGGACTCAAACCTTAAAGAAAGTCAGCTAAACTATCTAAGTTGTTTCAGGCCTCTGCCACAGCAACAGCTACCTGGCAACACTGTACTTTATTCTCGAGCCACTTTCCAGAATGCTGTGGCAGCTCCAGGGAACAGAATTAGGTCCACCATATGCGGGAGACAGTGGCGAACCTTGGACTATCTGAGGGACCCCTGGCAGTAAGACCAGGATCTGTCCCTGGTGTATGAGCTAGCTTGTTGGAGCCCATTCCCTATGGTGGGATGCCATGCTTAGCCTTAATGCAGTGGGGAGAGGCTTAGTCCTGCCCCAGCTTAACGTGCAAAACTTCATTGATTACCTACCCATGGGAGCCCTTATGTGTTGGGAGGAGTGGATGGGAGATGGGCTGCAGGGGAGGCATGGAGCAGCGGGGCAGGAAGCGGGAGTAGCAGGGAGAACTGTAGTTGGAATGTAAAATACAATCAAAATTAAATAAATAAATACAATAATAAAAGAATGCTGTGAAACACAGTAAAATAATTTTCCTGAATACTTGTTCCCCCGCATACTTGACTACTGCTGTTCCCACCCTCTTTTTTTTAAGGTGGAACTCATATCAAGTACTTTCTCTGAGACCCACCCTCTTAATTTTCCTTTTATTTGCATGTCTGTTTTTTTTACTTGATTAGTTATTTCTTAAAGCTGATATGAATTCCACAGAGCATTTCTTTAAGAGTTTCTACTAAATAAATATGCATCCATACATATGAATTTATAATTTCCATCTCAGTTACACATTAGTAATACTTTGTCATTTAGAATACATAATCTATTAGCTCAGGAAATGAAATCCAGTTGATTGCGAGGGAGTTGTGTGGCCACTTGTGGATCCCCTTTCCTACAGGTTCATGACTCACAGCTCAATGTATATTCCCTCCTGGCTCTAAATTATGATTTACTCCTACATGTCATTTGACACAGCCATCCATTTGGTAGTCATTTATAATTGTTGGGATAATCTTTTTGTATACTATGTAATGTGTCTGATTAACCTTAATTAAGACATGAATTGCCAATAGTTAGGCAAAAATAGGCAGAGATAAAACTCTGGAAAAGAATTTAAGATGTGGGATACTCTCCAACCAGACAGAGGAATTCAGACATATGGTACTGAGTGAGGTAGCTAGCCACATTTAAGAATGTAGATTAATATAAATGGGCTGATTTAAGTTTTAAGGACTAGTTGTAAAAAGCCTAAGCTAAGGCCAGGCTTTAATAATTAATAAACAAGTCTCTTTGTCATTATTTGGGAGCTGGCAGTTCAAAGAAAGTCTGACAATATTTGTTGTTCAATGTAGAGGCACATATATGGATCTGAGAAACCCCAGAAAATTCCAGAGAAAGGGCCAGATGCATCTTCCTACAACCTCAGTCTCTCAGGAAGTCTAGGAGCTCACAGCAAAAAAAGGTAAGGCTCCTTTAAGAGGCCCTGGCGTACAAGTGAACACTTGAGTAGTGCCATCCCAGAAAGACTTGGCACTCACTGATCCCAGAGGGGCAAAGCCAGCTGCCAGATCCATGTGCTAAGCAAGGAGTCTACAGAGGAACAGAAAGGCTTTACAATGATTTTACAACATTTTCATAGGGCGACGGCACACAGAATACCAGGTCCAGACTGAGAAAATTTCTGAAAAGATATATTATGCTTGAAAATGTGCTAAGGTGGTGAAGAAAGGAAAGAAAATGGGATATATGCAGTCATTGAAAATAATAAAGTGAGCCAGGCGGTTGTGGCGCATGCCTTTAATCCCAGTACTCAGGAGGCAGAGGCAGACGGATCTCTGTGAGTTTGAGACCAGCTTGGTCTACAAGAGCTAGTTCCAGGACTGGCTCCAAAGCTGCAGAGAAACCCTGTCTCGAAAAACGAAGACAAAAAAAGTGAAGACTTTATAGAGAGAGTAACATAGTATAAAAAGAACAAACCACATAAGGATGGGAAATACCATAACACAGGGCATCTGGACCCTATCTATATAGTACTTTATTAACATTAAAATTTTTAAATATTAATTATTAAAAAGCAATAGCTGTTGAGAGACATTGGGTTGTGAAAAACACTGCTAAATTAAACCAGCCTATATATTTTAAGGTTGTCTTAAATTCAGAATGCAAGTCAGGAAATATATTGCAATGGGGGAGAGGTTATACCTTTGTTTCCATGGAAAAAAAAAGCTATGGATTTCTTATGTTAATAAAGATCAGATTTGACCAGGAGAGACCTCCTGAAAATCTTGTCTACAGACACAAAGAAAGAATCCAAGAAAATTCTCAGAACAGACAGTGTATATATTGATCCCTCTGCATGGGAACACCTCTGAGACTGGATGAGACATGATAAATCTTGCTGGGTACAGAGTCCTCATGACTTATTATTACATGCCATCCCATCATATTGGATGGATGGAGATTTCTATTACAATTTAGTTATGCAATCCAAAAAGACTTATAAAGTTGAAAGACGCTTATTGCCTGCTCAAACGGAGAATCATCTTTAGCTGATTTGTGTGTACCATACATTCCATACTTGTATTAATACAAATATATACATTACATTTAAAACTTTTTGCGTTTTCAGAACAACAGGACCAGACACCAATGAAGACAAGACAAGTAGGCCAGGCAACCCAGCCTCACAGAGTGCCTCTGTTGCCATTTCCTCAAAAATCTGAATCTAGAACAATTCTGAAGTGACCCAGCTGAGATGATATACTCCAACCAGTATATCAGTTAAGTCCTGCACTTTCTACCACACAGAGACTAAACAACAAATGACTCAGATGGCTCTCCCAAGACTTGACCATTATCTCAATTTTCTTAGCAACCCCTAAAGATGCCATCACCCCCAAACAACAGGAAACAATTTTAAGAACATGATGCCCACAGTACTGAGGGGAAGATGGGTGGTTTTAGTCATTTGGTGAATTACGTATATCTGTCATCATTTAGGCGAGTTGGTTAGTTGTTATTGATAATAGTTTTTTTCCTAAAAGCCTAAGCAAAGGGGGATAGAGTCAGGGTTCTCTTTATGAAAAGAAAAAAGAAGGCCATAGGAATGACAGGATGAAAGAACCTACTTTTAAACTAAAATGCATCTGCTGGGCTCAAATATTTTACATTGGTATGGATTTTTGTATATTGATATAAATCAAAGGTTATTTTTGTTATAATAAATGATATGTGAGAACCCACAGACATGGCCTCCACTTTGACTGGAGGTCAGACAGATTGAGTTTACGTTTTCTCTCTCAAAGTTGTTGACAACAAGTGTGGTTACAAACAAGAGAATCTGACCTAAGGTATGGCTAATTAGTATTTTGGGTATGGAGGTGAACACACTCCACCTGGACCAAAGGTCAGAGAATTCAAATCTATTCTTTATATTATGTTAATGAAGTCTGTTGCATCCCCTTCCCCTTTTGGAGTTTAGTATATAAACGTGAAAAATAAAAGAGGCAGATTCAGTATTCACTGAATGTCCCTCCCAATGCTGTTCTGCATTTGTGTCTTTTATTTCTCGTATCTCTCTGTTCCTTTAGCTTAATAATTCTAACTCTCATGCTTCTATCCTGGAACGTACGAGTTTTGTCAATGTTGGTCTTCAACAATAATATATAACTTTCCACTCTTGTCTAAGGTATTGTATGTTTGCAGTTCATTTTAAAATGTAGTGTAAAGTTCTAGTACTTGAAAGTTATTAATACAAAGTGTTTAGAATAATAAAGAAAGGCAGGTTAGTAGTTACTCACCTATTACAATGAAACTTGTAATCATGTTAGGTATGTTTTCAAAATTAAGCAGCAATACATTTTAGAGAGATAGGTGGTCTTCAAACACATGAAAGATCTACAGAATTTGGCATGTAAGATGTTTTAATAACAAAAGGATTTTCTTGATAGTGAAATATGCCTACTCCTGACAATACAAATCTACTTCAGAGAAGATGATGGGCACCAGAGAACTTCCATGTGGAATTTATTTGCAATGTAGAAAGCCAGTCACTGGGTAAGAAACTGTCCTTTGCTCAACTCCTGACTGTATGATATCCAAATTGCACAAACAGGACACAAAGGAAGTCAACTGCTGGACTTTGCTAAAGCAAGATAGGCCAGTCCTTTAAAAGTTCTGCTTCACAGAAAAGTCTGTCAGATACTCTAGGCCTATAGGCCAAAGATGGATGCTCCGATGTTTCAGAGGAACTTCGGAAAACTGTCCAGGAAGCCATCAGTCTCTCTCATTTCTACAGTTTGAAAAGTTGCTTGTTCTGCACTTCCTATTTACTCAAGCAATATTTTAAATAGTAGATAGATATAGCTACACTATTCATTGCTACCTAATTCAGAAAAGAAACTCACAAAAGATAAGTAGAGTTTATAAAAGCTGAGAGACATAAAATCTTAAGCTGTTTATCTAAAAGAATGTTTTAAAGTCTAAAAAGATATTTTTAATTTGTAATACAAGTTATGATAGATAGTGATTTAGGTACAAAGCTTTGAACTCACTGAGATAGTACAGATAATGGAGTACTTTCTCCAAAGTTGCCAAATAAAAATGGGCTGAACATTGAAAGCGTAATTCTTACCTGATAATTATTCTTATTGTATATAGTTTAGTGATGTTAGAGAAAGAGACTTTTATTGGACTTAAAGAGGGAGATCTTAGGATAATCTTTTTGAACACTGTGCAGATATGTCTGTTTAAACTCACCTGCCTAAGGCACCTTCTGATTGGATTAATAAAGGGCTGACTGGTCCATCACTAGGCAGAAAAAGAGAGATGGGACTTCTAGGAACTCTAGAAAAGAATCTAAGGCTCAGGAGATGAACCAACCAGACACAGAGGATGTCAGACATACGGCACCGAGGAGAGGTAACAAGCCATGTAGCAGAATGTAGATTAATATAAACAGGCTAATTTAAACTTTAAGAGTTAGTTGGAAACAAGCCTAAGTTAAGGCCATGCTTTCATAATTAATAAAAACTCTCCATGTTGTTATTTGGGAATTGGCAGTCCAAAGAAAGTCCTACTATATCTAATAATAAGTGTTCTGGAAGGACTAACAGCTCTCTGAGACTTCCTTCTAACCTTCTACGGATATTCTGGAAATTATGGAGAAATGTTTCAGTTCTTCCAAGCAATTCTGAAGGCAGGAAAAACCCTGCAGAGCTGCCAACGTGACTTCTGTCCTTGTCCAGAACCTTCAACTCCTCTATCATCTTCAGAGGTCTATGTAACTCAAAGACCACTGAATTATCTGGTTTATCTTTACTTTTCACTCTGTCTTTTCTCAAAAATCCTTCTTGTTTTCTTATTTTCATTTGAAATGGTTTTGTGAAAAGAGATTGAATGTAAATTCTGTTTTAAAACCTACATTTGGGTACTTTTTCACAAATACAATTTTTTTTACAAAAAAAAAATGGGAAAATGTATGGGGTTAGAGGTACGACTTACCAGTTAAAAGCACTAGCTATTCTACTAGAGGACCTGAATTCAATTTCCAACACTCACAAAGGTAGCTCACAGACATCTGTAACTCTAGTTCCAGGTGATCCAAAACTCTTATACAGACATACATGCAGGCAAAACAACAAAGCACATAAAATAAAATAATAAAAATTAACTTTTAAAAATTGAAAAATTTAGATTTCTTGTTATTGTTTTCTTTAGTTTTTACTTCTCTGGAGTAATGAATCTTCAAAGCCAAAGATTCCAAAACCATGTGATCAATAGGTTAAATGAGACTTGCAAACTGGGCTGGAGAGAGTCTAGATGTTAATACTTGTGACTCTTACATAGGGCCTGGTTTCAGTCCCCAGTGTCCACATGGCAGCTCAAAACCATCAGTAATTCTAGTTCCCAGGAATCTGATGCCTCTTCTGGGTTCAGATACCACCAAGCATGCATGTGGTATACCCGCACACATGCAGACACAACACTTAAAGACATAAAATATATATAAATAAATCTTTTAAAAAAGAATTATTGGCATAATATATCAGCAAATAGCTAGGAAGTATTTTAATCCTGATACACAATACCGAAAACCTTCTCCTCTAACTTTATTTTGTTCTTGTCTCCCCTTTATTACACTGACTTTAAATTTATTCTCAGTTCTAACTCCTCATGTTCTGGAGGGTAAGGAAGGAAAGGGGCAGGTGATGAGTTGTTAATACTCAGAAGCTCCCGAATAACAGCACACTGAAAATCGCTAGGAATGGATTTTCTTTTTCATGAAAAGGAAATTCAGGTGTGAGTAATGTGGCCTAGAATAGTGACTCCCCTAATTGGAATTCCTGGCTAACTTCTGGCATATCCAATGCCACATGTCATGTGAGAATCTAAAGAGATTGCCTCAGAGCCAACCAGCCTCAGGACGGAAGAAAGGAAGATGACATGGTGTCTGTTTTCACTGTATTTTACTGGAAGGCCGTTGCCTAGTCACACATCACTGTCAGCAATGATCTTTTCGTCCTAAAATTACCAAGCCCAAATCACAAACTGACACAAAATGGCCAACAGCTACAGAAAGACTGCTTCACGCTCTTCAAACAGTTCTGGAATGAACTAAGGAAAAGGGTCAATGAGTGCTCTCTGCTCCTGGGGAGGGAGAAACCACTGAGAACATAATTCCCCACACAGACGCCTCCAGCCACCAGGCTTTCTGAGATCCTGGATGGAGATGAGTCACCAGC
The DNA here is from genome assembly GCA_028555095.1 of Dicrostonyx torquatus. NCBI lineage: Eukaryota > Metazoa > Chordata > Mammalia > Rodentia > Cricetidae > Dicrostonyx > Dicrostonyx torquatus. Next base: position 13,637,393 of record JAQHUG010000005.1, read on the forward strand.
CAGATTCTCAGACACCTTTGCAACACCTTTGGAACCTCAGCTGGTCGATATGACTCATAGCGCACTGTCATTGTCATTTGGAGCTCAACCAAAGCAATCACTTTAATAAATATTGTTCTAGCTTAAAAGCAAAACTATTGATGTGTGTACAGTCATTTTACTAAGTTCTATTTTAAATTGAAAGATTACATGTTAGGTTTTTAAATGTTTCAGGAAACACTTTAGTTTCTACTGTATTTATCCAACCAGGGTCTCATGCCATTTCCCAGAGCTACCAAACAATGTGAGAGTCATAATTTTGACGGAGCAAACAACAACATGGAGTAAATAATATAGTATAGGTTGTCTTATTGAACAAAGCAAACTTATGATAAAATTTCTTTCTCCCTCTTCTAAATTTGAAATCTACAAATGATTAGTGAATCCTTCAAATCAACCTTTTGTTTTCTTAGGGTATTTCTCCTTAGTTGCACATTGTTCACCCAACAAGTTTAGGTACCCATGCTTTTCATAACTGTCTTTTATTTTTTGCAAACTTCTTTACAAACAACTTGGAGACTGCAGGAAGGCTCAGAGCCCCAACAGTAATGCTCAGCAACATTAATCCACTAATCAGGTCTTAATAAATGCTTCAGGTTTGTGGAATATAAAGTTTATTTACAGCTCACCCCTGCAACAGAAGCCTGCTAAGCAGTTCTGCCAGCAGGTACCCTTTTTGAACACTTTGAATGTTCCTGTTTTTTTCAACCTTATATTTTGTACGCATGCTAATAAAGACACATTTAAATTGTATCAAGCAAATCTAACAAAGTGGCACCCTTATATATTAATATACTTTCTTTCTATGCCATTTAGTCACATTTTATCAAGGCAACTCTTAACAATTATTTAAATTAAATTATTATCAGTATATAAGGCAATTTGTTTCCTAACTAGGATATAGGCAATTAATACATAGCCTAGGAATTGAATTTTTTCTAATAAACTACAATTTAAATAAATTTTTTGCCTTGGCCTTAATGAATAAACTAATCCAAGCAATTTGGTACATATGCTATGCTTACAGTGTCTACTGATAAATAAGACTTAAATGAGTGTCATGATTTCATTATTTGTTTTTATTCAATGTCACATGACTCTGTGTTTCCATAGTCATCATACAAAAGTATTCATTTTGTGAGGGCAAAAATTTTGGTGGACTTAATGATGAAACAGAGTAGAACAATATCTGACAGATTGTTTATTAAGCAATAAAACCATAGGAATGGTAACTAATTAAAATATCACTTGTATCCCAAACATTTAACTAAACTGAATTTATCTAGTACAATTTACATAAAAGGCTAGTATCAAGATTGATACCACAAAGTGTTAATTTTAAGAAATAATTATAAACATTTTTACTAAATAATTGCTCTGAAACATGAGTACATCTGTAAATTACTTTTTAATTGACTGAAATGGCACTATAGAGCTATGCCATCTGTCACCGACACTGATTACAAATTCTAATTGATTTTGTAGTGTTAAATACAAATTGACCAGCTCATTCAACCAGTAAATATCATGTGCTTGATTCAATCACATCACTTAGTCAATCTTGTGTATCTGAGCACCTCAACTTAATTTTTCCATGGTGACGATTGTGTCAGTGAATACCAAAACTTATATCAAATACTCTCTTATTAAACAGGTTGAAACACATGTCTAATTTATTTTTAATGATTGTTTAATGTATTGGTTCTTCCTTACTTCTAATATTAACCCATATCAATATCAGTACTAAATATGGAGAGTTAATAACAAAAAAATTGAAAATACGTTAGAAAAAAACAGCAGAAATATGAAAACCCAGGAATATTATCTTGAATAAAAATCCTCTGCATTCAAAGGAATTTTGTATCAGTTTAAAGGGTGAGATACTAAAAGATTCTCAGAGCTCTGTATGTGGAGATATGTTTACTCTTTTACTAACACCTGAGATTCTGTACAAATTATTCACATTAAAACTAATTATAACTTTGACTCTAACTACCCTTCGGCTTCAGTGGGGATCTGAGACATGTCTTTCTAAAGATATACAAAGATACAGGTAAACATTGAACAGCGTAATTTAGAGGCTCCCCACCACTTATAAGGAATAGTTTATTTAAACAGTTTCAGCATTAGAGTCTCCTAAGTAATCATTATTTACAGCGGATATTACAAATGTTGTACCAAAGTTGTTTTGCCCAAGAACTAAATTTCCCTGCAGAGATTAGGTTGACCTAAAGCCACTCTTTCCTCTAAAAGTAGTCTACACATAGTTACTGGTCAGGATTAATGCACTAAATGTCTGAAAAGCTACCCAGATGTAGGGCCTCCCATGTCACAGACGGAGGCTACAGTTGAAACTCTATTGCATTAATTCTTACCTTCTGCTGGACAGCTATGTAAGCATCTTTCCAGACAGTTTCCAAGAGCAATCCCCAGTGAACTGCCTGCATATAAATTAATCTCTGCTGTTTTTAGTGAAAGTAGTGTAAATACTCTTACTACATACACATAGAAACAAGACTTCCTCATCATTGGAATTAGCTAGAAAGAACTGAGTGACTCAGATAAACAACTGAGTTGCCTGGTGAATTGGAAATATTTGGAAAATATAATTTCAGTTATTGACACGAATCTTTGTCCATGTTTTTTTTTAATGTCAGAAACATGTTTTTTTCTTCACAGAGTTTTAACCAAAGGAATGCAGCAAAAAATGTCTGATAAACTGGAGATTGGAAATGCCTTTACCAATTTTGCACAGCACGTATTTGCCCATACTGTATGCATTTCCTTTGTTACAAAGATAATGTCAAAAAATACATTTCCTTCCCAATAAAACAAGACCTGGGTGGTGCCTCAGGCCTCTGATCTCTTTGAGTATGAGGCAAGCCTGAACTATATAGTAAGCTCCAGTGCAGCCAAGGATACACAGTAACACCCTACCTTATTTTATTTTTTGAAGAACATGGAAGAAAAATAATAAGCAGAATGCTAGAAAAAGTGTGTAGTGCAGGATCATCTCAAACTGTTTCATGTGGAAATGCACAAGCGTACATCTGCTGTGGCAGAGGGGCTGGGTGGAAATAAAGAAACAAAATTGAGGCCATTTAATGACAGTCTAGTCTCCATCAGAGATGCTGAAATGTCAGAATCATTTAGTACTTGCTGAGATAGCAAAGAAAAATAGCAAAGCTATTAAAAAATTCCACACCAAGAAGCCTGGATTCTGGGACATTTTAGCACCTGCCGTCTGCCCAAGTCGGGGATTTCTTACAAACAATTCATTTCCACCACATAAGCATTCTTACCATCATGGATTATGCAACCACAATTCATTACATAAGGGAGGTCCAGCAAAGGCAATGGAAACATACTCACGAACGTCTCACTGATTTTTGATTTGTGGAGAGCAAGGGCTTCCCATAAGGAAGTATAATGCCAATTCATTATTGCAGGGCCTTCAAATACGTTTACTCAGATAACATGCAAAAATTATAGGAGTTTGACAGAGTGCAGGAAAAACTATAGCCATTACCATGATTAATGGCAAACAGCTGGACATTTATGTAACTCTCTATAAGGACCAGTAGGCAGTATCTTCAGGGGCCTGTTGTCTTATTAATCATGCCTCAATCTGAGGAGCATGCAGATGGGTATCTGTGCCACCTATGCCTTGAGTTAAATATCCAACAGATGACGTTTCATGTTTCTCTCTTTCTTAGTAGTCATTTCATTCATTCTTAGAAGGGAAAATGAATCTTTATTAAAAGTGTGTGTGAATCCTTTGTGTGACCCTTTACACATTTTTATAACAGATCTGCTTCATGTGTTTTATTCACAATGTTAAGTCTTGTCTCTCCAAAATTACCTGGATACAAAGGTCAATAATCTACAGGTGTCCTGATTTCATTTCATTATAGAATTTGAAGGATGAACCAAAACTTATTCTTGAGTCAACAGATATCTAAACCAAGGTTATTTACTATGACAATAAGGGAATATGTTATAATTAAGAGTACATACATGTGTATTTGATAAACACAATGCAAAACAATAACATCTGAAAAGAATCTTTGTTACTAGACCAAATCCAATAAATAAGAATAACAGTAAATACTGTGTGATATTTAACCAGCTGGTCTTACTAGACATCTGAATTTCAGGCATTTTTCCTCTTCAATGGGAAGCTACAAAAGGAGTTCTAAGTCAGTATTGAAGCAGAATAATGTTCACTAGAAAGACATTTTAAAAAATATTTTTCAATACTGAAGATTGTTTAGGTAACTAATTCAAAGGGGAAAAAACTAAACCAAAAAGCATTGCTACGAAAATAATACTTGTTTGATCTGGGTGCCTTCTTAAAATGAAGTCACAGAGTCCCATGAGAGTAAAGACTTGGGACCCTCAATAAACCAAACCCTCTGCCTTTTCTCTGAGAGTCTCCATTGAACTACTCAGGGATAAGGTGGAGTGAGGTTGAATTTTCCCTTAAGTCTTTAGCAACTCCAAAAATCCAATTCCTGTTGAACTGAGTTTCAACCCTAAACACAAATTCGTGGAAAATAAAGTGTTTATTTATTTCTTTATTTCTTAAGAAGAAAGGCAAATGAACTGAAAATCCAGCTGACAAGGTTAGAAGGACACACTGAATAATGTAACATGAGGGGCCTACTCGTAGGGGTTTCTGTCCTGCCCAGTACCCCACAGCCAGCAAGCCCCAAAGAAATCACATTGAGAGTCTACATTAGGTTATACACTGATTGGCCCATTAGCTCAGTCTTCCTACCAGCTCCTATAACTTATATTAACCCATTGTCAGTCACATGGCCAGTACCTTTTCTCAGCTGGGCTGCTACATGTTGCCTCCTTGGAGATCTGCACAGGAATGCCAAGGGAGCTTCCTGCTTCCCAGACGTTCTCCTCGCTCTGCCTCTACTTCCTGCTGGTTGACCCTCCTATACTTCCTACCTGGCCAATCAGCATTTATTTAAAACATGATTGACAGAATACATGTCTCCTGCACCAGAATAAGACTTAGAAATGCCACACTACTTAAAAAAGAACAGCATGCTGGTAAATGACAATTTCTGCTTTTTCTAGATACTTTATGAAGGGAATAATTTTAAATATTTACACACATCACCTCTAAACTCTCTGTTTTTGATAAACAGGAGAGTTACATGTGGATAGTTTATTCTTGCAAAATGCAAAATATTAATAGGAAGGCATTAGCTTTGGAGTTACATGTAGCCCCTTTTCTATGGGGACTCCATGACTTACTAATGGCAATGCCTTTGGCAAAACTGCACCCTCCTTTAAGCCTTAATCCCTTGATATGTAACAATGGTGTAAAAATGCTGAAGACACATTATACCTGGGGATAGGGTGACAGAAACAAGGGATCATGGGAAATTATCTATAACTTGGAAGAGATTATTATAGTGTCACATATGGGAACAATTCAGGCAGCCCATAATTATCTGAACTATTAATGGAGAAAAGCATATGCACATGATCATGGCAGCTCTCTAGAATCATTCATCCCTTGTATGAGAACTTCTTTATCCGCCTTTGAGTAACTGTTATCCTCAAGGCACCATGAAGTGAGCAGGGAAGTGTGAGACTTAGCTACTCACTTAAGGATATACTATTTGACAGGACAAGTGGAACAACACAGGACAGTATCACTAGGATTTTTCCAGAGAATGGTAGGGGTGAGTTGCGGAGCAAGACAAGTACTGGGGACTTCAGACGTTATTTTATGTTGTATAGAGACATGAAAACTATGAAAGACACTTAGCTATAACCATAGCCACTCACTAATTAAATTTTCTGCAATTTTTAATATAGGATTCTGTCTAATGGAACTTGAGACAGTGACGAGCACTTGTGAGCACCCACCCATGGTGATAAACTGGTTACAATAGTCACTGGATCCAGAAAAATAATCAGACTTAAAATGTGATATTATTTCATTCCTTAAAATACACCAGCTAGGGCAGATGGCTCAGTGGGTAAGTTGCCTGCTGTGTAAGCTTGAAACACAAATGTGGATGCCTGGCATCCTCAAAAAGGCGCATGCATGTAAACCCAGGGCTAGAGGAGAGGAAGATTCGCAAGGCTCCCTGTCCAGCTAGTCTAGTTAAAAGGGTGAGCTTATGTTCAGTGAGAGATCCTATCTCGGCAAGAATGTGAAGGGGCATGGAGGAAGATATCTGAATTCAGTCTCCAGCCTCCATACTCTCAGATACATGGACATACGCTCAGATACCACACCACACACACACACACACACACCAAAAAGTGTATATCTGAGCTAGATATCCAGAAAAACAGAAATGGTGTTCTGTTCCTGAGGTAGGAACATTAACTTTGCATTGTCTAAGGGGCAAACATCCTGTTAAAGTTTTTCCACACATTCTCCATAAGCTTAGATATTTGGATAAGCAAGACATTTGACCCCATTATAAATATACCTTACTATTTCAATGTTAGAAGAATGTGCATTCTGGATCCACTTCACCTTTACATTTTTCTGCCTAATTTTTCCTCACCCCCTAAGATTGAGGCTGGCATCATGATGGAGTAACACGACCAGCAGAATGTTCAGAAGAACGTGGTTCTGCTTATCCTGTAAACAAGTTTACTTTGCAAATAAACCTGCACTTCAAAGAAGTCTTTTCTCTTTTCCCAATTCTCTTTGGAATAACAGCATCTCTTCAACTTCATGTCACGTTGACATCAAAAGCATACAATTATTGGATTGCTTTTCCTGTTAGCAGCCACTCAGCCAACAGTCACGAGCACAGTTTATTTCAAAGACTCACGAGGCAAATAAGAGATCTACTTCGGCTAATTTTCTCCTCCAAGGACAATCTGAGGGAGTCTTGCCCATGGATAATGGATATTGTCTATGCAAGACAATGTACCTCTACCTTGAGGGTGAGAAACAAGTGTGATCATGCTGAAATAAGCCATCTGTAACCCGCTGCTTTAATTACTGGGAAGGTGGTACAATTGACACAAATAACAATGTTTCAGGGAGAAAGCGGTCAGAGTTCACCTTGGTACAATGTCTAAGTGCCGAGGGAGATAAAAGAGATCCGTCTTCACAGGTTACAGAAACATTTAAAAGTTTCTGAATGAACCAATAATAAAAGTGTCAGAGCAAAAATGTTTAAAAGAAATTATTTGACAGATGAATGGATTTATTTATAATGTCAATATTTTATTCCTTCTGCTCATTATATTTCCTTTACTTTTATGTCTTACTAATTTTGCTTGTGTCTAATAGAATTTTTGTACATATCTGTTCATTCACTGGAAATTTAGTGTTTCTGAATTTGTATAGATTATATAGGCTTGATGTTCAATACTTAAGGCCATGTCATGTCTGAAATAACAGATCTTCAGTGATAGAATAGGTATCATCTACAATTAACTGTATTTTCTAGACAAAGACAGTGAATAAATATTTTAGGTACTTTAGGCTACACGCTTTGTATCCCTAGGAGAAGCAGAAAACATTTTTTTTAAGTTCAAGAGAAAACAGGAAGACTAGATAAGAGAAAGAAAGTAATTTAACCAAGTCAGTGGATTTTAATTTCCGTATGTGACTTTGAAATTTCTTCTTCGGTTCCTAATCAGGGAACCAGTGTGCATTTCTAAAGGATAAGTGGCTGAATGAATGAAGGGCAGCAACTGACAAGATGGCTCAGTGGGTGAAAGTACTAAAGCACCAGCTGCCATGCCCGGGGCCAAACATCCATCCTTTAGGTCTAGAAGGCATAAGGAAAAAAAAAAATCCACAGGTTGAATTATGGCTTCCAAAGACATGGTGAGCCTTCCCTACCTCTCCAAACACACACACACACACACACACACACACACACACACACAAATGTAATTCTAGAAAATAATTCGTATACAATATTTCCTAACTTTCAGTTTTAAACAGGGCTGGAGGGCTCCATCATTAAAGGGTAGGCCCACAGCCAGAAGTATAAATTTTAACACAAACTTAAATAGTATACACAAACATACAATATGATTCCAATACATATTGTATACAAATCATCTATAATTACAGCTCATGCTTAAGTAAATGATAGGGAATTATACTTCTCAGTAAGGTTTATTAAAGTTTTCTTATTATCAGAATTATTAGTAACATCAGAAGCTTTCCAATAGCCTCTATCTTTTCTGCATTTGAGAACTGGCTATCAATTTGGTTGTCCTTTTGGTTTTTTATTCATCCTCACTGCCAGAGCTGATAAATTTTAAGACTGCAGAACACTAGGACTTAGGATCTTGAGTAAACTAAGAATTTTCTGCTTAGCAATTTCTCATCAGTAGGCAAAGAACCTCCGTGGTTATAGGTCTTTTGACGCCCTCTGGTGGTCAGATGGAGGCATTGCTGGCTTCAAAATTGATAGAGCTGAATTTCTCAGCATGAGTATTTTGTTCAGATCCTTAGTTTTTGTTCTGCATAAAAACATTCCTCAAAAAAGGCCAGTACAAGCAGTAGGAATAAATCCTGGTGCCACTACCAGTGGCCCAAAGTCTTCCCCACCCATCAACTGTCACTCACATTCAAGGGACTAGTTTGAACCTACGCTATTCTCTTTGGATGAATACCTTGTTCAGCCTAGATATAGTAGGGAGGGCCTTGGACCGTTCCCAAAGCAATGTGCCTTACCCTCTCTGAGGAGTGGATGGGGGTTGGGGAGTAGGTGAAAGGGATGGGGTTGGGTGGGAACTGAGATTGGTATGTAAAATGAAAAAAAAATGGGTTTTCTTTAAAAAAAAATTAAAAGGAGGAGGGAGAGAAGTCACTAAGTGCCATCTACACTTTCTCCATCCACCCCTGGATGCACATGCAGTGAGCATGTGCTCACAACAGGAGGTCGACACCATCACCAGAGACTCTGGAGAGCTGCCAAGAAACCACATTGCTATCGAATCCCATGAGAGACAGCAAGTTCGGTACGAATGAAAGAAATGTGTGTGGGAAAAAGGCAACTCAGGCAGAAGAGTGTTGGAAGTTCCCTGTTCAACCTAACATCAGTTTGAGAAATCCCCACAGTCAGTGCTATTTGCAGGATCAATGAAGAGTCTAATGAGATGTGACAACAGAACATCTCAGAGAAGCCCTTTGGCATCACACCCCTCCGTGGTGGACGAAGTGGCCTGCCCACAGTCCTACCTCCACCTGTTGTTATTGGTGGTGCTGCTAATTGTAGTCATCCGGCAAAGTACTTTCTTTAAAGTTTGCAGTTGTGTCAGACTGTCTTCAGAAGCGCTGAGTGGTTCACACAGCGAAAGGGGGCTTTCCCTCTCATCTCTGGCCTCTGCTAGACCACACCTTCCTTCGTTATTCAATTTAAGATACTGTTTTTCATTTTTCATGATAATTTGGTCTGGTTTTAGATTTTTTTCTCTCCAAATAAAAATATAGAATCTTAAATAAATAAATATCAGTCAAATTCAGCATAGGCTTTTCAAAAGAGTATGTGATTAAAAATTGTGTCTGTATGGATATTTAAAATATGAAACCTGCAGTCTTATAAACTAATAAAGCCATAAAGTAAAGAAAGAAAGAAAGAATACAGTTTGAAGCTGTTCAATAGAAGTATCTAGAATTGAATACATATGACTGAATACTGTTGCCTGAGAAAGATAGAAAATATTTAGAATTCAATTTTGAAAGATGGGGAGGGGTTGTTTAGTTTAATAAGATATACAAGTCATATACAAGGAGACCTCTGAGGCACAGATGCTATATCAATGGAGGGTAGATGTTTTATGTTCATAGCATGAAGTAGAAAAGGTGGCCAGAGCCTTGTTCTAAAGAGGAGCATCATGCAGTGAGGAAAGTACCACTTCATGCCCCAGTTTTTGTGTGTTCTTGGGAAAGTTGTTGCATTTTAAAATTTCTGATAAATAAAAAAAATTCCGCAAAATAAATTTTCAAAGATATATATTTTTGTTCTGATAATGATTAGAATTTAATATTTTTAGCTATTTGAGCAAACATCAAAATCAACACCTCCCACAACACCGTGAAAGTAAAATAAAACAATGTCACTCTACAGATGCCACTCTTCAATGTATAAAGATCAAAACATAAAAATAAAATTTGCCTTTTTGGGGTCATGGACTGTAGACTTATTATCCTTTGCTTTACAGCTAGAATTTACTTATGTGAGCACATACCATGTTCATCTTTCTGGATCTGAGTTACCTCACTCAGGATGCTTTTTTCTAATTCCATTTAATTGCAGGCAAATTTCAAGATGTCATTGCTTTTAACTCCATTGTGTAAATGTACCACATATTCCTTATCCGTTCTTTGGTTAGGGGCATCTAGGTTGTTTTCAGTTTCAGGCTATTACAAATAATGCTGCTATGAACATAGCTGAACAAATGTTCTTGTGGTATGATTGAG
>JAQHUG010000005.1:13672063-13690564 GCA_028555095.1 Dicrostonyx torquatus
GTCAGATCTCTCACTCACTCACCCCTCTGGTTCCTTGACATAAGCACCAGAACAGAGCTTGTTCCATCTTTAGAATGCCATACAACATCAGATTACTTGGTTCCCCATGGATAATGTACATGAATGACTCAGTAAAACAGGCTTGATGTGACCCAATAGTCATGATTCTAAACTTATCTTCTAGTACTGTACAATTTGGAAATGAGGAAGTAGCCCAGAGTTCTTTCTAATTTTTTAAATAGTGTCTCAAGTTTCAAAACAAGATACAAGCAATGATTTTTTTTAATTAAATTAGCATACAATATCACTATGGTAATTTCTAACATTTGTTTCAATAGACTCTTCTCTCCCTTTGTCTCCCTCACTCCCTGCTCTTTGACCTCCTGCCTTCTAACATCCCCTTAGTTTCTTTTCCACTTTCACTTCTCATGTGTTCTTTCACCCAACTTCCTGTGCTCCCTCATCACCTCTTTTAACCCTCTCAGTCTCTTTCAAGGTGTTTAAGCTTTACCCACATTTATACCCATTTGTATGAATAAACATACATCCCACAGGCTAGGATTCACATAGAAAACGTGTTTTTCTTAAAATTTCTTGCCACACATCCATTTTTGTGCAACATTTTATAATTTGATGTTTCATTATAGTTGCATAAAATCTGTTGTGTATATGCACCATATTTTCACCATATATTGATTAGTTTATGAACATACAGGTTGCTTCTAATTCCTTGCTATTGTGAAAAGAATAACAATAAATATGGATATTCAAATATCTCTATGGTAGAATATAGAGTACTCAGGGTATATGCCCAGGAGTGGTGTATCTGGGTAACATAATTCCTCTTTTTTCAACACATGGTTTCTCTGTGTAGCCCTGACTGTCCTGAAATTCAATTTTGTAAACTAGGCTGGATACAAACTTATAGATCCACCTGTGCCTGCCTCCTAAGTACTGGTATTTCAAAAATGTATACCACACCCAGCTTCTATCTTAAGTTTTAAAAGAAATATCCATACTGATTTCCATAATGACTACACTAGACTGAACTCCTACTGCCAATGAATAAGCGTTCTTGCTACTCTCATACCCGAAGTGTGTTTTGTCAGATTTCCTAATGTTAGCCATCTTGATTGGGCTAAAGTAGGTAAGGTGATATCTCAAATTAATTCTAATTTGCCTTTACCGAATGGCTAGGGGTGTTGTACACAATTATGGTATTTATTAGCTATTCATGTTTTTTCTTTTAAGATTGTCTTTTCATGGGATTTGCCCAGTTTTTGATTAACAATTTTTTCTAAATTCTGGCTATTTGCTTCTAATCTGAGGAATAATTGGCAAACACTGTTCCTCCATTCTGTAGGCAGACTATTTGCTCTGCTGATAGTTAATTTTGCTGGACATTAACTGTTTGACATCTGTTCATTATTGAGTCTATTTCTTGGGCTACTGGACTTCTGTTCAGAAAATTCTTGCCTATTTCTATATCTTGAAGTATATACCCTATATTTTCTTCTAGAAGTTTTATCATCTTATCTGTTATGTTGGTTTTCTATCTGCTTGTATACGAGTACTAGATTTTCTTTGTCACCATAGCTCTGAAGGGTAATTTGAGGTCAGATGTTTTGATACCTCCCACTGTGTTTTAATTGACATTATTTTGTCTATTTGTGATTATTTGTGGCTCAGATGATGTTTCACTGCTTCTTCCTTTTAGAAAGTTTAAAATACAAAAATCATATACAGAGAAATATCCACCAAACAAATTAGACAAACAAACTGCTCTGGTTTTAGAACAATAGACAAATAGTGGTTTGGCTTTAATAACAACTAACTCCTCTATTCTGCAATCTTTTACATTAGTCAGGAAACTGTAAGGATCTTAGTCTTCAGTTTAGCTCATAAGTTTGTTTCATCCGTATTGTAACTCAATATAAATGTCTTTCAAACACTTAGGCTAGCCCACTTATAAAAACGATATAATCCTCAATGTTCTATTCCTATTAAACTGTATTTGTGACATAAAGAAAAGCCCCTGTTTTGACCAGACAGAGTGATAAATAAAGACTAAAAAAGCAATCTGAAGCCACTTTTTGATGAGAAATGGGCCACTAAGCCCATATACACAATAGAGCAATCAGCTTCATCAACAATAATGGGGCGATCACCATGAGTTAAGATATTAAAACACAGTTTGATTAAAAAATAAAGAGAGAGAGATCAAGTTAAAAGTAATGTATGTGATTAGAAGATAATGAAAGGGAAAAGAAAAGTGAAAAGAAAGATTGGAGAAAATTTCTGAGAAAGGTAAAAAAGGAATCATGAGTGATTCATTTTATTCTTTTTATGTCTAACTTTAGCAAAAGCTGCAAAGCTATTCCAAAAACTGCGGAAAATGCCCAGAGCTTTCATGAAACATGTATTCATACCTGCTATGCATCCATGTGATGCCCAGATGGGCATATGAATCAGAAATAATCTGGTTAGCATGGATAATTCCATAGACTCTCTAACTAATATCTTGCTCTGTGTGATTTCAAGCAGTTTCAGACAGCTTTATGCATTTATTGCTATTTTCCCATTTTTATATCATTATAATTTTAGTGTGCTTTATTCTGAGACTCTGCATAAATCATGTGCCTTGTTTCAATCCTTTAATCTGTTCTTGCCTACTATTGTCTTTAGACACAGAGACAGGCAGAAGAAATATAAACAGACGTTGAAATAAAGGACAGACTTCTAGAGGGCTGCTGATGCTGCAAAGGATACCTTGGATAGCATTTAATTCACTTAAAATGGGTTAAAATAGACTTTGAAATTCCATATACCTTATTTTTGTACCTTTCCTTTCATTCTTCTATCCCTGTGCTCTATTCAAATTACCAGACCAGTTAGTGAATAATTAGTCCTGTATTAGTCAGTGAGTGGCAGCAATGGACTAGACGCTTTCTGCCATGTCCAGCGAAGCATCGAGATCAAATGGCATAGGCCCACCTGAATTTGATCATTACATGTTTTAAAAACACATAGAATCATTACATAATTGTGTGCTATAATTAAGTGCAATTAATAGACTGAAGATTTTGTTGCAGGGGCGGATAATAATGACTTTTATTGAGAAGTGTCTGTGCTGGAAGTCTGCTGTGTGCTTAATAAAAATGCCTCATCTATCCTGTAAGGACACAAGGGAAACAAAAATTACTGCTAGCATCACATTATGGGGAAGCAAACGTAGAGAGCTTGGACTTGAATTTGGGTCTCTGTTTCTCCCAAGCACTGACTTTTATACTTAATCACTTAGATAAGCCATGGCATCCTGGAAAGCTATGCGTTATTAAATTGCTTTGAGAAGGAGATCAATTATAACTTCCAAAAAATCAGTTTTCAAATGAACTTTTAAACCAGATAGAATCAGTTTGTAATTGTAAATATCATCTCCCTTTATGCTAGATGCTTCGCTGTTTGGTTTCTGAGTTTCTAATAACCTTTTACCTTTGAAGTTTTATTACTTAAGTTTTTGTTGCCTTACATAGCTTCCTCCTCTTGGCTATGTGCAAGTGGCTAATAGTTCCCTTTCAAAATCTACACATTCTCAGATATATAACACACACAATCACACCAATAGGGTTTCCATGAAGTGTGCATTCAAGACGGCTCACCAAGCAGCAACTGGATATTGGTAGTGTCATACTCACAGCTCAATGTTTCATTACTGCTAAGATCCATGCAAGGCTCAGAAAGCAGGCCTCACTGCTTCTGGCAGAATCAATATTCTATGCCAAGGAGCCCTGTGAGTGAGACAGGGCTCACTCAGATCTTTATTCAGACATAGACCTTTTACTCACAATGTGACAGATTTCATATGGGTTCCATTTTCCCTCGAGTGTATTACCATTAGTGATTCAAATGAACACACAGAAACAGTCAGCATCAAATTGTATGACCAACCCCTTAAGACTAACATTACTCACACGCAAAGATACAGCTTTCAAGGAGAATAAGAACTGTTGAAGCATGACTTCCAGCTTTCAAATGAAAACACTCATATGCAATGGTGTTCATCAAATCAACTGTGTGCTTTGATTCTAGTAACCTACATTATAGAAAAAATTAAGACTGTAAATCTTTAGTGAAACTGCAGTAATATTTGTCCTGTGGCGCTCATTCCTCAGAGCTAAATTCTTGATATCAAGAACAGTAATGTTTGTAAACTCCAAAGACTTTGGCAGGGGAAATGGTTTAGGGAATGAGTACTGACAACAAGAAGCAAGAGAACTGGAGCTTTGATCTCCAGAACCCATATAAAAGGTAGGCCAGCATGGCAACTACCTGGAATTCCGGTTCCCTGAAAGCAGAGGCAGGGTGTCTCCTCCACCTCCTCAGAAAGATGACTAGGTAGGCCAGCTAGGATCAGTAAGCTCTAAGACTCATTGTGCGGCCCTACCTCAGGAAATAATGTGGTGAATGACAGAACTTCATATGCTACATCAGCCTCAGGCTGCTACACATATGCACACACAAAACCGGCATATATATGTTCATATTTATACATACACATGTGCACACCACAGGCACATAGAAAAATGTCCCAGAGTCTACACTTCACCACTTCAAAACATTAGTTATCTTATGAAATTTTCTGCCAAATCAAATCCTCATCATGCCAATGTAGAAAAATTCAACTTCTAACCATTAGTAACACAAACAGCAATTAATCTTGAAACATTGTTATTCCATTTATTGATATCTTGAAGAGCTTTGCTAACTGTAACTTGCATGTAAATGTGATTTTGTTTTAAACTGGGAGTTGTCAGTAATTTTCAGTAATAACAAGGAATCCTTAAATCACTGACTTATGCTAAAGAACGTCATGAGCAAGAAAGTTAAATGATCTAAGTTACAAGTAGAAGTCCTGCCATGAAACATACTAGGAATGAATCTTCCACATAGAAAAACAAGTAAAATGTCCAAACATAGACAGCTGTAGTAACTAAGAACTGAGAAGCAGAACACAACCCATTTAGGCATAACTACTATCACCTTTGACCACAGAGCCCATCTTTGGCATAAGAATAGTAAGATAAAAGGAGATCATTCAGGTGAAACAGTTATAATATGGGACTACAGGATTTTCTGCATACATATATTTCAGAATATTTTGTACCATGGCATTTGCTAATCACCCTTAACATACCTGAAATAAATGAACAAGAATAATTACACAGATTTTCAGGTTTGTTTTTGGAGCTCCTTGACATGCCACAAACACACCCTGTGCAACATTTTCCTCTTTAAATGGGCCACAGGGATATGCAGCTTTACTCTGGCTGCTTACTCTGATAGTTAATATTGAAAGTGCCTCTTTGGTGGCCAGTCTTTCTCCTAAGAATATAGTTTCTATGTAGAAAGGGATTATGTTCTACTCATTATTGTAACCATCATCTCCAACGAACCTGCAAATTATTTCTTGTTCAGTTCTAGTATTAGTAGTACCTGCAAGGAAGGGAGACAGGAAAGAAGGAAGGAAAAAAGGAAAGGAGGGAGGATGAAGAAAGGCAGAAGGGAAAGAGAGATAAGGAAGAGAGGAAGGGAGAAAGACAGGAGGGAAGTGAGGGAGGAGGAAGAAAAAGAGGGCAGGTGGAGGAAAGAGAGGAAGAAACAATAACACTTTTATACTAAGTTTATTAACAAATATGTACAAGGAGGAAAAAAATCTTAAGACATAAATTTTCCTCAGCGTTTGAGACTTGTTATGTAACAATTATTTTTCTTCCAAAAGGTAAGAACAGACACCGCCTACATTTTCCTCCAGTAGTCATTTTCCTTCTCGCATGGGAAAATTACACATCAGAGCTCCCACACACAGAGCCTTGCAAAAGAGAACAAATATGATTTGCAAAGCATTCTGTTGATTGTAGGGGGAAAGGTACAAGATACACAGGAGAGATAATAAATGTGTTGATGTCTATAATTTGTCGCAATCGAGTTATAATCTACTGAAGTTACAAGCTGCATTTTTCCCCTAAAAGGTCAATATACTTAAATCAGAGAATTACATTTTTTAAAATATTCTGACTTCCCAAGAGTGAAGCTGCAAGGGATTCATTATGTTTATAATGCTGAAGTTTGTAAGTCAAACATCACTGAATGATTAGTAAAATTTTACCCATACCTGTTGAATCTAGGACAAAGAAACACAGCTCAGGAAAAAACATCATTGAAGTCTGGATGGGTTAAATGGGGAGAGAGTTTCGGTCTGCATAACAGATGAGGAATGAATGGGACAAAGGTCAGGGTCAATCCAAACTCGGTCTTAAACTTCCTTTTTATGAAGGTGAAAACAAACCCAAAATGGTAGGTACCCTGTACTTCAGTGAAAGGCCACTTCAAGTTTTCTAAATCCTAAATGAGTGATAAGATATTGAGCTAGAGAAGAAACCCAAGGTCTTCAACAGCTTTCTCTGAGGCATGGGCTTATTAGAGTAAAAGATGTGTATACCAGGATTTTCCTTCTTTTTGCGCAGTGAAGGCAGAATGGTTTACATTAAAATTTTATTGTTTAAGTGTTTGCTTCATATATGTGATGAGGTCACATGAGAGAAAAAAGACTAACCCTTCTTGTCATTTACCCAAGAGTGGGCCCAACTTATTCAGGAGAAATTTGGTATTTCCTAACCTAATCAAATAGTAGTCCAATATAAAAGAAGTCTACTCTCAGAGAAAACAGTCGAACCTCAGAACTCTAATGTCTAAAGTCTAAAGGAGGCAATCCTGAACAAAGTTCACTCCCTCTGAAGGTTAAACAGTGAAACAAATATGGTAATGAAAGAGAATGAGAACCTTTGTCTTAATCCTCTTTTACAGGAGTGTCCTAAGGGAGGAAATTGTTTCATTGGCCTTGCTGATTCAGAGCAGCAAATAAAGCTATGGTAAGCTATTGCCAGTCTATACCCACATGTTTCTCCAAAACATTTGGGGGAATGTGCATTACTCTTAATGCCTTCCTGATTCTAGTGAATAGTCTTAAACCTGGTCACAACATCTCACACATAAAGACATTGTTCGGAGTCAGAGGCATGAAAGAGGGGCAAAGGAAAAATAGGGAACATGGTACAATCAAAGAGGACAGTAAGATGGATTGCAGTGTTTTTCTTAAAGGTCGGTTAGTTCTGAACAGAGTGGTCCATGTCAGGAATTCTTGCAGTCATGGCAAATTAATGGTATAAAGGAGGGCTCCAGAAACAATAAGAAAAGAAACTGCAGAGAAGCTTCTTGAGCAGGCCTGGTTTAATTAGAAACAAGTGCCTTCCACAGGCAGCTTCTCTGGGAAAACAGGGCAGAGCCATGCATCATCATTTCTCTTTTGTTTTCTAATTTTTGTTAAATTTCAAACCATGAGTCCAAACGTTTTAGATATTTTTGACATGAAGAAGTGCGGTCTTCTGGTGTCTTCAATCTTGGTGAACTTACAACAGTCTTTGCACATTGATTGATTATAGAGGAAGAGACACCTTGAACCTTCCAAAGAGACTAAGTCAGAAAAGGCCCCAGTGCCTTCATTAGTTCTGTCTGGGTACCTGGTTTGTTTGGGTTTTTTTGTTTATTTGTTTGTTTGTTTTTGTTGTATATAGGGGGTAGAGGTGTGGGTTGTGTTCCCCAGCCACCAGCTGCTGGCCCCCTCAGCTGCTGGCTGCCTGTACCCGAAAGAACCACAGGAGAATGGTATTCATTCAAACTCTGACTGGCCCATTATCTCTAGCCTTTTTCTGGCTAGCCCTCACCTCATAAACTAACCTATTATAAAAGTCTGTATGTCACCATGAGGTGGGTGACTTACCAGACGGTTCTACGGTACTTCCATTTGTGACGGGGCCTCATAGCGTCTGGCCCACTTCCTTTCTTCTCCTCCCAGAACTTCCATTCTGTCTACTCCGCCCACCTAAGGGCTGACCTATCTATAAGCCAGGCAGCTCTTTATTCAACCAATAAGAGTAATACAAAATACAGGAGAACACTCCCACATCATGTTTTGTTGTTGTTTTTTTTGTTTGTTTGTTTGTTTTTCGAGACAGGGTTTCTCTGTAGCTTTGGAGCCTGTCCTGGAACTAGCTCTTGTAGACCAGGCTGGCCTCGAACTCACAGAGATCCACCTGCCTCTGCCTCCCGAGTGCTGGGATTAAAGGCGTGCGCCACCACCGCCCGGCTTTAAACAATATTTATTATCATTTTACATACCAACCCTATTTCCCACTCCCTCCCCTCCTCATTTTCCTCAACTTCCCCCACCCAACCTCACATCCACTTCTCAGAGAGGATAATGCTTGGCATGGGGAGTCAGCCTGCTCTCAGAATGCTGACCCTTCTTGAAAAAGGCCAGTTACCAGAGTATAGACAAACTGTGAGAAGTTTCAGCCCCATGATGATGCTATGCCTATGATCTCAGGCCAATAGCCAGCCCCAGATTCCATACATATGAGTGAGGACAGCTTAGATGACTTAAATATCTATATGTAAAGTTACTTCCAATATTTGATTCTTCCCAGCTGGGAGCCCACATGTTGCACAACAGAAATATTTCTTACAATAGGCTCTGGTAAGCTCTCAGATTTAAGTATTCATACTGTTCCACTGTGTGGCATAAATATATAGGATTTCCTAAAGAAGTCAGCTCCTTCTTGAATGGTTTATTACTTTCCCTCAAGTCCAATGCCTTCTCCATTACAGATATTTTATCATTTTCAAATAATCAAGCTTTAATATTACAATATCTAATGAGTAGGAAATGCTAATTTATAGCCCTGAACCTCCAGAATATTTATTAGAAAAGTTCTTTTTATCATATGTAGACGTGACATATTATAAATACCTGATACGGGAGAACTACCGGGATATAAAAATTGTACTTCCACCCTCCCAGCTCGGAGCTCCATCCCCAAGGGATGCTTAGTGACTCTAAATATAGGACAGAGAGGACAGAAACAATAAACGACTTGTTTTAATGCATCCACATTCACTACATTCCCCCAGAGGAAACAATTCCTTTACTAAAAATATAACCTCTTTCCACAAGATCTATGTGGCTCTTCAAAATGTCTGGCAGTAAGAAAAATGTCCCATAGCACCCATCACAAATCCATTTGTCTAGGATGTCAAGGGAAGACAAGACAAGGCTAACTGATAAACTTATTGCACTCTCCTTTCCTAACCACAGTTGGAGACAGTGTGTATCAACTCAAAGCAAAAGTGTGCTGATCTTATGCCAAAGCACGGAGGCTGAAGTTCTGTTTATGACAGTAGTAACTACCTAATCTTTGGCAGCAACTGTTGATGTTATTTATTTCTAAATCCAATAAAGAGTCCATGTATTTATAAAACTCACATTGTTTTGACAGGAGATGCCGAGTGAACATCTGTGACTCTCTGTGAGAGAGTAAAGCTATGGGTCAAAATGAAATACCAAATTGTTGTACAAAGAGAACCCAAGAGAGAGGACACTGAAGTATACCCAAATAGATAGCACAGTGACAGAGGAAACAGAAGGAAGGAGGCATTGAAGTCTAGCTTCACAAGAAAATTGTGACCCTCCACTGGGGTGGTGACCTAGCTCTACAGTAATGGCAAAGTAAAAATGTGGTGTCAGGGAAGTGTGTCATGACATGGTGAAGAAACGATTCAGTAAGAAGAAATACTCTGAGATTTAATGCATTTCATTCTCAGCAAAAGTGATAGCTGGACCTGGGTGTATCTTGTGTTGTTTATTACACATATTTTTCATGGTTGGTAAGCCATTAGCTTGCATGGAGGGGAACTCACTGTTTACAAAAACTGCCTTTAGTAACATTCAAGTTTACACATAAGTATAGAATAAGAATGCCTTGTATATTTAGGCATGAGTTTGACTTAATTGGGTTAAATAAAACAACCCAAATCTGATTTGAAATTAAACAATAAAAATAATCAAGACATTTCTTCCATGTAGCTAATTTAGAATTTTATATCAAGCACTCCACTCTCCAAAGAGAAGTGGGGCACCCTCTTTTTATAAAGCACTTAAAATTCCTGGAAATTTATCAACTAGCAAATTAACTTGATAGGGATAATGAAACACATAAATGAAAATTTCATAAAGTCATAACTAAAAATCATAAACTGTGATTTCCTCTAATAGCTTGTTAAAAAATCATAAATCCTTTCCTTTTAAATGAATTCTTTTGGCATTGGATACATGTTGATTGTGTCAACAAGCACATCAAGTATTGATGAGGAAAATAAACAGGCATTCTTAGGGATGTATTCTTACCCCAGTCAGCATAGCTAACATCCAAACAAGCACTGATGTGAATGTGAGAAAATGGGAGAACTTGATTCATCTGGGATAAGAGGGCAAACTCAGGCAGGCATGAAGGACATCAGCATGGAGAATCCTTGAAAACCTAAACACAGATCTACCACATGATTCTGATGTATTTGGGTCATGCACCCAAAGATAGATATCCTATAACAGAGATACTTTCTCACCCGGGGTTCATTGAATCTCTATTCACAATAAACAAGAAATGGAAATAGCCTGGATTTCTATCAAGTAATGAATGGATAAAGGAAATGTAGTATATTTATACAATGGAATGCTATTCATAGGTTTAGAAAATGAAATGATATAGTATTATCAAGTAATTGAATGGAGCTGGAAACAATCATTATGGACTAGGTAACCAAGGTCCACAAAGACATGTTTTCCTCTCATTTGCGGGTGTTTGATTTGAATCTTTAGGTACGTGTGCTTCTTTGGAATACCCATAATGGTCAGAAAATTAGTATGGGACTATGGGGAGTGTGGGCTTTCAAGGAAGAAGAGTTGAAATGCAGTAAAATACAAAAGGAGAAGAATGCAAAAGGAAGGGTTAAGTGGACTGGGAGGAGGGCTAGGAGAGTAGAGGATGGAAGATGGAGATGGGTATCTATCATTAAAGATCTTCTGAAAAAGTAACATAAAAATTGCTATGACACTTCCTAAAATTGAAATATATACATATATTTAAAAGTGTTTAAATAGAGCAATAATAATATTACTAGATACAACAGAGTAGCAAATAAAAAGTTCAGTGTCAGAAATGGACTACTTCTATTTGAATTGTTGGTCAATAATGTCACATAGCAGCCCTCCCACACACACACTATTACAGTCTATTACAATTGATCTTGGCTATCTTCCAGAACTCAATATTAAGGCTACTTGTCCAGCAGACATTATATCCTTGAGTCATAGAACATGGAAAACTCAAGCTATCATTAACCTGGAAGCTTCATCCCTACTGGTTACATTTGATAGAACTGGAAAGTAGTATGCAGAATACCAAAGGATAAAAGAAATTATCAGTCTTACTCAGCTGTAATTCATGCAAGCAAAAATAGTGACTAACCTGCCAAAATTTGTCTTCTGGTGCAATAGTGACATGAATGTCATGTGAGTAACCATCCACTTTCCACAGGGACAAAGCCCATTCCACAAGATGGACACATATCTGGCACCCTTAACAGGGTCAAGAACGTAAGGTTAGACAGGTCATAGGCCCTATGGGAGAATGTACTACTAATCTACAAAGGGGATATAGTATTGAAGTTACTCCTAAAGATGTCATTTCATAGAAAGATTAATCCTCATCAGAGAAATGCCTTTGTACAGTGGGTATTGATTAACACAGACACTCACAATGGGTCCAAGTCTAGAGAACACGTGATTGGTGAGTACACCACCCTAAATGGGACATCTATTTCACATCCCTTCCTTCCAGTGGTTAGGGAACATTGTGGAAGACGACGAAGACTGTAAGAGCCAGAGATGGTAGGTGATTGAAATGAAACCACAGGACAAAATAAGGCAGCTGCACAATGAACTCACAGTGGTTGCAACAACACACATACCACTTGTGTTAAGGTCAATCAAGAAAACAAAATCCCAGCATGGAGGAGAGGTAGTCATGAAGTCCCGTCTCTATCTGAGGAGCTATTGGTAATTGATTGCTGCAAGGAGAGGGAAAGTTAGTTGTTTTTTTTTTTTTAAGGGTGTGACCCTTGGTAGATAAAACGTGCTCCAGCGGATGGCCACACATGGAACAGTATATAAACAAAAGTGATTAGACTCAATGGGTTAAGAAAAACAATAAGAAAACACAGTTGGGTTGGTATGGAACTGGGTTTATCTGGAGTTGGGGGAGGCAGAATGAATATGACTAAAAATACAATTTATGACAGTCTCAAGGGCTTAACAAAATATTCTCAAAATACCTAGCTAAACCAAGAGAAAACAGATTTAAGCTCAAATAAACAGTGTCTATTTATCAGTTCAGTTCAAATCAAGAAAGCAGCAGCCATGAGTGGAAACACATCTTAACCCTCCAAGCACTGACCTTTGCTGCAAATGTTTCCAAGGATATTACACTAACTAAGTGGTGGGTGGCCTGTGATGGATGTTAAGATTTCCTTTTATTCTGCATGTTTCTGCAGTAACCTCCAGGGATATGGTTATAGGGATAAGATGTGAAAAGTGAGCTCACCTTTGAGGATGTCCGGGGAAAGAGGAAGACGAAACTGCTTAGCTCTTTAGCACTTAAGATCACCATCGGGAGTTCTAAAACAGAAGCTGTCAACAATGTTAGCATCACATTGCATGAGTCATGGGAGGCTTAAAATGATTCATCTTGTTAAGAGGAACTTAAAAGATTTTCTTATCCAATTCTCTGAACTCATAGGAGAAAATAAGTTCAAGAAAAATAATATATTGATATAAAACCATCATTTAGATAGCTAATGACAAAAGAAAGAATTCTATCTCAACTTTCAGATTCAGCTGCCACACAGATTGTAAAACAAAAGTAAGCTTATCTACTTTTCCTAATACTGTTCTTTAAGTGACATTTAAAAGTCTGAGTTCCAAAGGTCGAAAGAAATTATACTTTACCACAAGATAATTGTATAGATATTTTTATCTTTTAGAACTTTCAAAATACAAGGTTCCTTTATTTTTCCAGTTATGAATCACACGCAGGTGGTAAGATATGGAAATCTTACAAATATGTTTAAAGTCAGGATTTAATTATCCAAGTGCTTGTGAACCATCCTCACATTAAATTCATTCACACCCACACTAACTAATCTTATATAATTGTCATGCTTTTTGTTATAATGGAAGATAATTTTAAGACTTTTTCCTCCTGTAAATGTCTGAATTTATTATAGTATTTACATGCTTATAGGATGCTTTAGATTTACAGTATTATAATAATATTAATCTTCATTCTCCACTAAATACTTCCAAACCATTGTTTTTACAATAGAAAAACTGATGACTGGGGAAAGTGTTTAGGGGAGATGAAAAGAGAACCTGCATCCATGCTATGATTTCAAGACTATAAAATAGCAACACAGTCCAAGGATGGATTTATGGAAAGATTGACAGCATGAGATTCTCTTCTCCACTTCTCCTTTTCTTCACATGTGCTATAACAGTCATAGTTACCTAGCAACAAAGCCTGTGATCCAAAACTGATAAGAGGAAATCAAAATCAAAACCCTATGAAAATCTGATTCTATAAACAAAATCATCCATTTTTATTTTCACCCAAAGAGGACAAAACTCATTATCATTTGAAACAAATGAGTATTAATGTTATTAGGTGCTACAAAGAACAGTGCTGTAAAAGGGCCATCTATCTATGTCTCCTGGAGGGCCCATGAGAAATGACTTGATGTCATACCATGTTCTAAATGAACAGGAATGTGAGTGTTGGCTGCCTAAATGCCAATGTAATACCTGGCACTAAGAAATGGGATTGCCATATGTTTCCCTTCCCTCCCACCTTCCTGCACATGTATTTGAATGATGTGGAAAGTTTCTGGATCTTATTCAACCTGAGTCCAGCTGGAGATCTTAAAACTGGTTGCAATGGACAGGAACATCGTGCGTACAATCATTTTTTATTTTTTGTTTGTTTGTTTCTTTGAGACAGGGTTTCTCTGTAGCTTTGGTGTCTGTCCTGCAACTAGTTCAGTAGACCAGGTTGGTCTCGAACTCACAGAGATCCACTTGTCTCTGCCTCCCTAGTGTTGGGATAAAAGGCATGTGCCACCACTGCTTGACCAATCTTTTCTTTATAAGACATTATAAATATATAGTTTGTAGAGAATTTTGCACAGCAAAGTTACCTGTGGCTTGCTTTTCAAACCACGGGTACAACCCCTGTCCACTGCTTGTTTAAACTAGTCTTTCAGATGTGGTTAATTCTAAAGACAGCTAGTACACATTAAAGGGGTTATTTTTCCTGATAATCTGATTAGATATCCTGTACCAGGCTGGTCAGTCGAGCATAGTCACTGCAGGAAGTGCACAGAGAAAAGTTGCAGAGACCTTTACAATGCACAGCAAGAAACATTCTAACTAGGCATGTTTGTAAAGAGGGTACAGATTGCATATGAGAGATTAGGACATCTCCTTATGGGCCAGGGCTGTGTCCTACATGTTTTACCACATACTTGGCAGTCAGTAACCTAGGGAAGCTTCTCAGCACACTTAAGATTACAGAGAAAACATGTTGTTGCTCTTATGAGACAGTCAAGGTTTCTTTTTTCTTTGTCAAGACACAAAAAATAGGCATGAAAGGGGATAATTTACCAAGGCTAATTTGAATATTTGCAAACACCATTCTTCAATGTCAGAGCCCGCTCCTACAAAGTCAGCTAGGATTCATGGATTGGGGGTCGTAGAGGCTTAGAAAACATCAGATGAAAGGAACAGAGACAGAAAATACAGGATAGAATTTTATGGTGTGTTTGGTCATAACCAAAACAGACAAACAGCCCAGAGTTTATTTCAGAACTTGCTTCTATACAAAAGCAGAAGAAAGCACAGCACAGACGGTCAGTCAGTGTCCAGCCACAAGACCATTCTTGTCCTTGCATGAGCAGCATCCTAACTAACATGCTCTTGTTGCTCGGGAGCAGCCTTACTTTCTATCTTGATGTTCCTGAGGTTTGTCATCAGCACTATACTCTCTACTAGATAGAGTGTTTTTTTTCTCACAGGCTAAATCAGAAGTCTCTCATAGCCTTTAAGGTTATTAGAAAAAGCAGATTAGGAAAGCTTGAACTCAAATGACTTATAAGTGAGAATGGACTCCAGATGGAAACTGAGTCACATACAGGTTCTCAGACATCAACAATCAATGCCAACTGAAAACTGATCACCTGTTTCATTAATAAAACTATATTTCCAGAAATAAAAATGGTGTAGGAGGGATCTTCTTTTGTGTTGCTTTCATTGGTTAATAAAGAAGCTGCCTTGGCCTTTTGATAGGGCAGGACTTAGGCGGGTAAAAGAGAACAGGATGCTGGGAAGAAGACTGGGTCAGAGAGAGAGCCGCCATGAAGCCGTCAGGGTCAGACATGCTGAATCTTCCCGGTAAGCCCACTACCTCATGGTGACTTACAGACTATTAAAATGGGTTGAAATAAGGTGTGAGAGTTAACCAAGAAGAGGCTAGTGATAATGAGCCAGGCAGAGTTCAAATGAATATAGCTTTTGTGTAATCATTTCGGGTACAAGCAACCAGCGGCTAGGAGCAGGGCGCCAGGAAAACGGCCCTGCTCCTCAGTGGGGACACAGCCGCCCACCTCTTACAACATAAAAACAAAAAGAGAGAGAAAACTAAGTTAGTTTAAAAAGAACAAAAAATAGCGAGGGCCAAAGAAACTTATGTAGGAAAAGGTTTAATTTGACTTACACCTTCAGGGAGATAAGCATCCACCATGGAGGGGAGGCCTAGAGGCCTGGCAACAAGCACGAAGCAGTAGGCATGGCAGCAAGAGCAGGGGGCTAAGAGAAGAAGACATCTCCAGTCGCAAGCTCCAAGCACAGAACACAAACTGGAAGTACGGCGAGGCAATGAATTCGTAAGTCCTCCTCCAGTACATATCAAGGTTGAATCACCTCCCTAAACACTGCTACCAGCTGGGGACCAAATGCTGAAATACCTGAGCCTACTGGGGACATTTCTCATTTAAAGCACCACTGCTTCCCATAGAGGCAGTATTGAATGTTATAGTCTAGCTAGCAGAGGTGCTGCCAGACCTGCTGTTGACATGCTGTGATAATCCTACAGAAGCCTTATTGGACTTAGCAACTGCTTAATCGTGTGACTTATAAATATATGTAGATCTCCTGACAAAAACTTATACCCGTTTGTAAATAAAGTTCACCAATTAATGGCAAAAAACAAACTTTGCTTCCAGGAATAAATGTATAGGCCATGAAAGTCCTTTACAAAAGAAAATAATCCATGTGACCCTACATGCTATACCTGGTCATTTATAGAAACATTGTTGCTGAATATCCACAGAAATATTATTAATAAACATTGAAAATACTGACTGAGAGGCTAAACAAACAGAGCAGCATGGATTGGGCATGCAAGTGTTGCCAAAATGAGTGAAAAGCCTGAATCCTGCTAAATCCTTCATTTCTTTCCACATTAGACACTCTCTAATGTGATAGGCTTCTACCTTCACTAAATGAATCATCATTTAGCCTCTGCCCACCCATTTTTGTAGTTTCTAGGCATAAATAACAGCACAGTGTTAATTAACATGTATGAAAAGAACATTAATCCTAGTTTTATCCTATTCTCCGATATATTCTCTTCAGTTGTAGTTACAACATTTTGGAGGAAAAAACTTACTCCACCAATCAATGGCTCTCTCTCGGCCATACTGTTGACGGAGCTTTCTGTTCTGCCCGGTTTCCCACAGTCATTAAGTCTCAAAGAAACACACAGAGGCCTACATTAATTAATGAACTATTGGATCTATTAGTTCAGGCTTCTTATAACTTATATTAGCCCATAATACTTGTCTCTATTAGCCACGTGGCTTGGTACCATTTTCAGCGAGGCAGTCACATCTTGCTTGTTCTGTTTGGCTTCCTCTGTGTCTGGGTGATGACTGTAGACTGAAACTTCCCTCTTCCCAGAATTCTCCTTGCCTCGTCTCTGCTTTCTGCTTGGTTGCCCCATCCCACCTATACTTCCTGCCTGGCTACTGCCAACCAGCATTTATTTAAAATACATGTGAGAAGGTACTGACAATTGTTCCACAGCACCATATCATTATGGAACCCCATTCTCCTTGGTTTGAAATTGGACACAGTGACTTGGTTTTTTTTTTCACCAGTAGTCTTGTTAGCAGACTCTGTATAGATCCTCCAGCTAGATGACATGATGTAGACAGTTTTAAAAGAGCCCCATAGAGGGAAAAGCTGAAGGCTATCTCTAATCAACAGCAACTGAACCTCCGGAGCACTCAGTTTAGCAACCAGCGAGCAAAAGTACAAAATGCATCTTTTCTGTGAATTTACAATTATTGTAATGCATATTGTTAGAAAACAGATTCTGTAGCACCAAAATTAACAGCAAAAGTTGTGTTTTGCCAACAATAACACAAGTTCCAATCAGTAAATTAGGCCGTGGCAGTCATAAATTCAATGTTTTAGGAGCAAAGCATTTCACAGAAACTTAATAAGGTAAATCCAATGATGTCAGCAGAGCTAAAAAGGAAGGAAGAGTGGTGGACACCGTGAAAAACCAGACTGATGTGCGGCCCATCACAAGGACCCAGAGCAGGCAATGTCCAGATCCTCCCTGGTGCTGCTGGCATGTAAGAGCATAAATGTGAAGTTGTCAGTTCTTTCACTTTGTCAAGAAAATCTGGGAATTTGGGTGTTTTATAATTCCTTACTCTTCAATTAATTAAAACAAATTAAATAACAATGAACAGCATGACCAAAGATCAGTTGCTGACCTAAATTATCCCTGTTTGACGTACATTCAGGCTGTAAATCTTGCCTACATTCTGTTTGTATGCTTAATAAACTTCTTGAAAGATTTCAGAGGATCCTATAATTCATGTTGTTTGTAAATAAAAGGCAAGTTTTACATGACTAAACATCCAAAGACATGTTTCTCAGAGGCTAAAAAAATAGAGGGAAACTAATCTAAATTAATTCAAACCTGGAATTCAAATAACTAAAAGGTAGAGCTAGCTCACTTAAAGCAGGCTACTTACTGACATAGAACTTTATAATCACTGATTTGCTCCAAAGGATCATTTGTCTTTTAATTGATAGATTTTTTTTGTTTTAGATGAACTCATCACCAAGGACTGGGACAAAATTTGATTTACTTTTTCCTAATATACAAAAGGTTGGTATCATTTCTACAAAATATTACTGGCATTCTTAACTCATAAGAGGTTTCTTTAGGTAATTATTTTTTAACAATGACTGAGGGTGGCAAGAGAGCTCAGCAGTTAAGAGCACTTGCTTTCCCTGGGAACTTGAGTTGAACTGCCACCTGCACCTCCAGTTCCAGTGACTTAACACCCCTTTGTATGATGTGGGTGCTCTCACAACATGGCAATTATGTACAATTACACATGCACATAAATATAATTTTT
>JAQHUG010000005.1:13691454-13704455 GCA_028555095.1 Dicrostonyx torquatus
GAGAGAGAGAGAGAGAGAGAGAGAGAGAGAGAGAGAGAGAGAGAGAACTGTCAACAAAACAAGAGGAAAACCAGGAATGTGTTTCCATCAGGACAATAAAAGCTTCCTTATGAGGTAATCAACAAAGTCACAAAGACTGTGTGACAAAGTAAAACACTGCCCGGATTGTCCCACATGGAATCTTCTTTCTACCTATGATGATAAAGCAAGGTCAGAGAAACCCAAGTTGGACTGTTCTTACAATACTACGCCTCCTAAGAAACAACTGTAAAAAACTATTCAATTAGTGAGTTACCTTCACAAAAGAAACAGACAGTCAACACTAGCCATTTTGGAACTATAAGAATTGGAAAAAAAAATCTACTCACAATTATATAAAAGTGCAAACATGAAATATGTGAAGAGCTACATAAAGGCCTAAAAGTTGCTGATATAAAAAATGAGCTGGAGAGAGAGGGCTCAGTGTTTAAGAGCCCTGGCTGCTCTTCCAGAGGAAGGGTCAAACTGTAGCTAATCAACTAATCAGCCAGAGCGATCTGCTGCCTCCTCTGGCTTCTGCAGGCACTGCACACATATGGTACACAAACATTTACCAAAAACTAGACACACAAATAAATCTTAAAAATATATAATCAAGTGCTGAAAAACCTCAAGCAAAGAAACTATGGTAATTAACTCACATCCATTCAACAGACATTGAATGCCTATATCAGATTCCAGACTCTTGAAGTGGATCATCAGCAAAGAAAGCTAGTGGCCTTGCTTTGTCCCAGCAGGATACCACTTACACATCTCAGTAAATATTAACTGTGATTGACTAACTAGAGTCTACCATTAAAGTATCCTAATCATATTTTCAGATTTTCATTCCTTAAAATAAAGCTAAAAAAATTTATTAAAAGTCTCAGTTTAGCTTGTGCAAAACAGCAGCCCGATTTTGAAGACTGCTGTAAAACTTTCATCATTAACAATTTTTTAAAAAAAACTAATAAAACATATTTAATCATTTTATTTGTATGAGTATTTTGCATGCATCTATGAACCATGTGTGAGTATGTGTGGTTCCTCAGAAGTCAGAAGTGGGCACTGGATATGGACATGGAAGGCAATAAGCCACATTTAGGTGTTAAGTGCTGGGAATCAAACCCAGGGGTTTTGGAAGGGCAGGAGGAACCCTCTCTGTAGCTTCCGCTGAATTACCATTTAAATGACACAAAATACCAAACCATTAAAGATAGTCTAATACTGTTACTAGTAATATGTAAATATATTTTCCCTTTTAAACATTTATTTAGAGAAAGAGAAACAGGAGAGGGCGCACAGAGGGAGGAAGGGCTGGACATTTGTGCAGGTCAGAATACAACTTGCTAGAGGGCTCTTCTTCCGTTCAATGCCTTCTAAGCCATATCAGCTGAAAGAATCATTTAAAATAATCATCATTACATCTAAACCTAACTCTTTCAGTAAAGAATCTGAATTCAAGGTTGAGTAATAAGTTAACATAAGAAATGTTTCTCAAAAAAAAAAAATCAATGTGTTTAATAACTGACAGTTACAGAATCCATAAATGATTTTATTATTCCTCTGGTGAAATTTACACATCCTCAAGGTCCCAGATCAAGTCCTTTCTCCTGGCTTCCTGACAGCTGTGTTCTGTCTTCTGTCGGTTTATTTAGAAGAAAGTCAACTATCTGCAGGAGAACAGCATCATCAAAGCCTTTCACATCGTTATCTTCCACTGTCTCATACAGAGGCTTACTCTGTGTCCCCCAGCAGATGTTTTTACGAGGGTTATTTTGATCAGCCTGTACAGTCAGTGCCAAAGTATTTAACTGGTAGCAGAAAAAAGAAAAATATTTCCCGTCTGTGATCACGCCCTGGGAGACAAAAGGTCGAGTAACATCTGCTTCGCTCCAGAATCCTGCAGAAGAAAGCAATGGAAGGATTTACAAATGTTGCTATGTTTTATAAACAAAACACACTGAAGGATAGTAAAGACCCCTGAAAATCCTGACTTGGGATGCACTTTTTCCTCAACTTCCACCTTCCACAGCTCCCAGCATTCACTTGGCTACCTAACACGCTTTACCTACATGAATCCTCCTGCATCTGATACTAACTTGATGGCCTTCAGTATACTCGGAAAACTTTCACACTGTCACCATGAAAAATCCAGTATCCGTTATGACCATTTATTTCATCAAATACAAATACATACACAAGTTCTCACAATCTTCAGGAAGAATCTAGGCTTTCTATGGTTCTAACACCATGCCCCTGGATAATCCAGTGCCTTCTGACTATTTTTAAAGAGGGTTTAAAAATTGTTGTCACTGCCTCTGGTGTCTCAGGTCATAAGGCTCCAGGACGCCTCTATTCCTTACCCACTCAAGTTTTCTGTCTGACTCTTGTTCTAGACTGACTGGGGTAATATTTTTAAATGCTGCCAAAGTCAGGAATCAATCTAACTTCTCCACATATATATTATTTAATCCTTAATGGAGAGATCTAACAAAGTTATTAGTCAAATGCAGTAGGTAACAGTTTTTCGTTAATGAGCATACAGTGCCATTGGAAGGCATCACTCACCCTTCCTGACTATCCTAAGCCCACCTCCTACCATCTTCCCTTCCTATTAAAGAAATGGAAGCCAATAACAGAAGCATAAAATTGAAATGCATTTCTACAAATGAACAAGGAGACTCTAGTAAGAACAATCGATATTAATATTCCTCCTGGGTTATTGTGCAGAATTTGTCTAGTTCATATTTCGTAACTTCAGGCTTTGCAGTAGAACCCAAACACCTCGAACTGGACTCGGAAGAACAGGATGAGGATTATAGCTCACACTACAGAATCTGCTTAGTAGATACCAGTCCTTGGTTCAAACTCCAGCCCAGGAAGAAAAAGTCCTACATGGTATAGCTTCTCCCTTCCACCATACCAGTGCACAGCATTCTCCATTCCCCTTCTTTACCAACCTCCAATCACCAGCCTCTCCACTGTTTCTTAAGTGCCTAAAATCTGTCCTCACTACAGAGACTTTTTGTGGTTATTCCTCTTACTTCAAAGTGTCTTCCCTAGATTCTGCATGACTAGCTCATCATCCAGGTCTATGTGAAAGCCATCCCTGGACATCTACCTATAATGACTGTACTCACATTGATTGTGCCTCTTACCCTCCTTAAAACTACCACCCAAGCATCATACTTATGTTGGCCTACTTTTCTCATAACATCACTGCTCTAAAAAGAGTATGTCTTCAGAAGCTCTCCACTGCATTAAAAGCTCCAGGAGAGTTAGGTCTGTCTGTTATTCAACACTGTCTCCAAAGCTAATAGTGCTGTCATAAAAAGCATTAAAGGCCTGGTAAGGTGACTCAGTGGGAAACGTGCTGGAGATCCAGGTTCGATTCCTGGAACACACATAAAGGTGACAAAGACTCAGTCCACAGAAAGTTGACCTGTGACCTCCACATGCATCCTGTGGCCCACAGCCTTACTGAACACACTTGTACCTACCAAGGGAGAGCTTCCTCATCAGAATTTTGACTCCCCTACCATTTTCTTTCCTAACTCGAGACTTCAAAGTGAGGACACGTACAAAGATCTGTTGACTCACCAGTAGTTTTTTTTGCAATGTTTGTGAAAAATACTAGAAAATGTTTCTGTCTGCACAGGAATAAATCACAGGAAAAGTTCAACAAGAATACTCTTGTGTACCTGTACATTTTAAATATAAAATGTTATTTCATTAGGGATTTTTAAATAACTATATTTTATATCAACGTAAATTTTTCAAAATGTTCAACTCTAGGTTGTTACCTAACGAAAACAATCTGAATAATTCCATTCTCAGCAGGCTATACTCTTAAGAATGCAAGCTGCCATGACATTGCTCTTACCTTGGTACATAGCTTGAGCTCCGGTCCAAGCAAAAAGACTTGCAAGGGCATTAGCTCTAAAAACAACTTCTACCTGCTCAGGTTGGTTCTGTTTTATCAGCTTTTCTCTATTTAAACGGTCAGGTAACAGATGAAACTGGGTGTGACCGTAACAGCATGGATCTGCTGTTTTTGAACCTAAAGGAAACAATAAAAACACTTGGGATAGAATGCAAGCATGCCGAAGCCGGCGGCACATGTTTCAGCACTTGTTTCAAGCACCCCTTCTTCTTGGAACACCCTGTGTCCAGTACCAGACTACACAAGGGGAACAGGCCTTAAATATTTCCTCATTACTGATGAGGGTAAAGTTTCCTGAAAACAATCCTCAACTTGCTCATTATCACAGAGCTTTCCAGGGCACAAAATAAGCCAGGAGGATATATAAAAAAGGTACTTATAATTCTCCATTATTTAATTTTGCCAACACTTGCTGTCATTGTTAGGAGCTATTCTTGCCCTATCTCTCAGCACGGAGGCTTTATGAAGGTTCACGGGTGAAGTGCTTGCTGGGCAACCCTAATGACTTGAGATGAATTCCTGGAGCCCATGCTGCAGAAGAACGCACTCCACAAAGTCACTCTCTGACCTTCATATTCGCTCTAGGGGTCTCACACCCATACTTCTATTATGTACACAAACTCACAATAAAAAACATAAAACCAAAAGGACTTCTTTACAAGTAATGTAATAATATTTGTTCACTTAAAAGGTTTTTATACTACATTTCTAAGTAAGAAAACTAAGTAGCTTATTGGTCAGAGTGCTTGCCTAGCACGCAGGAAGCTCGGCTTTGATCTTCAACATACACAATATTGGCATGGTGGCTCACACCCTTCTCTAGCCTCAGCAATACATATCCCAGGACAGGATGACCTGAGGAGTTTCAAAGCCACCTGTCACTCCATAGTGAGTGTTACGCTAGTCAGAGACAAAGAAAAGAAAAAAAAAAAAAAGTAAAAGAGAGAAAAAACAAAACCAGAGGATAAAAAAGGAGAAAAGAAAAGGAAAAATGGAAGGAGATCTAAGGCAGAAAGGACTGGTGGTTCAGCTCTCATGAGCTACTGACATGCTCAATTTCATTCTTACATTCTTAAAGTAGTTTCAAAAAAATCCCCCAGTCACTAAGACCAAGTGATTGAGAAAGGACCAATAAAGTGGCCCTGAGGATTAAAATAATGCTTCCTCAAAGTCTTCCTTGGGTCATCTAGGAACTAATAAGTACGGAAGAGAGAAAAAATTCAAGGAGTGTTAGGGCAGACACGAGGCCTACTAGCGCTTGAACTCCTGACGTATGTAACTACCATGTGTAGAACAAGAAGGATTCTTCAATAAAATGCTATACATGATCCTGAGGCATAAAATACAAGATACAAAATACTTTTTTCACATAATAAAACAAAAAGCCTAGAAAGTATAACAAGTTTTAAAGGTTAAATGTTGCTAATTCAGCAGAGTTCTCTCCAACTGTCACTCATGTTATTCATTCATAACTGTCATTCATAACCTTGAGGTTAGGAGCCATACTACTCATAGCCAATCAAATGTCTTAGTCCTCAGAATTAAATCTGTGCTGGGTGTGGTAGTAAACCTCCTACACTATTTGGGGGCAGAGGCTAGACGGCTCCTGCCACAAGTTCAAGACCAGCCAGAGCCACACAGTGAGTTCAAAGTCAACTAAGCTGCAGAAATCCTGTCTCCATCAAAAAACAATAAAATAATCAGAAATTAAATTTCCACTAAAGTTAAACATGTTCTTACTTTACAGATTTCTTAATATATTTATGGATCAATATGTAAGGAGAAACTTACCAATAAATATGGAGTTTTCATATTGCCGTTTGAATAATGGAAGCTTGTCTGGTTTGCATTTCATTACAGGGATTTCTGCAGGAATGGAATAGTCCAATGGCACAAACTTAAAGAAGAAGAAAACACAAAGTGAATTCAGAAACTATCCACTACATTTACAATTATCTTAGACTTAACATTTTTCAAATGGATTATTACTCACAAAATGATCTGATTATACAAGTTGAGTGTCTGAATCAAATGCTAGGGTCTAGAAGTGTTTTAGACTTCACCAAATTCATAAGAGAGTCTGCAGGATGAGCATTCCTAATTTAAACTCTGAAATGTTCTGCGTTCTGGAGTGTTTCAGATGACATTTTCAAAAGAGAAGTGCTCACCTAAACTAGTATCTACTGATGGGCTCAAAGTGGTCACATATAGGAAAAAAATTTACAATCCCACTATAATGCAAAATCATAAGCTGATTTTACCACATTGATGCCTTACATATTTAAAATTATCTGACCTTCATAGAACATACCATGCACAATCAGACAGCTGAGAAAGATTTCCAGATGGGCTGTCGTCATAAAACAATCATGAAAGGCAAGAGATCTACCCAAAACACCTCATCATATTCATCTGGTTACCTGACTGGCCTATGGCAATGCTTACACCTGATGCCAACAGATACAAAACCTTACCTCCGGGAGTTGCTTAGATATTCGGATCTGGTTGTGTGGCTTATCATTTATTTGATATCGTAAAGCATCAATATGACCTTTCCGATGACCAGCAGAAATGCGTTCTTCACCTCGTTGCCAGTAAAAGTCAACAGAGCGCTTATAATCTATCAAAAGATATTCCAAGTTTTCTTATTATTAGGAGAAAACTGGTTATTGGCTAACTAAGCCATAAACATGTTAAGACTGGCATGTCTAAAATATATACATATAAAAATTACAGTAATGTAAGAATCTGAGTTACACAACTTAAACCATCATGCCTCAAGTGCAGCACACAAAACTTCATTATGCTAACCACTGTAATTAGCAGGCGACACTACTCACCAGTACAAAGTGCGAACTGTTCTATGAAGGACTAATTTCTCTTTTACAAATCACTCTAAAGGGTACATAAAATTCCAATCGCTGCCATTTTATACAAGAACTCTGCTCTGAACAAAGCTAAGCTGCCTGAGCCATCAAAAGTTACTGTGCTTTCCTAACACCACGACTTCCCTTACTAATGAGAAAGGGGAGTGCTACAGACACCACAAGGTTCAGATCTGCACACATCGACAGCCGCGGTAGAATTAATTCAACGAATATTAAGACACCCTCTGGATCATAGACATAACTGAATTACAAGTGCATTATCTGCTAGGGTATGGCTCATTGGTAGAGTGTATTTAGACCCCAGCACCCCCACCCCATCAGACACAACCACAAACATTATACATTTATTTTTCCTGTCCACAGTGCACAAACAGAAGTGTCTGTTTACTGGGCCTGATTTCGATTCCTAAACCTACCAGATGTTGTGTCTTAAGAGAGCGAACTTAACACGTGTCTTTTTACTTTTCATTTATAAAATGAATCCATGATATCTACTGGTCAGTGGGTATGTATAAAGTTTGGAAAAAGGACAGACACAAATGTTAGGGATTTTAGCTAATGTCTTATTTAACCTTCACAATTATATGACCAAACAGTATTATCCTAATTAAGTTAGGCAAAGTAAGGGAGGTTGATCACCTATCTATGGTCACCCAGCTTTCCTGCGGAGGACTCAAAAGACAACCCCAAGCTGGTTCCACTCAGGAAATCTCTCAAACTGTTGGCTGGGCAGACACAAAACTGAGTCAAGGCATGGAAACGTAATGAACTTCACCTGACTCTAAACTTTAACAAGTAGTCTTGGCCGAGCAAGTCACGATAAACTTGGGCTGCAAATGCCAACGCACGGAGTGCAACTAAACCAGCTGGGAAGCCTAGAATAGCAAAGCAATCCTGCAGAGGCCAGCACCACACCGTCCCCGTCCTGGAAGGGAGGCGCAGGCTCACCGAGGGCGGCGGTGGTCAGGACAGGGTTGAGTGGGGCAAGCAGGTTCACGAGAGTCCCCACCAGCTGGTCCAGGAAGGGAGAGGCGAGGGCCTGGCGGGGATCGAAGAGTGGACGGCGCCGCCGCCGCCGCAGGTAGACTTGCTCCTGCAAGATGCAGTCGCACACGGCGCGCCGCAGGCCCGCCAGGTCGAGCGAGGGTGGGGACCGCGCGGGCGCAGGCGGCAAGCCCGAAAGGAACACCGTCTTGGTGAAGCCCTGGTACCAGCGATCGGCGTTCAGGGCGAAGGTCTGAGGATACACCATGTACTTCTTGAACTGCATCTTGGTGAGAATTCGTATCTTCTCGTCCACGGTCGGGGCCGCGTGCGCCGCCGCCTGCCAGCGCTGCACCCGCCGTAGCCGCGCCGCCTTGCTGTCGGCGGTCATGGAAGCCACGATCGGCGGGTACCGCGCCTCGGGCGTCGTCGTGACCTTTGGGTCGATCACCTTGGTGGCCGAGGCGGAGGCCTCAGCAGCGGCGTGAAGAGACAATCCCCGGCGGGGCACCAATTTCCAGCACCTGGCCGCCGCCATCTTGGCCCACGAACCCGGAACCCGAGGTCAACTTTCGGGAATTGTTCCTGTCCGCTTGCCATAGGGACCAATCGCTTCTTGGAGGCGGGCGCTCAGTGGGTTTGTGTTGTGCTGCGTCGCTTAGTTTGCAGCCAATCAGCTTGCTCCGAAAGTTTATTCCCTTCTGTATTTGTGCACAAAAAAATTTGTGGCATGTGCCAGATGTTTTTCGCCTGTTTACTCTGAAGAAAGAAACAAGAGGAGTCACTGCGCGAAAGCTGTTTTAGGGACTCGCAACTTCCTCACCCTCAAACATTTAGAAATATCCCCCAAAGAGAAACCTTAAATCCGTACAGTTCTCAGTTGTTTCATCTGTGTCTCATACCACCCCCGTGTTAGAATCAGTTATTTAAGGAAATAAATACAGCATCCAGTTATGCATGCTAATTTTAAAAGTTGTGCCAGCATCACTTACCTGTGAACTTTAGGAAAAGCGTTTCATATATTCTTTTATGCTAATATAAGATAATATAATTTATTTTGCAACAGGGAATGTGCTTTAAATTTATCGGAGGGTGAGAAATACATGAAATAAATACCGCCAACTAATTTGTATGAATTTTAGTCTGTGCTAGACCCATTGTTTGGTATGAACTGATTCTTTACAATAAAGTTCCTGATGAAAGGATAACTTTGTTTTTCAATCTTCAACAACCAACCGATGCTCAAGAAATATCTCTGAAAAATAACTCAAATCACCCAAAGTCTAAGTTCATTTTGGACAACCCATTTCAGTGACTCCTTAAGAGCTAGGATAAGAGTGGTTTTGACTTACGAAAACAATCCTTGAGGATGTTCAAAACATTTTGCCCCTTAAAGGAATGTAGGCATATCGTTAAGTTTCAATTGATAATGCAATTTTTGAAGTTTCAGGTCTGCAAAACAGAAGTCTAGAAATGTAGCTAAGTTTCAATAATACCTCATGTGTGACGTTCCTTACAGAATGGTAATGTTCTTTTAACTTTAATAACAAAAGGAGGACATGATCTCAGCCTTCATGATCATTTTCAGGGCTCAAAGAATAAATGTGAGGTGCCTAATCACAATATAAATTGATCTGCCGTTTTGTGAAAAAAATATTCTTTTAGAGTATCATGTAAAACCTAAGTCATTTTATAAGTCCTCTTACAATTTCAGCGCAGGTTTTAGATTCAAACATCAGTTCTAGAAAAGAGTTAACACCAGAAGGCAGTTCTATTGGAGTGTGTCACGTTTGTGTGTGGTAGTAAATCAAATGATTAAAATGTATCTAAGAGAGGAGAGGCAGGAGAAGCCCTGCAATGGACAAAAGAACAAATTCAGGAGAAAGGGCCAAATTCAAGCTATGGAAAGGAGGACGTTCTTTTCTAATATCCAAATCTTTTATATTGCACGCAAGGAAGCCCATATAAGGCTGAAACTAAACAGTGTGGTAAGGGCAGACTTGATACTGGATCCCAGGTTGATTGCCATTCACCCTGGTTTTTTTAATGAATATTTATGAGTGCACTTTATGTGCTATTGACCTGTCAACTTATTTAGTGAACCTAAGAGACTTTGCATTTTTAACAATGAGACAAAATATAATCATAGTACATAATGTTGATACTTATTAGAAGAAGATAGGTGCCATGGGAAAAATACAGTGGACAAAATAAATATTAGTATAGAGTAGTGTGTGGGGAGATGTTTGCAATGCAAAGATGCTATTCGATCAGTGGCTGGAGTAAGAAATGAGGGAGTCAGGTAAATATTGGAGAGGGATATTCCAAGAGGAGAAACAACAAACAAAAAGCAAAACAAAAACAAAAGCATTAAAGAAGAAACAAGAAATGGGCACAGAGATTCTGAAACAGAAGCATAGCCTGAATACCCAACAAATGGGAAAGCCACATGAACTGAAAAACCAAAACAAAATAGACAGTGAATGTAAAAGTGTTCCAGACCATAGCACAACTGACTCCATGATGGGTGTTCCATTCAGGCCATAAAATTCAGCACATAGCACCACCTGCTAAATGAAAACAAAAGACCTACTCCACAAAAGTCCATAGTTCTGGGAAAGTCTCTAAATGTACCAACCTTCCTTTTTTTGCTTCTGTAGTTCTCCTGACTAAAATTGTTCTTGTGAATTGAAACATGTCACCCAGAACAAGGCTCTTGTGCTTAAAAGGTCACCCTGAGAAAGGCTCAGTGCTACACTGAGACCTTGAACACCCTTCGTAGTCACCATCTGGTAAATAAAGACTTTGTATTGACTTAAATCCACATCTGAGTAATCTCAGATGACCACCCCACAACTATGGAAAATTAATAGAAAGTGAGAAGATAAAATAAGAGATTTAAAGGCTTCTAGACACAATTGCTTGTGTTGTTAGGACACTAGCTAGAACTCTGAGAAGCTAGGAACCTGTTGAACTCAGATGTCATAACACAATTTAGATTTAATTTTTTTCTTGGTACCTATTAATACAGACTGCTTAATTGATGGGATTTTCCCCATAATTCTGGAGAGTGGAAGTTCAAAATGAGGGCAGTACCATGGTCCAAATCTTCTGAAGGCTTCTTGACTTGCAAAAAGCTTCACATAGTGTAAAGAAAGCATGCCCTATGTTTTTTCTTGTATGAACTTTAATTCTATCATTTTAGATACCTATCCTCCTTTTAACTTCACTTTGATTACTCCTGCAAGTTCAGTCACATTGAAGGTTAGAGTTTGATATGGGGATTTGAGGAAAGATGTGATTTCATCACTCACAGCCATCACACACATATACACATACATACATACACACACACACACACTCACACACATTGTGGGAGGTTGAATAAACTGGCAAATAGTTAAGCAATCCATAAGTGTATTATCATACTTCCAGAAATACAAGGAATGGATTACTGATGTATATACTAACCTTAATGTATCATCTAGATTTAGACATAAATTTTTAACAATATCCAAAGGTTACATGTTGCGTTGTTTCATTGTTATAGCATTCTTGATATGTCAAAAACGACAAAATTGGAAATATTTGAAAAAGGTAATAATTGATGCGTGGCAGACATTAGGGTGGGAAGAAAATGGTTAAGAATGTAAAAGACAATATAGCAATCATTATGGCTGCGGCATTCTCTGTTTTGATTGTATCAATGTCCCAGTGTTATTGTGGT
This sequence comes from Dicrostonyx torquatus, assembly GCA_028555095.1. Classification (NCBI taxonomy): domain Eukaryota; kingdom Metazoa; phylum Chordata; class Mammalia; order Rodentia; family Cricetidae; genus Dicrostonyx; species Dicrostonyx torquatus. Next base: position 13,703,018 of record JAQHUG010000005.1, read on the forward strand.
ATAGTTTTGAAAGCTGTTGTCATCACAGGAAATTAGGTAAAGGTGCATGAAACTGTACTATAATATTTCTATATTCTGTACTTAACTTAAAATTTTAATTAGGAAGTCAGAGGGGCTGTTTTACTTAGAGAACTGAACATATAGGCCCGTGGATAAAGTAGGTGCTTCATGCGCGCGCGCACACACACACACACACACGCACACACACGCACACACACACACACACACACACACACACACGGGCAGCCACTAACCCCGACAACATAAATTTGATCCCAGAATCCACATAGTTAAAGGAGCAATCCAAACCCTGCAAGTGTCCTCTGACCTACACTGATGACACACACGTGCAAATGGAATATATTTTGAAAGATTAAAAGTTAATGAACTTATGGGGAAATTGCTACTTTTCATGTAAAAGACTTCGGAATTACTGGACTCACAGAGGTCACAACTTCAGTGATGTTACATGAAAGGGCATTTTTCATGTTTTCTGGATCAATTATTCTAAAAATTTTACATTGAAATTACACACGTGTTATTTAATTACCATCCTTTGCTTTCTCCTTTGTATTCCAGTGCTGTAATATACAGAAATGCATCCTTTTAATTTTATGTGTATGTACACTGCATCCACTGGCATGAACCATCAGTTGATGGGAATGTGCCCCAAATACCCTTAAGGTTTAATCGACAGTCTTTGACTCTTTGGGAAAGTGGTGGGACCTTTAGGATGTGGGGTTTAATAGAAAGAAGTTAATGTCGCTGGGTAGGTGGTAATAAAAAGGATGTTGGGATTCTGTTCTTTTCATGTTTTCTGGCCTCATCAGGAGACAGACTTTATCCATCATGATGCGTAGCTTCAACCCAGGCCCTAAATCAATGGACTATCCTGCCACAAACTAGAGATTCCGAGACCATGATCCAAAAGATGTTTCTTCTTTTAAAGTGCATGACATCAGGTATTTTGTTACAGCGATAGATAGGTAGCTAACAATTTTTGAGAGTGAAAACATGCGATTTATAAAATTACCCATTTCCTCCTCCTTTTATTTTTTCTTTCTATTTTCTTTTTGTGTTTCCCTCCCTTTACTTTAAAAGTTCCTAGAAGGGGCAATCTATCTTGATTAGAAAAACAACCCTCATGATAAGCTCTTTGCCCCATGCCCTCTTTTAGTCGTCTCAATAGAACAGATGCAAGGTGCCAGAAGCCACCAGGAGGGGAAAAGCCTTGTTCATTGAAAGAGCCATAGGTGGAACTACAGATGCACATGAAGGAAATATTTTGTTTAAAATATGCGTGTTTGTCTATATGTTTGTGTCTGTTACTACACAGGGAAAGTCAACTATAATGAGAATCACTGCAATAGTTTTACTTATCTGCAGCGTCTCTCCTCTGGCTTCAGAATAGGAGCAACTTTATATGAAACCTACAAAG
>JAQHUG010000005.1:13732473-13746624 GCA_028555095.1 Dicrostonyx torquatus
GTGAAAGGTGATGTTTCTCTGATTTCCCTCTCTGTTTCTTTATCCTTTGTGTATAGGAGGGCTACTGAATTTTTTGAGTTAATCTTGTATCCTGCCACTTCACTGAAGGCATTTATCAGCTGTAGAAGTTCCTTGGTATAGTTTTTGGGGTCGCTTAGGTACACTATCATATAGGGTTATATGTCTTGATATATCAAAACAAAAGATAAATGTAGGATTAATGGACAAGTTAATTTCTTAAACTGTAGGATTTTAATATGTATATTATAATTTTGTATCTTAGACTTTAAATGTAAAACAAAAAGAAAAACAAGTGAATATCAGGAGAAAAAATGAAATTGCTTTTATAACCCTGTTTTTAAAATATATTTCTAAATGTTTCATACAATATATTTTCATCATGTGCTTTCCCCTCTTCCAAATTCTCCTATATTCTTCTCACCTTCCTATCAACCCAATTTCAAATTCATTTTCTTTCTTTCAAGTCAACAGACTTCCAACCCAAAAAAACTCAGTAGAAAAAAAACAAAACACTCCAAACTATAACAAAAATATTGAATGCAGAAAAGTTGAGTCCATTTTGTGTTAATCATCTACTTCTGAGCATGAGGCCAGCCTTGAAATGTCGATGATGTACCCAGTAACCTCCATTAACGGAAAGTGACTTCTCTAAGCAGCTACCAATTGCAAATTTTAAGGCTTGTTAAGAGTGGGACTTTGCGGCCACTTTCTCTTGTCTGTGCTAGAATTTTGTCTGGCTTGTCCAAGTCTTGTGAGGGTTTCTTTGACACCATATGGGCACCAGTCTGTTATGTCTAGAAGACACTGCTTGCTTGCAGTCATCTACCATTAACTCTGGCTCCTAGAATCTTTTTGCTTCCTTTCCAACATAGATCTTTGAGCCTTGCAGGGAAGGGTCTTATAAAAACATCATATTTAGAGCTGCGTATTTACACATTGTTCAGTTGTAGTTATCTGTGGCTACCATCTACTACCAGAAGAAGCTTCTCTGATGAGGATTGGGTTATGCACTGCTTTTGGGTACAGCAAGATGTCACTAGGAGTTGTTTTACTGCTTTGCTCACTGGGCAGAATAATAACAAGTTTGCCCCTAGGGCCCATGACTTATCTAGTCTCAGGTACTTGGTATCATTAACAGTGCCAGATGTGTGCCTTATCTCATGGAGTGAGCCTTTAATCTAAAAAAAAAAAAAATATGCTTGGTTACCCTCCTAACACCTGAACCACTAGATTTAGACAATTGTGAGAAGATCATATTCAAGAAAAAAAACTTTGAACTTATTCTTTTGCTTCTTCTTATTCACTCTTTTAAGATTTCCTGCTTGGTCACTATTATTTTAAATAAAAATAAAAGAATAATTGGCCTTCAATCCTCCTGACAATCAGACAAAATTTTTATTTTAAAATATTAACTTGCTACTTTGTTTACAAATTTAGAACATGAGCCAAAAAGAAGTATACATGATCAGTTCAATGGCCGAGTGGTTAAAGCACTTTCTTTGCAGGTATCAAAACTCAAATTTGGATATTCAGAACCCAAGTAAATGCCAATGTAGGCATGAAAACCAGCCTTTAATTGTAATTATGGGAAAGCAGAGGCAGGAGATTCCTCCAGCGAACTGGCTAGTCAGATTAGCCATATCTACAGTTTCTATGTTCAGTATAAAGACTTTGCCTCAATGAATAAGGTAGAGCATGCGCACACGCACATGCACGCGCACACACGCGCACACACAAATGCACGCGCACACACATACACACACACATACACACATGCACACAAGCAGATACCACACTCACATTCATCAAAATAAAAAAAAAGAATGGTAAGAAAGATTCATTTCTTGGAATGTCTCATTTTCACTAGGCCTTAAAAGATTGCCAAAACTGTGTCTAGGATATCAGGATATCATCTCACTGATGGGACTTGAGTAAACTATAGTCAAGCAGTATTTTAAAAAGTTACTTCTCACATGAAACAGCTCAAATTCCATTTTTTAGTTTGTCACTGACCCTGAGTTCCTAGTACTTGCACACTGTCTGAATGTTTCAGAGAGAGAGAGAGATGGAGGAGGAGGATGAAGAAGAGAAGGAGAAGGAGAAAGAGGAGAAGGAGGAAGAGGAGGAGGTGAAGGAGGAAGAGGAGAAGAAGAGGAGGAGGAGAAGGAGGGGGAGGAGGAGGAGGAGGAGGAGGGAGGAGGAGAAAAAGAGAGAGATGCAGAAATGGTGTAGCAAATGCTTCTAAGAAGACTCTCCATTGACTAACGGCTGGAAAGATGTTGTTGATCTCTAGGTCTCCTGTACCTCACTGTCTGCTTGGTAGAACTCTAAACAAATAGAATACTTTCAAACCAGCAGTACTTACTGTTCTTATTTTCATTTCATATTTTCCTTAAGAAATATATACATGGGCCATATATTCTAGGATCACTATACAACAATCACCAAATGAACAGGTATCTGACTAGTGTTTCCCATTTTCTATAGCATGTGATAGGTGTACAAAGAGATATAACCATAATAGTATGAGTCTTGGATTTTGTGGATGAAGAAGAGTATCAATATACAGTTACTACACAGTAAGGGCATTGTTGCCTTGTTTCCTGATGATCACAAGTCTCTTTGTGATCCAGGGAAAATATCAAGAGAGATAAAAGTGTTATCTACTTTTAATTTGGCAAAATCATGCTTTTAGTAGATATTATAATTTACAACCAAGTTCTCTTAGCATTTTAGCTCAAGGGCCTTTTTCAAATATGCTGCTTCATTGTCAACTCTGAGTTTTATATTCAGACTTTGTGATCTTCCCATGCCTTCGCAGACATGTTTGTGGATAGTGGAGATGAGCCAGATCATGGGATGCAGACCATATGCCGTTTCACACCAGAAACTTTTCTTTTCTCTCTGGATTGCAATTGCTCTCTCCTGATTCTTCCTGGCACCTTAGCCTGATTTCTGCTCCTCACCCCTTTGGCTTGGTGAACAGTCTCTTTCATGGTTCTTGTCCTTAGCCCTCCACCCCTCCACATATTCTGGAATCTGTTCCTTCCTTTGAATTTGGTAGCATCTATCCTTATCTAACAACCTGCTATCATTCTGCAATTTTGTTTTAAAATATTCAGCAGGTGGCAACTTATCTCATGATTTAGCAATTAAGTGCAGGGTTGTAAGGATTACTTTAAAACTGATGATCATTTACAGTCCTTGAGACCTGATGATCTTGAATTTTTGGTTTATTTGTATTTAGTTTTAAGGTGTTATATGTTAACAATTTTGAAAATAGGACAATTTTTCCATGGCATGCCATAAAACTCATTTATTTAGTCAAGAACACTGAAGTCTAGATTGTCAGAAAATGCTATGTTTAGGCAGTAATACAACAAAATTGTTTATCAAATATTTATACAAAGAATGAAACAAGATTTAAGTGCTGCAGCAATACAGACTATTGCATTAAGATCAAGAACTCAAATGCTTAATGCTTTACGCTAAACTTAATCTAATGAAACTAAACTGATTCAGGAGATGAATACAGTTTCTGCCATACTGAATTATATCAACTGAATCTTTCTTGCTCTTTAAAAGTCAGAGATGGAAAGAAATGAGAGTCTTAACATGTTTAGTGAGGTTGCCCAAGCTCTGAAGCGTTTCCAAGTGAGCAGGTGTTTGTGTCTCTGAAATGACTGCAAACAACTTCATAGTAGCCCTTAGAATGTATCCATTAACTGTTTCCCAAAAGGACACTTACCTAGTTAAGAAGATAAAGTATAATGTGTTAGACTTTATTTCTAGAAGTTAGCTGAAATATCAAAATGATTGAGTAGCCTAAGAGAATTCTTCAGATACAAAACAAAAATCTGAAGTTCTTCTCAAAGAGCCCTAACTTAGTACCTTTGAGGTGAGTTCTCTGCTAATATTTCACTTGTCTCTCCCTGTCTTTCCTCCCTGCTAAACTTGTATTCTTTTGTAGTGAGAATGCATGACATGTACATATTTCTATGGTGCTGCATGAATATCTTTATTCATATTTTTCCAAATTCTCCAGAAATAATAAATAAATAACATATTTAATTTATTATTTCCTTATATTTTTCCTGTGTGGAGGAATAAGCATTTTCATGAATTTACCCTTTAGACTGAGACTTTATATATTCTGTTTTGGATACAAAACGTTAACCCTGAAGGCTCACATGCTGGACGCTCAGTCCTCATCTGGGGGCATATTAAGAAACGATTGGTCATGGGGCATTAACTTCATCTATGGATCATTATGAGGTAGGTTTTGAGTGGAGTTAGTAGGAACCTCTCTTTAAAGGGCCCTGGTTACAGCCAGGCGGTGGTGGTGCACGCCTTTAATCCCAGCACTCGGGAGGCAGAGGCAGGCGGATCTTTGTGAGTTTGAGACAACCCTGGTCTACAAGAGCTAGTTCCAGGACAGGCTCCAAAGCCACAGAGAAACCCTGTCTCAAAAAAAACCAAAAAAAAAAAAAAAACGGGCCCTGGTTCCTTTCTGTCCCTCTCTGCTTCAGTCATGACTTGAGGGGAGCAGTTCCCTTGCATCGTGCCCCCCTTTTTTATGATATTGTTCCTCCCTACAGGCTGAGGGCAATGGGGGCAAATGACAGCAGATTGAACCCTCTGAAATAGTTCATATAAGCCTTTGCCTTTTGTTTCTCTCAGGTATTTTTTTGGAGCGAAAACCAACTGTGTTTCTGATTTATGAGCTCACGTGCTTTAAGATATTGAGTACTTGAATTTAAAGCCCTTATCTTCTGTGCCTTCGTTTTCCTTTATCTTGTCAGAATGTCTTAGATACCTTGCTATTGTTGCAAAGAGACATCATGATCAAAGTCACTTGTAGGAGAAAGAATTTATAGGGGATTTGAAATCACAGAGGTTTAGAGTTATGGCCATCAATTGGCAGGGAGAATGAAAGTCAGCAAGCAGTCATGGTCTGGAACAGTAGCAGACAGTTCACATCTTATCCATGAAAATGAGGCAGAAAGAGAGAGAGGAAGAAGGAGGAGAGACAGAGAGAGAGAGAGAGAGAGAGAGAGAGAGAGAGAGAGAGAGAGAGAGAGAGAAAGAAAGAGAGAGCTACTTAACTGAGATTAGCGTGGGCTTTTGAGATCTCAATGCAACATGCACCATACAACAAGGTCACACCTCTTAATCCTTCCCAAACAGTTTCACCAACTGGGGACTGAATATTCACAAGTATGAGACAATGGAGGCCATTTTCATTCAAACCACCACACAAACATCCGAACTTTAAACTCTTTTCCTCTGGTTCCTTATACACACTGAATAAATGGGCACTGCGAATGAGTGAGCATTATTGCTCTTCTTTTTCTCCCTCTTATTTTTACTGGTTCCCCCCACCCCTCAGAAATTCCTGTGTGACAGGAATTTGCAAAATTGGTTTGTTTCATTGACACATTTTATGTCATGATGATACTGTATTTAGACATTTCCTGAGTTTTGAAGATGGGAATACCCAGAACACACAAAAGATATAGACAAGAGCAGACACTTTACGAGAAATTCGAGGTAGGAGAAAAAAAACAGAAATGGTAAAACGGCAAGTAAAATTGAAACGCAGTTTCTAGTTAATGGAATTTTGCCACAACAGGCAAAACTAAGCAACTCATTTATCTAATCATTTCACATATGCAGAGCACTTTCTGAATCACTCAAACTAGTGGTAGGGCCCCGAAGTCCATAATAGCAGCCAACTTTTAATATGCAATATTAAATACAGTTTGTTTTAAAGGTCAATCCAAGAAGCACAAAGCCATAGCGTCTCATAGAAATATATTTTGCAAATAATTGACAAAATGAAAAACTCCCCATCACTCTTGATTTATAGAAGTATCTTTTAGGTTTTCAAAGCATGACCAAATGTTTTAAACTCGCCCAGATGATACGGATCCACTGTACGGTTTAGTGTCTTGTTAAACTAAACAGATATAAATAGCACTGAATGCACCTTTATAAAACTGGGGGATTCCACTGCTGTCTATAGCAGTTGCTTTGATTCACACAAGACAAGGTATCATCCAACCATACATACATACACTGTATCTCAGGCCAGCACTGCTGTCCCATGACAAAATGAAATAATCACCAATTTCACCTCCTGGAGTAAGTGTCTAATTTCACACTTCTCCAGAAGGGCTAACTTTCTGTCTGAGTCAGCAAGAATGGAGGAAGAGTAAATGAGTACTTCAGAGCTCTTCATTACCATAAAAATGTGAAATAAACATAGCAGGAAGCATGCCAAAGCGAGTAAAACTGTCACCAGGATGACTCAACTGCTAGGAAGAATTATTCATGATATTCCATGTGTTCTTCTACATGATAAAATTGATCAGTTCCAACTGTCTGCATTATGTTTGCATAGCAACACCAGTGAGTCAGAGAAATTAAATCAATAAATAAATATAGTCTCAGCTCGGCTGATCTTTGTTCAGCACGCTTTCTCATATACATTTAGTCATGCATACACATGGGGTTTTTTTGCTCTTATTGTCCTTTTAATTTGCAATCTTTAGAGCAGACACTAATTCTGAAATTGACTTTAACTACATGTTTCTGGAAAACATTTAAGTCAATAAAGTTGATGATGAGCATACTGATTTTAAAAGTTACATAGTAATCTAAAGTATGATTATTTGAACCTCTCTTTACGATATTCAGGGATTTTCTCTGCAACAGTCAACACTGTTGAAATAACAATACTTGTTCATGTGTCATTAAATTTCATTTCTATGAAGTGGGTTTTCAAAGAGGAGTTGAGAAGTCATGTGTGGGTTTATTTTCATGATTTGGAATTACTTACTTACTTAATTAATTTATTCATTTTATAATATGTAAGTATTTTAATATATGTTTATAATTTATACTTGGAAAATTAAATATGTACCTTACTGAGTGTTGGTGATGTTGAGAAAATTTGAACTCACAGATATTTGAAATAGCCTATTAATTATGTTCAAGCAACTGCTTAATTTTTTCTTAAATTTTATAATAAGTTCTCTAATCAAAGAGTAGTCGTAGAAAATATTTTTATTGTTTTTCACTTCAAAAGGAAAAGTTTCAGTCTTCCTCATGCGAGATAACTGATTCAGCAGTATGCTTGCTTCTTGTCCAGTTTGTTTTAACGATATTGAATTATAACGAATACACTTTTAAAATGGATAGCTGCAATTTTAACATTTTATTTCATTCTAATAATGCAAATAATCACAATAATTATTTAAATATTAAGTGTCTAAAATTCTCATTCATGTTTATTTCTATGTGTGTATGCACAAGTCAGTGCAGGTACTTGAGAAATGCATCCATGTGTCAGATTCCCTGGAGCTCAAGTAGTGGGAGGTTGTGAGCCATAAGATGCGGGTGTTGGAAACAAGTCACCAGTCCTCACGGGAGCAGCAAGCATTCCTAACCATGGAGCATTCCTCCAGCTCCCAGGACTTTCCTGTTTTTAAAAAAGTCTGCTAACACAATGCTCTAACCATTATTCCACTCTCCAAAAGAATACATATTTATTAGAATATTTCCATTGGAACTTTCAGAAAGAAGTTCTAGACTTTCCTACAGAGACGTGTATTATTTACAAATTCATTTTCTGAATGGGATTAACTAATATCTGTATTAATAATCTTATTTCATGTTTGAAAAACGTGTGTCTTCCTAAGTCATTTATAGGTCCAAGTATATACATATAATTATTTTTATAAAATACTCCTATGAATATAAAATATCTGTTACCTAGTAAGTGTACTTTATATGAATATATATGATTATTTTTTCAAAATACTGTTGTTATTTGTGCTTTTTTATTTATTTCAGTGTGCATAAAATTTATAAATTTTTCTTCAAGTGGGAGAGACAGCTTTTGTTTTTTAAAATCTATTTTGCATTAATTAATTATAAAACTAAGTTGATGACTATTTTACTTTCTATACTTTTGATATTATACTATAATTACATCATTTCCCTTTTCTTCCTCCAATCCGTTCCATTTACTTCCTCTTGCTCCCTTTCATATTGGTGACCTCTTTTTTCAATAATTTTTATTACACACACACACATACATACTACCTGCTCAGTCCATGTAAGTCCATGATACTTGAATGCATATTTTCAGGGCTGACCATTTGGTATGAAATAGCTGATCAGTGCTCTCTTCTCTCAGGAAGACAGTCTCTCCCACACTCAGCATTCCTTAGTGGCATGTAATTCTTTGCCTAGATTTGAGGATGTGTGGCCCTTTCCCCCCTTCTCTTTAGCATATTTATTGTTCTTCTTCACCTGAAGTTGGTGAGACTTTGTGGGCGTAGCTTCTAACATTAATAGGATATATCACAGGAAATTCCCCGATCCCCTGACTCTAAAGATTTTTCCATTCTTCCTCCGCAGTAGTCCCTGAGCCTTAGGTGTTGGAGTTGTTCTGTAGAGATATCCATTGGACTTGGGCTCCACCACTGCATCTTTCCTGGTTGTACCTTTCTGAAATGTTCTGTGCCTGTTACACAAATGTTCTGTGCCCATGATGAGGGGCAAAACTACACTTATCTGTGAGCATAGAGATAAATATTTAGAATGTAGTCAGTGATTACGCTCATTTATTTAAATGGTGGTTGGAGGTTCTCCTCCAAGACCCATGACTTCACTAATACTGGATAGTTGGCCAGGTTTCCAGTACCACACACAATTTCCCTCTTGTTGAATGGTCCTTAGGTCTGATTAGAGAGCATATGGTATATGTGCCACTACTGTGCCCATAGGATATTTGTGCCATGCTGGTGGTTATGATTTATCTTTGTCATAGTTGAGTAGGACTGTTGGTTGCTTCTCTCCTTTGGAAGCTTGCATGGTGCCTTCTAGAAACAGGAAAGCTAGTTCTCAGAGAGGAGGCATTTAGATCAGTTCCAGCTCAGAGATCTCTAAGACTGAAATGCATAGGGTCTTCAGCAATAAGGACTTTTTTTTCTACCTCTGGGAGGCAACCAACAGCAATAGCAATAGACTTTATGTTTCAGAGTCTCTGGGATAGCCCTGAATAACAATTCAAAAGATTGCTTCTCATGTATGGTGTTTGGATTTATGTTAGATGCTCTTCAGTTCTTAGAGAAAGTCCTGTCTGCCCATATATTTGAATACAAATATATGTATATTTTTAAACTCTCTCTCTCTCTCTCTCTCTCTCTCTCTCTCACACACACACACACACACACACACACACACACACGATTATTTATTTAAGGTTTTTTCTTCTTTATATAGGTGGCTCCAAATCTTTGGATATAAGTACATATCCTAGGATAACTGCAGAAACCAGGAAAGTAGAAAGGGACTATTGTTAGAACTGGGGAACCAGTGAACAATAGAGAGGGGATCGGCAGGACAGAAGTGATCTGAACTAGGAAACTGGAGCAAAGAGGGAGGAAGGTGGGCAGGAAACAAATACAGAGGAAAGAGGAGAAAAATAAAAGTACGGTGTCTGAAAAGGTCACAAGGAATCCTACTTTTATCTACCTGTAGAACAAAACTCTGATTCATGATTTTTTAAGGAACATTTATAAATTTTATTTAGAAAGATCTCATCATTTTAGGTCTGAATATGTTGTCTTGACGATTTTTAATGCATGTGTTAATTTTGTAAATTCTACTGTTTCATTGCATGAGTTTTCTCTGTGATGTTTACAGAATGAAAACATAACAGTCTGATTTCTTGCCCTAGAGTTTTTTCACATGCTCCTTTCTTATGCATTTCTCGGAGGAAATTAAATCATTTTGAAGATGCTGAGAATGCTTGTCCTAGTACTATTACATTTCATGACTTTTATTGGTTATGAAGGATGGTTACAGAGGTCTGTGTGTGTCATCAATTGATAATGAAGGATGATTACAGGAAATTATGACATTTTTTCCCAGCTGATGAAGTTTTCCAATTTTAGCTTTGTGTGGTCTTTAAAACATATACTAGATAGTAAAATATTTCACTTGATTTCTCTTGGATAGAATTATTTTATCTTGGATCTACTACAATAATGAACAATGTTGATATATTACATTGACATTGAATATTCTTTGATTTTTCAGAGTTTATAAATTTTTTATTATTATTAATGTTACAGTTTCCTCAATTTCTATTAATTATTTTAGAAATCATTATGAAAATATTTTTATATCTTTACCTTCTTTTATCGAATAATTTCCAATCATTTTATTACTTTTTGATGACTTTTAAAAAATTTGATTGTTCTTGAATGCTAAACCACTAATTATACTTTAGTTATTCATCCTTTCTAGGTAGTTCTATACATAAGCAAATTTAATTTTTATTCTCATTATTTCTTCTTGGTACCTTACTGAAGGATCTTTTTAGTCACTATGGATATATTCCAAGATTGCTAGTGAATGCCTAAAATCATGAATTGTAGCATATTCCATGTAGAGTCTTGATGCAAGTCTTCATGAATGTGTATGCACACAAACACACCATCAATAAAGTTTTACTTACAATTTTGGCCCTGTAAGATTTGAACAAGTTCAGTAATGATATGGTATTTTAAAATGGCATATTGGTATGACGAATAATATGAAACTTACAAATTGTTCATTTTTGAAAAATTTTATTTAAAAATTTTGTACTGCAGCTGACCAGCAAAGCAGTCCAGAATACTTCAGATACAGAATCCATTTTAAGATACAGACCACTGCCACTGCTTCTTTTACATCAAATTCTATTAGCACAAGAAACCTTTAAACTAATGTTCAGTTTCAATGTGGTTTTTTCATCATAATTGCTCCTCTGATGATATGCCATGGTTAGTCTGGAAAGGGGCTGACAACTTCTGGTGTGATATTTCATCATAGATTGAAAATATGAAATTATTTATGAATATTACCCTGTCCCTATCCCACAACTCCACAGTTTTATATGATCTTTTTATATTTTCATAACATAACTGTATTTTTTGCCTCTAGTTACTCCTCATGAGTCACTGAGTACTGTTTCCTAAAGCACGCAATCCTCTCAAAACTAGGCTATTAAAGCCAAAACATGGCTTTCATCTGTAGCTGACACTGGTTTCCGTTTAGCTGACTTTGCTTTGTACAACATAAGAAATTTATCACATCTCTTTCTAAATAAGAATTTTTGGTAATAAATAAAATGTTATATTAAACATTCACTATGAATATTTAAAAATTTTTTATATTTCTCATAAAGCAAATGTATATGATTTTTTACCCAGAAATGTTTACCAAACCTGTATTTCATTTCCTCCCAAACGTCTTGAACCAATTCTATTAGGTAAATTTTTCAGAAGTATCCCAAAGACCTTCGAGGGCTGCTTCTGAAGGCTGAGTATTTCTCTTCCCCAAGACCGTGGTTGCTTGTGACATGCTTAGAATATGCTACAAAACTTCTGTCTGTATAAGCTCAAATATGTAATGATAATTCATTAGTCTGTTTCATAGAACAAAGTCCCCAAATACACTTGTCTTATAGTCATATTTAATGCAGTTACTTTTAAACTTTATCTCCATTGTTCTGAAATTTTATATATATATATAAATTATTTCAGATATATATATATACATATCTGAAATAATTTATCTATACAGGCTATCAATAATCTCCTAATTATATGATGTATATCTCAGCAAATTTAATTTCTGCTTTCTATTTAACTTACACTCTTTTCATAAATTTTTCATTTTCAATATACTGTCTCTAGTTATTTATTCCTCGTTTTATTAGAGTACCTTTAAAATATGTAGGGTTTTTTTGTTATTGTTTTTGTTTTAGAAAACAAGAAAAGAAAGAGATAAACTGTAAGTCTTCTACCCTATGGAGAGCTTCTGTCCTTCAAGACTCTCATTGCATCCCAACTGGGTCTCTCTCTCAGTTCAGTATCAGTCACTGGAGACAACAACTCCATCAACTGTGCCAACCAAAGCGAGCCCATGGGGCAGTTCCTCTACAAATCAATGGAAAGGATTCCGGTACTTGAAGTTCCAAGTCAGCTTTTGCTCAGCAATGAATAGAACTCACTCATTCGTACCAACAGTATCTTGGCTTTTTCTTGATATCCCAAAAGACAAAGTCTCATACCTGCTCCCAACCGCAGTTTCTGAACTGCTATCTAATTTATGCCCTCCAAAGGAAGGCACACCCATGCCTCACTCAAAATTCTGTAGTTTCTCAGACACAGGCAAAGATCATGATGTCCAGAGGTATGGCCAACAAGCCATTTTCCAGACCTCCTTATCTTCTTTGCTGACCATTTGCGTACCATTCTTAAATCGAATTAAAATGAAAGCATTCACAATTTCTGGTACAGTTCTAAATGCCATAAATATGCTTTGTAAGTCCTAATAACTGAAAAGGGAATTATCTCCATAACTTATTTAAAGTTTGGTTGGATCAAAGGCCTTTCCTTACTGTATCTGAAGTGTTGACTATACAATACACAGTCACTAGGTCTGGGGAGCATTTCTTCAGGCTCCTGATTGTTCAGATTCAGCAGCTTGGTGCTGTCCTTCTAGCTGCGTCCGTTTTCCCACCATTTCCAAGAAAATGGAACACACCTGTTGTGGGATATTTGTGTATGGTGTGAAGTTGTATTATTGGGACTGGGGTAATAAAAAGTTGAACACTCAATAACTAGGCATAAGAGTATAGGCAGGACTTACCGGCAGAGAGGGAACTCTGGGAACTAGAAAGGTGGAGTCAACAGCCTCATGAAAGAACACAGACGAACAAATGTGGGTTAATATGAGTTCAAAGAACCAGTTAGGAACGAGCCTAAGCTAAGGTGGAGCTTTCATACAATAAGACTCCCTGTTGTTATTTGCGGGCTGGGTATCCCCTAAAGGAAAGTCTGACTACCCATACTTCTGAAAAATGACCTGTTATTTTGTTTCAAAGATTAATAACCATAAAATTTATTAAATTGCAAGACTTTTTTTTATAGTTTTAGCTATAATAACTATGTAACTTGAAATACTATAACATAAAATATTTGATGAAAATAATCAAACAACTCAATATTATTTTACAATTTTAACTGTAAATCCATATGTAGCAGAAAATGACAGGTTAACATCCTGTCATCCTGGTAGTCAGCTCAATTCAATGGAACTGCATATATATGCACATATATAAGATTACATTTTCAGATTATATATTTTAAGATATGTATTATTAGACTTTTATTGAAAGAAATTTATATTGCTTCAGATCTTCACAATTACAAACAAAACCAAGTGGTTATTATATGTAGATATACTAGCAAAGAAATTTTTGTGGGATTGATTTTTTGTAAGAGAAGTACTATATAACATCAAGCATATTTTCAAATCAGAAATTATGTTCAAAAATAAAAATATATATTCAAAGGCAATTGTAGCTATTGTGTTTCCAACAACATTTTGGAGTTTTTCCTTTAGTCTAACACGATTTTCATACAATTTCAAAAATTTTAAATGTTGTTTATAGGTATATAAAGTCATCCATTATTGGAGTATTCCTTCAGTTCAGAAGGCAGATCCTCTATAGTGAGACTTGGGGGGCAGGGGAGACTTGGAGGACAGGGCCCCTGGGCTGCTGCCCTGTGAAGACATTAATTCAGAGATACCTAGATAAACCACTTCCTTCTTTCTGAACCACACAAATTTTAAGACCCACATAGAATATTTTGTACTGAAAAGTCCTTCTGCTTTATATATCCCCAGCATCTTAATTTCTGTAAGTGGACATTCTTATTTGAAAGTTTTAACAGACGCACTAATATTGTATAGTTATAACAACCAGTGTAAATGAATATAAGCACAGACTGTTGGATGTGGTAGTCATATTTCCGTGTCCCTCAATGTTTACCATTTACTGGCATTCTTCTAAACTTTTGCAATGATTTCAATGTTTAATCACTTCCCATTTATTCAAATAAACATATTATGTGCTTTATCAACTATTAAATTTTAGTCATTCATAATAAGGCAAATCACGTTAAGAGATGTTCTAATATTTGATTATCCATATACCACTGGAAATGAGCTAAATTTGCATTAATTATCATAATTATTATTTTTACATTATTATTTCTTCCT
>JAQHUG010000005.1:13758355-13790686 GCA_028555095.1 Dicrostonyx torquatus
CCATTTAAACTGATATTTTCTCTGGCTTGTTGTAGACTGTCTTTATCATGTTGAGGCATGTCCTTTATTCTGTAAACTTTCCAGTACTTTTATCAAGAAAATTTGTCAAAGACTTTCTCTGTATCTAATGAGTTCATCAAGCAGTAATTTTTTTGTTTGTTTATAATGTGAATTATATTTATCGATTTATAGATGTTAAATCGTCCCTGCACCTCTGGGATGAAGTTTATTTGCTCAGAGTAGATGATCTTTTTGATGTGTTCTTGGATTTGGTTTGCAAGTATTTTAGAGAAAATTTATGCATCTGTGTTCATATGGGAAATTGGTCTGTGGGACTTTACGTAGTTTAAGTATCAGTGTAATTGTGACCTCATAAAATAATTTGGATAATGTTACTTCTATTTATATCTTGTGAAATAATTTGAGAACTATTGGTCTTAACTCTTCATTGAGAGTCTGGTAGAATTCTGTGCCAAAACCATTTGACCCTGTCAGTTTTTTAGTTGGGAGACTTTTAATGACTGATTCTATTTCACTAGGGTTTATGGGTCTGTTTATATTGTTTATCTGATCTTATTATAATTATGGTAGGTGGTATGTATGAAAAAATCCATTTTTTTAAGATTTTTTTCCATTTGGTGAGTATTGTTGTGGGATGTCCTCTTATATTTGTATTGCCTTTATTGGTGAACAAATAAGTTGTTTTGGCCAATGGCTTAGCAGAGCAAAACCAGAGAGGAAACCTGAACAGAGATATAGAGAGAGAGTAGGGGGAAATCAAGGAGACACCATGTAGCTGCCAAAGGAGGCAGACGCCATGTAGCTGCCCAAGAAGTAAGAGGTAACAAACAAATCACGAGCCTACTGGTAAAATATAAGCTAATAGAAATGGCTTAATTTAAGATGTAAGAGGTAGTTAATAAGAAGCTTGTGCTAATAGGCTAAACAATGTTGTAATTAATATTGTTTCTGTGTAATTAATATTGTTTCTGTGTCTGGGTGGCTGGGAAATGAAAGAACAGCCTCTGCCTACAGAGTATAGGTTTTTAAAGTATGTCTTTATGATTCTATAGATTTCCTGGCATCTGTTTTCATCTTTAACTTTGTTAACTTGGATCTTCTCTCTCTACTGTTCAGTTAATTGGGATAAGGATTTGCCAATTTTATTGATTTTCTCAAAGAACCAACTCTTTGAGTCTTTGTATTATTTTGTTTGTTTCAATTTTCATGATTTCAGCCCCAAGTTTAATTATTTCTTGTCATCTATGGGTTTTTTTTTTTGGTCTGATTCCTTTTTTTGATACTTTGTAGCATTTAGGTATGTTATTAAGTTACTATGAGATCACTCCAATGTTTTAATGTTAGCACTTACTGCTATGAACTTGCTTTTTAGAATTGCCTTCATTGTATCCGTTATGTTTCTATATTTTTAATGATGCTATTGTCTCATTGGTGATAAAAACAATTTAGTTTGTTAGAAAAAGTAGAAAAAAATTATAGGCCTGTCAAAGCCATTTTACAATTAGGTTAACATCATAGGTTTCTATTATACTCAACTTCCAACATCAATTATCTCTTTGGGATACTGACTTCTGGTAAATAATATAGACCTTGTCAGATGCAGTCATATTTAACAAATGACTGTCAATAATGTGGTTAAATAAGATACAACTTCAAAATTACTGTGGATTCTTCTTTGAAGTTTTAGTTTGCTTTACCAGTAAACAAAGATTTGTGGCATAAAATCTGTCACTTTGTTAGGCATTGGCAACTTTATAAAGATGTAACTGTGGATAATGATTTAGTCACTGACTGCTTCTGATGATGTAAGAAACGTTTATAATTCTTAGGCCTCCTGTTATAAGTGTGTTTTCACAGAGCTGAAGATTGAAGCAGTACCTATGTATTTTAATACATACACTAAAAAACATCACAGGGTGTATTTCCCCCCTCCCCTCTCTCTCTCTCTCTCTCTCTCTCTCTCTCTCTTCTCTCTCTCTCTCTCTCTCTCTCTCTCTCTCTCTCTCGTGTGTGTGTGTGTGTGTGTGTGTGTGTGTGTGTGTGTATGAGAAATAGGCAGAAAGACACACACATAGAAAGAGAGAATGAATTTTAGAGTTTTCTGGGGTTTTTTTTTTGTTCTCTTTGATGGTTTTGTAGCATCTGAAATTAGTGCCCCACCCTTAATGAACTGCCTTTCTCTATTGGCTTCAGTGAACAGCTTCCTGATTCCCTGATTAATCCTTTGTTTCCTTCCCTAGCAATCTTCTTTGTTTCCTTGTTTAAGCAAGAACACTTCCAAGTTTCAGTCTTTGGCCCTTAGTTCTGTTTTCTGGGTATTCCCTTTTCCACTGTGTCAGTGACTTTTAAAGATACATTTTCAGATATTTTTCAGCCAAGTTTTGGCCCTATATATGTATTTATAATTTCTGACATCTCATGGATTGTTTGTTGTAACTGAAAATTCAGTGTGTTCAAAAGTCAACTCACAAATATCTCCACTTTATAACTCTCCAACAGTTCTGTTTTCTTTTAAATGAAGGTGAGAAATTGTCTTAATACATGCCTGTCCTTGACATATTCTAAATTAAGCAGTCAGAATTCAACATTTGCTGTATTTTAATCCTATTTTATTCCTACTTAGACACATTGCTATGATAGAATATTTTAAAGAAATTAACCCTTCAAAATAAGTGCCAACTAGATTCCACTCTACTTTTTTAAGGCGGTCTTTCTTTTACTTTATCACTTGTGATGTATTCTGTTGCTTACCAAGACAAATTTTAACTCTTCAACTTGAGTTCAAGGTTCCTACCACTGAGTCCCAACATGCCTATCTCCTCTACAACTTTCTGTTTTCCTGTATACAACTTTGTCTTTGAATGAAAGATATTTTATTGATTTTTCTCTTCTTCTTCTTCTTCTTCTTCTTCTTCTTCTTCTTCTTCTTCTTCTTCTTCTTCTTCTTCTTCCTCTTCCTCTTCCTCTTCCTCTTCATCTTCCTCTTCCTCTTCCTCTTCCTCTTCCTCTTCCTCTTCCTCTTCCTCTTCTTCTTCTTCTTCTTCTTCTTCTTCTTCTTCTTCTTCAAGACAGGGCTTCTCTGTAGCTTTGGAGCCTGTCCTGGAACTAGCTCTTATAGACCATGCTGGCCTCAAACTCACAGAGATCCACCTGCCTCTGCACCCAAGTACTAGGAATAAAGGCGTGTGCCACCACTGCCTGGCTCTGACATTTTTTTTTATCAGAGATCACAGTACATTCATTGATGATTGGCATGCCTGGCATCTTTCTTCATTCTTTACTTGTGAATCTCAAGCTTGCCTTCCAAATCTCACTCTCAAATAATAAGGGAGCTTTATAGGCAGAGCCTCTGAATTTGTTAGCTGTTTAATAAGAGGTAGAGGAACTTCTCTTGAAGCTGGAGACATATTTAACATAATGCTGAAACTTGATTTCTAGATTAACATACAAAAAACATAATTGATCACTAGTAATTGAAAGAACAATTTCCTCTCTCAGATCCCTAGTCATCCACATTATTTCTGTGTCCCACCTGGCCATGTGGAAAAATAT
This sequence comes from Dicrostonyx torquatus, assembly GCA_028555095.1. Classification (NCBI taxonomy): domain Eukaryota; kingdom Metazoa; phylum Chordata; class Mammalia; order Rodentia; family Cricetidae; genus Dicrostonyx; species Dicrostonyx torquatus. Next base: position 13,761,929 of record JAQHUG010000005.1, read on the forward strand.
AGTGTACTTCAGAAGTGAAGGATAAATGACATTCTCGTCTATTTTTATGTTATTAACTTACCTTTCCAGTGAGCTCCCATGAAAAGAGAATAAAGATCAAATATTTGAATATCTGATTAAGAGGGAATAATTTCACAAGTCTGGCCTAAGCTTATTCTAATTTATTAACAGGAAACACCTGAAACTAGCTGCTGTCTGGCTTATAGAATACAGCTTTCCCCTGCCCCATTCCATTTAAATACAGGCACAGCTTTGGTAAATATTATATTCACTTATATTTAGAAATAAGGCATTCTTTGTTTTTATAGTTGGCTGAAAGTCTTTAACTAAAGGTGATTTTAATTTGGAAACAAGACATTACGAATTAAGTGAGTTATTGATGAAGGAAAATGCTTCTAGTTATACTCTGGATGTTCTATATGCCATGGAAAATCTCTTCAGTATAATCTTAATATATTCATTAAACTGAAATTATTTTTTAATTATAGGAGTGAAGTCTTACATAGTACTTGTACCTGAGGACTTTGTGTTCACCCTGACTTTTCACATTAAGGTACTTTTACTTATTTTATAGATTTTTTCAAGCATATATTGTATTAAGGAATTTAATTTTCAGATATCACAAAGTGAACTGAAATTTTCACTTTGTCTAAATTTTTAATATTTTGACACAGAGGTATTATTTCTAGCAATTGCTCCAGGACATTTGTGGAGATGGTGATAGGAGTACAGGGGTTGGGGTATATAATAGAGTAGGCAAAGTCTTGTGGACACACACCCCTTTCTCCACAGCCTTAACAGAATCTTCTGGAGTAGCTGCATGAATGTGGTAACCAACACTTTCACACACTTCTCAGGATTTTCAGTCTACACTTGATGAGAACTGGAAATGTACACACCTAGTTATGTACATTTCCAAAATTGGGTAATAATACATTTGATTAGGAAATCAAAAGTGGCCAAGAAATCTGAGCTTTAAGTCATAGTCATTTGACAAAATTGCTATGGGGGCATCTTCTGTTTAAAAAAATAACTAGATAGCCAATTAATCACACAAATAGTATACAAACATACCTAGAAAATTTGAAATAGTCATTAGACTATTTTAGACAAGCTTTTTCAAATCTAGTCTTTCTTCTTCCTATTTTTACAATTTAACAAGGAAATAAATACTACTACCAACTTAATATACGCTTCAATTAATTTTTGTGTACTTATACATCCTTGTAGAACATACGAAACACTGTATTTCTTAGCTGTCTGTATAATTCTCATCCTACAAGGCACTAAATGTGGTTATCTACATTAGCATTTTTACTGTTGTGATAACATGCCATGAACAAAAGCAACCTGAGGAGGAAAGAGCTTACCTCATACACTTCAGAGTCCATCCATCTGAGGGAAGGTATATTGGAATGGCTCTTTTCTCTGAAAATATTTTACAAAATGTTCCCATTGGCCTTTTCTTTTACCGGACTGCATTGCCACATGTTGAATAACTGTTTCCACTACCTTTGAACATTGCCTTTCAAAAGGAAGAAGAGTTTCATAAAATTTACAAGACTCAGGAGCCTCATGATCACAAGACACACAAGACCACTCCTTGACAACAAGCAAGTAGTGACAAACGCTGAGAGAGTGATAGCCTATCTGCCTGAAATTGCTCATGAGACTCTAGGAGTTGTAAGCCATACTGAGGTAGACTTTGCAGTGATAGAGTGGGCAAAGTCACTCATGTGCCTGTAAACCCATTGGTTCACTAAGGTAAGGTTAGACAGAATCTTTTTCTTGGTATGCCGTTACCATCTCTATCAGGGTAAATAGAAATAAGCAGAAGTAAGTAGAAATAGATGCAGGAATAATTATATTATACCTTTCACCTTAACAGGGCTAAAACAGAAGAAAAATGAGTTTAGACACAGAATTTTCATGGCCCTTGATGTATGCGATAATATATTTTAGTGAGTGTCATTCCTAAAGCTAATGCTCATTTATACATATTTACATAAATGTCATGAAATGGCACACTTCCTCATTCTAGTAAAAGTTGTGTGACACCCCCTAATATAAGTGAAAAGGTTGAAACTACACCATCTGGGTGAAGGTCGTCCTTTGAAACAGTTACAAGGTAACCTTCTTACAGCTTGTGTTATGAGATGGAGCATTTTCCTGATAAATATAATCCATTATGTGGGAAAGGGAATATTTCAAAATTACATTTGAAATGAAAAATATTTTTCAATCTCCACAACTAACATATATAGGCTAGATGATAAACAGTCTATGAAGACAATTGTATGCCCCCTGCAGTGGGAAATAAAATATGTTCAAAAAAATAAAAAAAACACATGGAAAATCAGTTTATAATGGACTTGCTCTAAGACATCAGTTATCTCATGCTGTAAACTTCATGAATAGCAGAGACTAGATCAATAGAGAACAGACAAGTGTTAAGGAAATAATTGGACTTGAGATAGTTTGTATTTGATATTGAGGACGAAGTAAATTTAACAAGGACTTCATGTTGGTATGAGACGTTAGTGACTTTGCAAAACTTCATGGTAGAGTCAATGATTTAGACTGGCATGGAAACCATGTTTCAATTTGCTGAACACTGAAGGTGATATTAAAATGGATGATGCTGATTATGGTTTCTATCCATATGATTCAGGATTTGGATCGAAATAGAGTTCTTATAGAAGAAATTGATAAGAAGCCAAATTCAGTGCCTGCTACAACCCTGTGAGTTCATATAATGAAAGACACTGTTTCCTCAGAAAATTCATCTTTAGTACAATCTTTCTACTTAGTCTTCTGCCTAAATCCATGAGCCTTGATGGTAAAGGTTTGATAAAGAGATCACATTCAAGACTGATCATTTCATAGTCTTACTCTTTCTCTACATTTGACTAATTGTGAGTCTTTGTGTTAATTCCCATCTACTACAAGAAGAAGCTTCCTGATGTGAATTGAGCAAGGCACTGATCTATTGGTAATATGTCATTAAGAGTCATTTTATTGCTGTGTTTCCTTTGCAGAATAATAATACCAGCTTTTCCCTAGGCCCATCACCTATCTATTTTTCAGTTCTTGGGCACTCAAGAAGTATCAGGTATGGACTCTATTTAGTGGAATAGGCCTTAAGTCCAACTTTAAAAAGTGGTGGGTTACTCCAATAACATTTGTGCCACTATTGATCCAGTATATCTCACACACAAATCACTGTTGTTGGTTTCAGGGTCTGTAGATGGGTGATACTGTTAGTTACTTTTTTTCTTTTGAGTACCATAAACACTAGCCATTATGAGTGAAGTGTTTAGTTAAGTACTTTCTCCATTTCTCTGTGTTAGATGACAGCACTAAGCATTATTTTTAGCAATAATGCCTTCCCATCATGTTGTGGAGAGCAAACAGTAGCTTTGACAACACCTTCTAATATTTGAGGAAGTCTATGGAAACTCTTCGGCCAACAACTCAACAATATGTTATTCATTCCTGGCCCTGGCAGTGAAGGTTTTACCTGGTGTCATTTAATGCCTAATATGGGCATAGTATCTTCTATTATTTATGTAATAGAAGCTTCTGCAGTAATAGATTTCTGTATGATTTTACAAATGGCCCTTAGTGTTAAACATCTTTCCCCATATTCCTTTCCATACTCTTCTCTCCCATCTCTTTCTTTATTTAATTTCCCTACTCTAGTTTCCTTTTTGTCTCTCTGAGTAAACTATATGCTATTCTTCTTCCTTGTGAGATCATCCTCACACCTGGTCCTTTACTCTGTGCCTAAACTCTGTTGCTATTAGGGTTGTAGCACACATATCAAAAAACTTAAAAGTTAGTATCCAAATATAAGAGAAAACATAAAAACATTGTCTTTTTCGGCTTCATCATCCAGAATGATATTTTTCTATCTCTATCCACTTAAATGCAAAAATCATATTCTTAACAGATGAAAAAATTTCTTGCATGAATGTATAGAATTTTTGTTAATCATTCATCAGCTGTTGGACCTCTAGGCTGTTTCTAACTTCTGGCTAATATTTATCAAGTTATTTTTACCACATCATGAAATAAATAGCTAAAACAACTATGAAAACAAATGTGAGAGTCATAAGAAATGATGAAATGTCCTGTAGCTGTTTCTATAAGATCAGAGCACACTCACATAGAGGGGGTAATAAGTTTCATGAAACTTACAAGACTCCTGAGCCTCTTCCCTTGGGTTAAGCAGCCATAAATAACTATGTAATGGTATACCTTTGGCGGTATACCTGTCTTCAAGTTGTGTTGGGGAACCTTAATAATACAACTCTTGTAAGTCATCATCTGAGCTGATGCATCTGACATCTCAGTGATGCAGTTGTCCACATTGCCCATGTTCCTGTAAGCAACCTCAGGAAATTAATTGTTTTACCAAGCTGGGTTTAAATAAAAAAGTCCCTTTCTTTTTTCATTTTTTTTTATTAAAAAATTTAGTTTTCATTTTCCATACCAATGCCAGTTCCCTCTCCCTTGCCTTTTCCCATCCCCCATCTCTGTCTCTTCCCATCCCCCATCCACTCCTCAGATGGGGTAAAGCCTTCCCTGGGGAGTCAACAAGTTCTGGCATACCAACTTAAGGCATGGCCAAGCTCCCCACCCCATATCCCACCACAGGGACTGGGCTCTAAAACATCAGTTCATGTACCTTGGATTGGTTTTATTGCCAGTGCCAGGAACCAGGGTTTAGTTTGATCCCATGCAAGTCACACAATGTCAGTCCGTATAGTCTGTAAGCTCCCACTAGCTCAGGTCAGCTGTCTCTGTAGCTTTCCCCATTATGTTCCTGACCCCTTCTTGTTCAATGATCCCTCCTCCCTCCTTTCAACTGAACTTCAGGAGCTCAGCCCAGTGCTTGGCTGTGGGTCACTGCATCTGCTTCTATCAGGGGTCATTGTATCTGCTTCCATCAGTTACTGGATGTACTTTCTATGATGAAAATTAGGCTAATCACTAATCTGATTAAAGGGGAAGGCTCTTTCAGACACCTTTTCCACTATTGCTAGGAGTCTTAGCTAGGGACATCCTTGTGGATTCCTGAAAATTTCTCTAACACCAGGTTTCTCCTTAACCCCATAATTTCTCCCACTATCAAGGAATTTCTTTCATTGTTCTCCCCCTGCCTTCTTGATCTCTCATGTTCCCATCCCTCCTTTCTACCCTCTCCCCAGTTTACCCAAGAGATGTTAACTTTTTTTTCTTCCTAGGGCACTCAATATGAGTCTCTCTTAGGTTCCCCCTTTTAATCTAACTTCTCTGGGATTTTGGATTGTATCTTGGTTATCCTTTGCTTTATACCTAATATCCATTGTTAATAAATACATGCCATGTTTGTCTTTATGGGTCTGTGTTACCTCACTCAAGATGGATTTTTCTAGTTCCATCCATTTGCCTGCAAATTTCAAGATGTCTTTTTTTTTAACCACTGAGTAATACTCCATTGTGTAAATGTGTCACATCTTATTTATCCATTCTTTGGTTGATGGACTTTTAGGCTGTTTTGAGGTTCTGGCTATTACAAATAATTCTGCTTGAACATAGTTGAACAAATGTCCTTGTGGTATGATTGTGTATCCTTTCAGCATATACCCAAGAGTGGTATTGCTTGGTCTTGAGGTATATTGATACCCAATTTTCTGAGAAACCACCATACTGATTTCCAAAGTGGCTGTACAAGTTTCCACTCCCACCAGCGATGAAGGAGTGTTCCCTTACTCAACATTCTCTTTATCATTAGCTGTCATCAGTGTTTTTGGTTTGAGCCATTCTGATATGTGTAAGATAATATCTCAAAGTAGTTTTGATTTGCATTTCCCTGATGGTTAAATGTCTTTCAGTTATTTGAGTTTCTTCTGTTGAGAATTCTCTGTTTAGATTTATAATCCATTTTTTAAATTGGATCATTTGGTTTTTACAGAATATGATAACCTATGGATTGCCTCCAGGATTATTTGGTATTTTGGTGTCTAGTTTCTTGAGTTCTTTGTATATCCTGGAGATCATCCCTACCTCTCAATTTACTAGATAGTGATTGCATGTCTATTGGTTCTACCCATGCCAGTATTGAGTGACAAGCCTGCCATTATAGAATAGCTGAAAAAGACACTGTCCAAAAGAATTCATAGCAATATGTGATAATTCTCTTATCTGGACACAATTAGAAGTCAATAAACATATATTTTTGTTCTGGTATGGTGAGATTTTCTGTTTGCAATGAGGGATTCTTGTTCTGAAACTCTCATTACTGCAACATCCAAGCAAAGCTTGAAGCTAAAGCATCAAAGGAAAGGATGAAGAAAGTTCTCTCCACCCGACTCAAGATGAAGGCAGACATCTAAACACTTTTTGTTTTGTTTTGGTTTGGTTTGGTTTGGTTTTTTTTGAGACAGGGTTTCTCTGTAGCTTTGGAGCCTGTCCTGGAACTAGCTCTTGTAGACCAGTCTGGCCTCGAACTCACAGCGATCCGCCTGCCTCTGCCTCCAGAGTGCTGGGATTGAAAGCATGTGCCACCACCACCCAGCTCAAAGTGCTTTTGTAATGGAGTGTTTACTCAGGTGTCTAGCCAGGTGTTCACCAATAACTAATATCCCTAGATATTTGTCCTTTCATCCAATCTTACATTGGTATCATAGGAAGTGGTCTCCCTTTCTAAACCACCTAAGTAGTAATGGTAAAATGTTAATGCAAGATGTTTAAACTAATGTTCTGCTCATGATTCTAGTGGAGCAATCACTTCCTTTAGTCCCAAGCAAATTTCAGACATACATTAGAGTTCAGAGTGATCATGAAGTCATACAGGTTACAGTTTTGCTCAAAGAATATTTTTAACATAACAAGTTATAGGCAAAAAACCTGATACAATCCTGCCCATCAACTCATCAAGGGCAAATACCATGATAATGTAATTGGTATATGAATGAAGTATTCAATGGTTCTATTACCTTACTATAAGTCATAGAATTCCATAAGTCATAGTATATTCATCTTGTTCCATGCTAGCCATCTAAATTCTTCTGTAGATTCAGGATGATAAAGAGAGCTGATTTCATTGCCTAATTTAATGGTCTTTTTTGTGGTCATTTGCAATTTTCCTAGACTCTAATTTTGTTCAGGAACATGTGTAAGGGAAAAACTAATGTCTCTGCCTCTGTGGTGAATTGATTAAAAGACTTCATATTTTTAATCAACTAACTCTTAAAACTATCATTTGGTGATATCTTTTCCAACACAAATTTTACAATGTCTATGATCACCTAATTTTTTGTTGTTTCCTTGCATCTTAGATTCTGCCCCAACAAACACTAAGACAAAGGCAAAATGCACAGCAACATATGAAAACAACAGAAAAGTCCACAGATTTCTCTACCTACGTACTTTTATACCTGTTCTAAGCATATAATATCACATCTGATTTTTTTCTTTACTTAAAAATATTTTATATGTATGACTATTTCTTGTGAGTGTGCTTGTGTTCCACATGCATTGTCTGGAGCCCACAGAGACAGGATTAGGGCATGTGATTCTTTGAAACCTGAGTTACAGTCGGTTGTGGGCCTCCAAGTGGATACTGATTACTGAACCATTGTCCTCTACCAGGGCAGCATAGTCACTGAGCTATCTCTACATCCCTGCTTTTAATTTTCTTAATTTTCTTGAATCACTTATATATCCATAATAGTATGTTTTTCTATATGATAATATAATAATATAACAATCACAGGTATTTCTGGCTTGCAAAATAATTCTCCCTGTTTGACACAAATTTTACTTCGATATGGGCATTATAATGGCCACTCTTGGTTGTTGACATGATTGAATTGAGAAATATCAAGGGTATTAATAGTATACATACTGATGTGCCTTTAAGGGTGTTTGAATATTGAATTCACATGCTGGATCAATGAATTGAGAACTGGTTGCCTGTATAGACTGTGAGTGATACAGACATATAGGCTGCTATTCTAGAGGGCAAATGTAAGAAGGAGGCACCTAGAAAAGCAAGCTGTATTCTAAAGGGGATTTGCTTTGCTGCTAGCATGGGAATTATATCCCAGAATTTTCAGTTTTGTACAGTGACTCTCCAGAGTTCTCAGAGTCCTCCAGCCTTGACCTGGGTTACATCATTGTTCCCTCATTCTTAGACTAAAGCAGGTACTTATTTTAATGGCTTTCTAGCTTACAAAGGACCATTATGAGACTATATATTGATTAGGTATTCCAATCTAATAAAACTCCTTTCATTATTACATACATATTCTACCACTTCTATTGCTCCAAAGAGCCTTAACATGGGGCTTACAAAAGAACTTTCAAAAGGAGTATATGGTCCACGTGTGTAGTAATGAAATCACCATACTGGAGTTACTTAATTGGATATATGGGGGTTTGCAGGACTAAACCTAAGAAATTTAAAAAGTACATTAATGTTCTTACAAAATAAGATGTGAAATCAGCCTTGTTGCAAGGAACCACTTGTTCGTTCTCGCTACCCAGAACCAAAATAATCACACAAATAAGTGAAATTTAAATCACTGCTTGGCCCATTAGCTCTAGCTTCTTATTAGCTAACTCCTACATCTTAATTTAACCCATCTTCATTACTCTGATTATCACCATGAGGTCATGGCCTACCAGCAAAGTTTCAGCATGTCTATCTCTGGCGGTGGCTCCATAGTCTCTCTGACTTCATATTCTTCCTCCCAGCATTCTGTCATCTACCTAAGTTCTGCCCTATTAACAGGCCAAAGCAGTTTCTTTATTCATTAATGGTAATCACAGCACACAGAGGGGACTCCCACATCACAGCCAAACACCACCAAAGGTTGCTATATGTTGATAGAAATCACCATGTTACAATTATGAGATATCTGATTATGGATAGAAAATATCCATTATTATCTAATTTATATTAGATTTATTACTAGTAATGAGTTTATGGTTAAATTTATCCATTTATTAAGCTCCTTACCTTAAAGAACTAGCTAATATTTAACATACCCTTTTATATGTTTTAAATAATACTCATTTCAAGCACTGATGGTATTGCTTGCCTTTTTCAAAGACTGGGCTATACTGTGATGGGTAAACCAGGTCTGCATGTTCCTTAGCTATTGATAAAAATGAAGAAATTGTTTCCAAGAGTTACTATTGATTTTGAATTCTGGACTTGGATATATACTATTGTGACCTATTATGGTGATTACTTTAAAAGCTGTAAAGTAACATTTCACACTAGTAATTTTCCTTTGGTGGTGCCTGGTTACTTGTTAGCCTGTTGAATGTATTTTACCACTTAGTCTATCTGGAATGGTATCACAGAATGGATAGAGATGATGCCAAGGAACCAAAGTTGATACCCAGTTATACTATGAATTTGTTTCTAGCAGAAATTTGTTTCAGCATTGCTTTTGGAACATAAGGTCTTTTTTGCTCACTTGTTGAGGTGAGAAATTAAAATGAGTGAGGTCTTAGTTAACCTGATATGCTTTCAAAAAATATTAAAAATAATTAATCTTGCAGTTTATAGATCCAAGGAAAGGAAGCAAAGGAGATGTACATAATAAGTTTCTTCATCAAAAATTGTTATACAGTAAAATACCGTTTGCTCAAGCACAAATCATTCCTTCATTTAAGAAGTTAGGATTATTGAATAACAATATAAACAATGATATCTGATATACTGGAAAATAAAGATGTGCACCATTTTTTAAAGGACTTTATTCTACACTATGTAACAAAATCCTTCTTATTGAAACACCCTTCAAACATACCGCAATAGCTTCTTTGAAGAAAGTCGGCCATGTTCTAGATTTTAATAATGTGTATCAATGTTGTTCAAATTGAAAATTATTTTGTTTGCACATTTTAATATATTTGTCATAAATTAACTTATATATTCTTAGTTTAAGTGTTTAAGTGTTCCTATTTGTGGGTATGTGCACATGCATTAGAGATCAGAAGAGAAAGTTGGAAATCCCCTGAATCTGGAGTTCTGGATGGCCTTGATATGCCAGATGCAAACCCTGGGAACCAAACTGGGGTTCTTTGGAAGAGCGGTGTGCTGTGCTTAACCCCTCAGCTATCATTCCAGCCTTGGTAATTAACATTTGTAAGAGTTTATTTTCTGTTGATTGTTGTTTTTGTTACTGTAAAGAAACATCATGACTAAGGAAATTCTTAGAAAAGTATTTAATTGGAGACTTGCTTGTAGTTCCAGGGGGTTAGCCCATTAATATCACGGTGAGGTGCATGGCAGAAGTCAGGCAGATGAGGCGCTGGAGCAATAACTGGAGCTTTACATCCTTCTCTGCAGCAGCAGGCAGAGAAAGAGAGAGACAGAGACTGGGCCTGGTGTGGGCTTTGAAAACCTCAGAGCCCACTTCTGAGCAGCCCACCTCCTCTAACCAAGCCACACATACTCCACAAACACACTTCCTAATCCTTCAAACATTTCAGCAACTGGGAATTAGGCATGCAAATATATGAGCCTATGAGAGGCATTGTTATTCAAACCACCACAATTGACTTTCTTTGAACATACTTTTATAGAGGAAGAACAGAGAATATGTTGGGAATTAAGTTGTACTCATGTATAATGTTTAAGCTTGCTTCTCTGGTGTTGTGATAAAAACAAAAACAAACAAACAAAAACCACTGACCAAAAGCAGCAAGAAGAAAGGACTTATGTCATATTGTCCTTGATTTTCTCCTAAGAGAGGTATACCTGCTGGCAGTCAGTACCCCACCTACTATGGATGTTGAAGAGAGTAGCCCAAGTGTTCTGCACCTGAGAGATGAAGCAATGGCATGAAATATGGCTCTCATATGTCCCAAGTTGGTTTCTTGCTTCTCATTGAATGAAATCATCCCTTTCTATATCCCAAACCTGTTAGTGAAAGAATAGTTTCGGCCAGTCTCAGAGCCTCTGGGCTTACATATTTCCAGATGTTCTGATTGTTTCAACAACTGCCTCTCAAGTCACCATTCCCACTGCAGTTGCTGTTGCCACTTTGCTTCCTACAAAAATTCGCGGATCTTTCTCCGAAGTCAGGTTTACAACCACTCAGGCCTTTCCAGTTGTTCCTCATATATTTGTACAAAATGTAATGATATATATGCTTATACAAAGCCCACACACATCAACTATTTTATTGTTAAAGTGTTCTTATGCATATGAAAATTTCTAGTGACTGTATCAGATCTTTATGGCATAGATCAGATCCAGTGACTAATTATAACAAGTGTATACTAGGTATCCCAGTGCATTAATTAATTATCTTAGTGTCTATTTCATCAAATCTTAGTTATCCCTATTCAGCTTACAATAGCCACTGGTGCTTACAGCCCATCTGCTTAAGGTTTAGTTCAGATTTCATTGAGGAAGGGATATTACAGTCCATGCTCTTGAAAACACATATAAATATTTATTTATCTTCCTAACTTTATGTCTCAGGTATAATATAGAGGTTTTAACAATCTTATCATCACAGTTTAATTCAAAAGACATTATATTTTTCTAATATGGGTGATACATGAATATTCACATGCTTTAATCTTTCCTAGAATTTCTCAGATTTATTACACAAATTTTCAACTTAGGTCTTCTCTCCTGGATTATACAAATTTTGTCTTTATTTGGTAATCACAAGTCAGTATTGCACAAGCATTTAATATTCTTAAATGACTCCAAAACTATTAATAATTACTTGCAGAAATTTTTAAATATTAAAACTTTGTAAAAAGTGTGAAATACCTTGATATCCTTTGTGTGTGTATATATATATGATAAACATGAAAATACGTATCTTCAAAAGTCATGTGTCAAGCTTATCAATATAAACAGGAATAAAAGCCAAGTAGGAGACATCTAAGCTATGTCAGTAAATTCCAGGTTTGTGAGATTCAAATTCAGAACAGTTTAAATGATGCAATAGATAATCTGGATCAGGAAAGAGTACAGACACTGAGAGCAAGAAATGCTATAGAACCAAGGTTCATTGTTGTCTGAGCTTTCTTTCCTGCCCAATTCCCACAGTCATTAAGTCCCAAAGAAATCATGCAGAGGTCTACATTAATTATAAACTGATTGGCCCATTAGCTCAGGCTTCTTATTACCTTGTAGTAAGTGGCATGAGCAGGCTGTGTCCTGCTGCCCAGCTTCTGGAGTGGGTGGGCTATGTTCCCAGCACAGGCCGCTATCTTAACTTGAAATAATTACACACAAAATGTATTCATTTAAACTCTGCCTGGCCCATTAGTTTTAGCCCCTTATTGGCTAACTCTCATATCTTAAACTAACCCATTTCTAATAGTCTGTATGTCACCACGGGGTTGTGGTTTACCAGCCTGAGTGTAACCAGTGTCCATCTTGGGCATGGCATCTGCCACAATTCCCTTCCTCCCAGCATTCCATCCTGTCTACTCTGCCTATCTGATTTCTGCCCTATCAAAAGGTCAAGGCAGTTTCTTTATATAACCAATAAGAGCAACACATAGAAAGAAGGACCTCCTACACCATTTCCCCTTTTTTGTTTAAATAAAAAGAAAGGCTTTCATTTTAAAATAGTAAAACTACATATAACAAAACAGTTATCAAGTAAGAACTACAGTTACAATATTTAGATCTATTTTATCTTTTATCATAACAAAGGAAAACTATAACTATCCATTCTTCAACTCCATCAAACACTCCAGAAGTATATAATATTACCTAAGTAAACAAGAAGTAAGCAACTTCCAAAACTCTAGAAATGACAGCGACATCTCGCTGCCTGTACATTACCCAAAGTTTTTCTGTACCATTGGGACATCCATCTTCAGCCTACAGGCCCATAGCATCCAGCAAATATTTCCATGAAGCAGGAAATTTCAGACAGTTCAGTTACTTTCTTCTGTGTCCTGCAGAATGTCTTGCATACTCTTTCATGAAGTAGGAACCCTGAATGATCATCTCACCTTTAGGCAAGTTCAGCAGTCCTCTTTCTGTGGGTTCTTTGTGTCCATTTAAGCAGTCCAGGCAAGAGCAGTTTCTTGCCCAAATGGCTAACAAACTCCATAAGGAGCCTCTTTGATGCCCATCTTCCTCAGGAAGTAGCTTGATGCTACCAGGAGCAGACATGTCTCATTGTCATAAAAAGTCCTAAGTTATTAAAACATTAAATGCCATGTTCTGTAGTCTCTGAAACATATAAAGAATATCTATCTGAAATATATCTATGTACATCTAGAAAATCTAACATGACTACAAACTTGACTATTATTGATGATTATCTATTGACAACCTATATTTCCTAATTATACATTACATTTTTAAATGAACTACATAATCACTATACCTTGATTAAGATCAGAAATACATATACATATAACAAAATTGACCTTAAACTTATATTAATAAATCAAGATTTATACCAATGCAAATTATTCATATCTATATCATATCCCCCTTTTAAATGTAAAAGAACATTTATAAACAATATTTGGGAATATGGACATAGTTTTTTCTATCTAAACTTCTTCCTGCTGTATGGGGCACTGTCAATCAGGTTTTTCATGGTATAACCTTTCTGCTTGGTTCATCTCAGTCACCAGTTAAGTGAAGTACTTTTCTGAAGATGTTCATGGAGACCTTTCAGGAGGGTGTGGTCTGTCATACCAAATTGGTCCAGAAGTAATCCACAGGTTCTCATTGTCTGTGAAAACAAAAGAAGAACCTCCTTTCCAAAGCATCATATCCTTAGACCCAAATTCTGAAGTCAAGATAGCTTTATAATATACATATTGGATTTGCTTAGCAAACCACACTATGAAATGTTTCTCTGTATTTAGCTCCTTCACAGTAAAAAAATTAAAGAAAATGCAATAATACACATAATCCAGAGTCTCAGTCAATTTTCCATTTTTATGGCTTATTTATTTATTTATTTTACTTATTTTAATCTATGACTATCTGTACTTTGTCTCTTTAAAGACTTTGCCTTTTTTTAAGCATTAACTTTATGACTTTTTAATATTCTTTATCTTCTCTCTCCCAAGCATACGTATGTTTATCTAACACTATGACCCATTTAGAGGTCTTTTTTGTCGGAATCTGTCCTATTGCATTGTCCTTAATTTTCTAATGTCTTGAAGAGCTTTTAAAATGCTAAGCAGCTCAGTTGCAGCTGCTATGGATCTTGGCTCTGCCTCCTTCCAATTTCAAAATGGTGGATGTACCATTTCTGCTAGCTCTGGGGCCATCAGGCAGGAGCTGCACTCAGCAGTCTAACCCAGAGAATGAGCGTGCAACACAAAAACAGTTTTCATCTGAGTTACAATCAAATCTGCTACGCAGAGCACTGCACAGCCTGGAAACATCTCTGTGTATTGCTGTGGAAATCCACACTATGCTCTCCCGCTTGACTAAGCCTGATCCCGCCGTCTGCCCAGACAGGGAGAGGTGAGCCATTAGCATGGTCTCGGAGTACTTTCTTCCTGATCCTGAGCAGGCACAGAAACATCCAGTCCCACAAAAGCCATTGAAATGCTTTATAGCCAAAGTTTGCAGTGGTGGCACAGCCCAGGAAGCCTCATTTTAAAATGGTGCAGCTGTTTTTCTGCTTATATTCCTGAATCAGGAAATCTCTTTGTGGCATGCCATCCACAAACAGCGAAAAGCTGTGTTAAATTCTCCCTCTCCTTTTTAAGCCCTCTCAGGTTTTTAAGTGGATTTAGCTGACCATGTTGGGCAGCCAAATGTAGTAAGTGGTATGAGCAGGCCGTGTCCCACTGCCCAGCTCCTGGAGAGGGTGGGATGTGTCCCCAGCATGGGCCGTGTTCTTAGCACCCAGCTATCTTAATTTGAAATAATTACACATAAACTGTATTCATTTAAACTCTGCCTGGCCCATTAGTTTTAGACTCTTATTGGCTAACTCTCACTTCTTAAACTAACCCATTTCTAATAGTCTGTATGTCACCACGGGGTTGTGGTTCACCAGCCTGAGTGTAACCAGTGTCCATCTTGGGCATGGCATCTGCCACAATTCCCTTCCTCCCAGCATTCTATCCTGTCTACTTTGCCTATCTGATTTCTGCCCTATCAAAAGGCCAAGGCAGTTTCTTTATTTAACCAATTACTCTTTATTTATCCCTTAACTCTTACAACTTACATTAGCCCATTATTCTTATCTGTGTTAGCAACTTTTCTCAGTACCTTTTTCAGCAGTGTAGTAACATCTTGCTTCTTCTGTGTCTGAACAAGACTGCAGAGAAATGGGCTTTCTCCTTCCCAGAATTCTCCTGTCCTCATTGACCTACCTCTACTTCCTGTCTGGTTGTCCTGCCTATACTTCCTGCCTGGCTACTGACCAATCATTGTTTATTTAAAATATAATTGACAGATACAATTGTCTCACAACAGTTCATGGTTTCTTATTGTATTGTATTGTTTAGTCCAGAAACTAAGTAAATAACTAAACAGAATAGTTCATAAATTTAGCCACCTTATGACAGTTCTACCTAGTTGATAGTTGCCCATCAGTTTTTCTCTTCTTAGTCTTCATAATGGTAGATTATAATTGATCACAGGATCAATACATTTTTATTCTCTTGTTTATTATCCAACACAAGGTGTCCCCTGAGGTGCTGCTCTTCTCTCAACTACAATTTTATAGTTCCATAACAAGATTAACCAAACTGTATTCCATGAGCCAATTAACTGTTTTAGTAAATAAATTTCTGTTTTAGTATTATCACATCCATTTGTTTCTGTATTGCTTAATGACCATTTTGTGTTATATGGCATTGATAAGTACATTGAGACTGTAGGGCCTGCAACCTTGTATCTATATAAACTACAAAGAAAAATAAATAAATATATAGTAATAGAATAGAATGAACACAGTCTGAAGGCCAAATCCCAATTAAAAGTTTAAAAGAACACTGCAGGTATATAGAAACAAATGTAGAAATTACTGGATGTATACCCATCACAGAACAAAAGAATGCCATAGAACAATACTTACAATAAGATCATATTTACACAAATAATGTTTTCAGAAGAAAGGTTTAAAGAACTGGAAGTTCAGAAACAGGATAAATTCTTCATCCACCTTTTGTTTAACTACTTTATGTATCACATCCTTATTATACATAAGCCAGTAATATTTCTAATTTTAAAAAGTGTTAGGAATAATAACAATAGTACAAACACTCATAGACTTATAATAGTTCAACTCGCAATAATTTCTTTTCTCCTTCCTCTTTTCATTTATTTGGCATTGTCTCACAGTGTATCCCTGGATGCATTGGAATTTCCTATGTACACTTAGCTCACATTGAACTCACACTGCCTGCCTCTGCCATCTGAATATTGGGATTAAAGGTATGCACCAACATGATATTCTTCTTAAAAATTGTAAAAGCCGTAGCCATATAATTGTTCTGGCTTTTAATTTTAGAACCTACAGTATTTAATAATTTGCATGAAATATTTGACAGTTGATTATAAAATGTGCTTTGTATTAAATTATTTTGCCTAGCTAAAGCTGTTTGTAAATGTTCTGAGTATAATTAATTTAGCCATGGTGTGGAGTAGGTTATGTTTATGTGTACTTTTACTCATAATATTTTCAACCTGCAGTGTGCTTATCAGGATATCATCTGGTTGAAAGCCAAAGAGCATCTGTAAGCTATTAGTGAGGCAAAAATTAGATAATCAAAGTGTCTTTAAACAATACTGGTGTGATACATAATGAGGTGATAAATACTGACTCAGTGACTGCCCTTTTTTTTTTTTTTGAGAAGTCTCAGTGGTGTGTGTGCGGGTGTGGAGTGGGAGTGATTGCATCCCCTTGGGGACATTTAAAAATGTCAGGAATCATTTTCCTTTATACAGCTTGGAAGAATGGGATGGAGAAAGGTGCTACTGTCATCACATGGATAGAGTCCAGGGAAATTTCTAAACACAGTAAAGTACAGGCACCCCACCATCTCCACCTACAACAACAAGAAGTTACCGAGAAGTTAATGGTGCAGAGGCTGAGAAATCCTTATTAGGCAAAAATCAACTGTGAAAGCAGTCAACCTTGATTTCCTTGCTAGAAGACCAAGATAGAAGACATACCTAAAACAAAAATGTGATTAATGGACTTGAGAAATTGAGAGAAATCCATATGATTGGTCAGCAAGTGAAAAAAAAGTAGAAGTCAAAAGATAGACTATGTAATAAATTAGAATATATTTTAAATACAACATGAGAGCTTTGCAGTGAACAGTAGCATGATCTATTTTACAGACATCACTTCAGGGTCAGCGTGTGCCATATCCATCTTGCAAATTATAAAAGAATTATACAATATATTTTAATCGTTTCTCCTCCTACTCCTCCCAGAACTTGCTTTCTCCTCTCCTACCCACATAGATTTATGGTCTTTGTCCTCTCTCGCAAAAGTGTTTGTACTGCTTCATTTTATTTTATATTCACAAGGTTTTTGCCATTATTTCTTTCTCAAAATTCATAAATTTGTTGCAATTGTTTGTCACAGTTTTTGACTAAGGGTCTATCAAGTCAACAGGAATTTACATGGTCTTCAGGTGATAATTATTGCCAGAAAAATGAAGGAAATTTGATCATTTTTATCTCCATTTTGTAGATGATGACTGCTTAACTATTAAATTGAAATATATTAATAACTATACTAAAATTTATTCACACTCATGTATATCTTCATAATTAATGAATCATTGCCATTTACTGGTAAGGTGTAGATAATGATTTTTAAAAATCTGCAAAAAATACAGGCACAATGGATTCTGTTTCGGCATTTAGTACATTATAGCCTCTGCACAAAAACTTGTAAGAAACCCCAAATTTAAAGTAGCATATTTTGCTGTTTTATTCTGAAATATCTATATATTAGCTTCTCACTAAACATTTTCAAATAATCATTTGTAGTTAAGTAAGTAAAGTTTTGTGTTTGTGGATGTTGGATACTCAAAGGCTGTAAGATAATGGCTGTAAAGCCTGAAAAAACAAAACATATCACCCTCTCCACTAAGCATCCTTACCCAGCTCAGATCAAGTTCCATAGCCAGCAGTTTGTCACTCACGGTAATCTTCATGTTTGATGGAGACAGACATTCTTTGTAAGCATCAAATTTTACAGAATGACAAAAAACAGGTCAGACTTTGGCTTACCTGAGACTGGGGCACACAGAAAGATGTGACACTCCTGGCCTCTAATAAAAGGACTGGTTATTTGTCCTCCAAAGAATTCACAGCATTTCCCCACCTTTCTCCAGTGCTGAAATGAACAGAAGGATTGTTGAGGGGACTCAGAGAGATTAAAGCCCTTTATTTCTATGTCGTTCAATTAGAGCAGCTTGGGCATATCGTTCAGTTGTCATCCGTTTGAGAAGATCATTCCGTGGAAGTGGTAACCAAATGCACCATGACACCTGATTTGTCATGGAAGATAAAAATCTAACATTGTTTGGGTCAGTTTTAGAAACCTGGTTAAAGAGGCTTTCTCATCTTTTTTGATCCTTCCTTGCTTACAGAATTATACTCCACTATAGTTCCATGAGTCATGATGACAGCATATGAAAGTTCTTCTCTTGCAAACCTGATTATCTAATTTTCCCCTAGGAATTTCTTTGATGTTGCATTGTGTAAAAGATGGTTAGAAATGTTTAAATCCACAAAGAATGTTCTTAATCTTTTATACCTGGAAAAGACAATTCAATGAAATTTTTTTCTATAAAAATCTCTAAACCCTAGAAAACAACAATTTTTATTATAAACTTTTGTTTGTATTTTTACAAAGAAACTCAGTCTTTCTAATGCTTACAGCACAATAATGGTTTAGCTTTTCTGTCTTCATTTGTCAGTGAAATTCAATAAGCTCAAAGCTTTTGCCTATGTATTAGCAGAGAATTTTAGACTATGAAGGTATATCCCTAAGAGATGTATCATACAGTGTGTACCAAATGAATTAACCGAAGAGATATGAGTACCATGATTGATGTGCTGGGGACTCTAAGTGCCAGTTCTAAAGCTACATCATAAGATTTCTTTGTAGTTTATTCTAATTTAGGGATATCTAGATTAGTCAATTCAAGTATGGCTGGAAGGATATGTTCAATAAAAGTACTTGCTAATGACTAAAAAATATTGAATTTGCTATGCCAGTTTAAAAACACTTAACTATAGTACATCATGGCAATTGTTCAGCCAACCATGAAACAACCTGGCCAATGGAGGAGAACACGTGGCTTCTGAGGACCACAATACTGCAATCTGGAGAAAGAGAAGGTATTCTCTACCTTCTACCTAGAAGGAAGAATGAAAGAAAAAAAATGAATGAAAATTCTTGTTCTTGAACTTTTTCGTAGCTGTTATGCACACTAGGAAACAGTCAGTTCATATTTATTGCTTAATTTATTTTAAAAACAATGATATAAATAAGAATAATTGCTTAGGATTTACATGGCCAAGATAGCAATGCTTTACATTGAAAATAAAAATAAGTATGGGTGTCTGGGGCAACCCAGGACATTTTAAATCAAATCCTTAAAGTGTATTTTAATTCTTATACACTACAGTGTCTTAATCACTAATTTGTAGCAGGGTTTTTTTGGGGGGGGCGGGCACCAGCCAGATCCCAAATCATGACATGGAGACATATTATTAGTTGTGGATGTTCAACCTCATCTTATGCTCATTTCTAGCTAGCTCTTATAACTTAATTTAACCAACTTCTTTCATCTATGTTTTTGACTTGGTGTAAAAAAACAAAACTTTCTTTCATTCTGTATGTCCTACTACCTGTTTGGGTGGCTGGTAGCTGTCTGACAGGCTGGCCCTGGACATCTCCATGTCTTTCTACCTTATCCTCCCTTCTCTCTATTTCTTCCTCCTTTTTATTCTCTCTGACCACCAGCCAACAACAAGTAATATCATGCTTTCTAAGGCCAATAGAGAGGATTCAGGGATTACCCACCATTCAGAATAACCTTCACTCCTAATTTCTCCATCACTAGTGTGCATAAGTGAAAATTCCCTGCCTGTCACATGACCTTTTTTATTTTTTCAAAAGAGCCACAAAAAACTGAATGAATGAAATCAAGAAAAAAGAATTTCTAATTCTTAGGGCAAGCATCATTGGAAAATGCTTTCAGACTCCAGAGTCATGGCTGGCTGTGGAGTAAGTTCTTTGATTTCCTTTGCTGTTAACACATGATACGATATTTTAAAAACAACAATTCCATTTGGAAGGGCTGCTGATATCACAAGCACTCAGAACGGAGAATGGAAATAGGATACCCACGATGCTCTGCTTCCTCTTACTGATTTCATGTAATGACCTTGCAGTTATTAAATATAGGCTAACTTGCACTCTGAGACCTCAAGCAACCCCTTTTTCAAAGTGATCATTTACTCCCCAACATTGCTCCTAAAATTTGATGCTTAAAGATCACTTAATGGAGGCAACCAATTTATCCCTGTCCCTTGGGTGGTCCCTAGGGGCAGGTCTTTTTTTTTTTTTTTTCCTGTTTCAATGCAACTACAAAATGTTTCCAGGCTTTGTGAACTTGGTTATACAAGAAGGTTATGGCAACAAAGAGTGTTTTCTTTGGAAAATCCTAACAAAGTGCTGACCTTCCTTAAGCATACAACAATCTGAAAAACCTAAGAGCCAGATGCTTTATGCAGTGAGAACCAGTGCCAAATTCTAGAACCAAAGGCATGGGTTAAAGCATAGCTTGCAATGGACCAAGCAAAATGGGAACAGAACTTTACTTCACTTGTTTCATGTTCTGCAGTCTGGATTCAAAGCAAAATTCTTTTGTAAATTCTAAGGTATTTTCAGGAGACTATGACCTAGGAATGGCTTTTAAGTCTCGTGCATAAGCAAAGAAAAAAAAAAACAAAACAATGGAGCCAAGCCAAGAGACCTGATGAGGAGCAAGAACTCATTAGATGCTGGGAAGATCCCAGATGCCTCTGTGCTAAATATCAAGGTTGTGTGACAAATGACTAAATACCTGATCCAAGTAAGACAAGAAATTCATGTTGTAGGGAACAATGGCCGAGCACTATTAACTTCAGGACATAAACACAAGATAACATTTATTGAAAAGGATGTGTTTTCTAAGCTTGCAGATACCCAAGATGGGTGGTGATCCCTGAGCGTAGGAAAAGAATAAAGAGAATGCCATCTGTGATAAGCAGAACCCAGAGATGTAATTTACCAAAAGCAACAGTCTTCCCACAAGAATGCACTGACGACTTCTCTCCAAACCTGCAGGCATATCCCACTTTTGTTCATTCCATTTTTAAAGCTCTCTGCACCTGTTCTGAAAATACATACAACACAACAAGTCTTCCTTCTGACTCCTGTGAGCATCAATTACTTAAAGAAACTAGACACTGCAGCAAGTAGTCTTTAGCTACAAGAGTCAATATTTGTAGTTACTGTTTTCATTATACACAGATATTACTGAAATTTTACATAAATATTGCATAGGAATCAGACTATGAATACATCAAATAATGTTCTATAATTCACAGAATCATTTTCTCATTACTGAGCATTTATTCATATTTCTACTCTATATTTTCACTTAGTTACATTTTACTCATAGAACATGAATAATGTCAGCTAATGTACAGTATTTTTTTACATATGGAGTGCTTGTTGGGTCCATCTCAAAAAGGAACTTGGTGGGACCATTTGGAGTCCTGGCCTCCAGCTGCTCTTCCCTGCTAGAGATCTTTACCTCTGATTTAAGTTACTAAAAGCTGTGTCAAAGTTGTTTACCAGCTCTGCCTCACGAGCATGTGTTGCCTTACCTTGAGGAACAGAGGACAAGGTTTTCACCTGTTGGTTCACCTGACTGTTGGGTATATAAGCCTCCATGGTGCTATTGAATAAAGGGCTTCTTACCAGTGACTAGAGTTCCGTCTCTCTGTCTGTCTCTGTGTGTCTTTGTATGTTTCAACCTCCAGTCCCTTGCCCAAAGCTCGTGAACTCTATAGTAGCGCACAGAGCACAGACAGGCGTTGAGTGCTGCACGAACTGAGGACACAAGTCACTTGGTAGCTTCATGATGCATTCATAAAATACAATAGGAAGTAAAGTGAATTTTTCTATTGTTTCAATTTCCCACTGAGTAAAAGTTTTCTTCATGCTGAGAAAAAAAAATGAAACAAACACTGATAAGTAAGAGTATGAGTGTTAGTGATTCTGGTGGTAATTATCTATCTACCCTTTAAAAGAGGTCAAGTTCTCAAGGAGCTTAGGGAATTGCAAAATAGATTGCTAAATGTCTTTTAGCCCAGAAAAACTTGTGGGGAGATAATAAAGGACTGGGAATAAATATCAGGATTACTAACAAAAGTGAGAGTGGACATTTATTTGTAATTTTAAAAACTAGAAATCAAGTAACTTGGCATTGACACAAGCCTTGGTTTTGGAAAGCTCGCAATGAGGTTTTCTGCCTGATGCATGTGCGTATATGTGCACAAATGCACACACACTTAAGCTCATATCTTTTCTAACAGTGATGTGGAATCTGCTGACTCTGCTTCAGTCTGGAGTGAGAGAGCAACTCTCATTGTCAGTCATGTGGCTCAGGGAAAGAGTAAGAGAACTGATGGATCCACAGAAGCACTGGCAAGCTTCTGCTTGGCTAGAGCCTATGTGCCACGTTAGGTGCAAGGATAAGGACTATCAAGAATACGTTGCAGTCAAGTGGTATTAGGGGCACATGACCTCCCTCTAGCAATGAAAAGTATCTGGCAACAAAAAAAAATATACTTAGAACATTTCAATTCTATCATTAAAGAAATCTATTTTGATTACTTTCTCTCTGTTAGGCATTCTAGTAAGACTTGGAGATCTAAGGAGGCCCAGTTTGTGCCGCAGAAGGTACATTCTAGAATAGAATGTATTTGATAAACCAATAATAATAATATTCACCATTCATGTTAAAAGGTAGTAAAGATATTTTAAAAGATACCAGTTTTGCATTTGAAAAACAACTAAAGACAAGATGGACAGTCTCTTGAAGATAAACAGCTACAGATATCAACGACAAAGACTTAGAAATAGGTGTAATCTGCTTAAGAAGGAATTCTCAAACAATCTAAATGTGGGCCAGAAGTTTCCTATCGCTTTACATTACCTACCTGTTCTCAGTGACATATTCGTGATATGTGCAAGCTGTAGGTCCAGCAAGTGAAGCCGGAATTTAACAAATGCCTTTGGATGTGCACCACCTTTAAGTTTGTAACTGACTTCTCCACTAGAAAGTAAATAGAGCCACACAAATATCCTAGCTCTTAGATTGAAATCAACTGATCATGTTTTCATATATTAAGAAATATTTGGTTTTCTTTATTGATAGCACTCCCACAAACATGGTGATGGTTCTTAAGATCCAATGCACTTTCAGGGGGGAAAAACATGGTGAGTGCCCAGTCCACACAATATGGAGAGAAAAGGACAAGGGATCCAGCTGTAACCTGATTTTGTTACAAAAGACAATATGATCATGAAATTTTATTTTAAAAAAGACAAACAAGCAATAGAACTAAAGGAAATATTTGTTTCTGGAAGCTTCCATAGTACTTTTCAGCATTGTGAAAGCTAGACAGCAGGGGTGAAACTTCAACATGAATATGAGAGTGATTTCTCCATGTTCTGTGACTCAGAACATGGTGTCTTCTGAGCAGGGATTCACCCCCAAGAACCCTGCTCCAAGAACAATGGCAGTAGCCTGGAATGTAGGCAGCTCTAGGGAAACTGACTGGCCAACATTTCCAGAGTAGCCCATTCTTGGCACAGGCTTTTTTTAAATTTATTTTTTGTTAGCTTTTGGTGTCTAGTAAGTACAATGTTGCCCCACAATAGAGTAATTCCATTTTAGTAACTCCTCTCTCTCTTTTATCTCTCTCTGTGTCTTTGTCTTCCTCCCTCCCTCCCTCTCTCCTCTCTCTCTCTCTCTCTCTCTCTCTCTCTCTCTCTCTCTCTCTCTCTCTCTCTCTCTCTGTGTGTGTGTGTGTGTGTGTGTGTGTTTAGGAATCTTCTCCTGTGGTAAGTTTCCATATGACTTTTTCAAAAAATCTGTAGTGGTATTTAAACCTCCCTGTATTCTCTCCTTGAAATGCCCTCCCCCATATTGTACCACTATGTACTCACACAACCCGTGAGTAAATTTTCTCCTACCTCACATCAATTTGTCTTCACTTGGTTTTATTGATATTTATATTATCCGTTCTGATTGGGGTAAGATGAAGGCCCTCACTTGGTTTTATTGATACTTGCCATTCTGATTGGGAAAAGATGAAATCTTATATTTGCATTTCTCTGATGGCTAAAGAAGTTAGATGCTTTTTAAAAATTTCTCAGCTGTTTGTATTTCATTGTTTGTCTTTCATAAGAACTCCATTTTCCTTTTTAAACTTTGATTTAATCATACATGAAAGCTTTATGTATGGTTACTACAAACCTCTGTTATATAATTTGAGAAATCTTGGTTTAATTCTATGTTTCCTTTTTAAATTGGGTTGTTTGTTTTCTTGATGCTTAACTTTTTGAGTTTCTTACATATATTCTACTTGCTAACCCACTGTCAGATGTATAGTTGATAAGAAGTTTTTCCTACTTTATGTACTGCCTCTTTAATGGAGTGATGGTGTTCTTTGTTTAGTTTCATGAGGCCTTATTAATTATTGGTTGTAGTGGTTGGACTATGGGGGTTCTGTTCAAGTCCTTTCCTGTGACAATGAGTTCAAGTGCATTGCGTAGTTTTTCTCCTCCATCAAACTGAAGGTATTATGTCTTATCTCAAAGTCCTTAATATATTTGGCATTGTGTTTATGCCAGGTAAGGGAAAAGGATTGAGGTATGTTCTTCTACGTGTATCTCTCCAGTCTTTCCAGCACCATTTGTTGATGATACTGTCACTTCTTGATTGGGTATTGTTGGTCCCTTTGCCAAAAATCAGGTGACTTTTCTCACAGAAGACCAGTTTTCCATAGAAACAGAAAGTAATACTAGTGCTGACAAAGGAGAAAACAACCAGTAATTCTGGCAAACTGTAATGCCTATAAATCATGATTATGATCAGTATGGCAAGACATGTCTGGGCATGCATTTGTGGTCCTCTACGATTCTCATGGGGGTACAAGAGTGGCTTTCTATCTTGACAGTAACCAACAGTGATCTGATTGGACTTTGGGACAACTGAAAATGAGGAAACTAATGTCTGAGACTGGCAATCCAATCCCAAACCAGGATGTAGTGAGGGTATATACCTTAGAAGAGAACCCATTAACACTAATTTAATAGACAAACATAATAACATATGTTAGACAATTAGTAAATAATTTTAAAGTTAATATCCAAATATTTTTCCAGATGATTTTATTGCTTTTCATATCTTCATACCAAATGGGGAAAAATGTGTGCTTTATGAAGAAAAATTTTATTTTAATATATTCAATGTTTTTATAAAACCATCTATAATTATATATTCCTTTTTATGATAACTCTGAGATCATACAAATGATAGCACCAAATTGCCAGTTGAACTTAAGTTTATAGCTCAAGACTCAGTCTCCATTCCCTTCTATTGTGAAGCAACTTCTAAATGAGCTACGTGATATTTAAATTGTGTGAAATAAAGTGTCTTCTGCTTCACTGATTATGAGACCAATAATGCTTATTTAATTTATAATCTGCTCATTTGTACTCATTTCATTGTTACTCAACAAATAATAATTCTGTATTGAGATTTGGATCTGTTGGTTTTAATTAAACAAGATCAATATGGAGACATTATAAGTAAGTACACACCATCAGATTCTGTCATGTTATTTCAGACTGATTTGCTATTGGAATGCTATTATATTCAGTACCATATCCTACGGGAGACATGTTCATAATCTAAAGGGATGAATAGTCCAAAAACTTTCCTGGAC
Source organism: Dicrostonyx torquatus (assembly GCA_028555095.1). Classification (NCBI taxonomy): domain Eukaryota; kingdom Metazoa; phylum Chordata; class Mammalia; order Rodentia; family Cricetidae; genus Dicrostonyx; species Dicrostonyx torquatus. Next base: position 13,787,940 of record JAQHUG010000005.1, read on the forward strand.
CCTGTATCATGCATATATGATTGTGATAAAGCTTGAGTGGCATAATGAAGATATTAGGTAAGTTCATGGCATATACAACTCTAAGGCTTCAGCTGCCACTAATCACAGTTCCTCTATTCTGTGCAATGCTAGGACTATTTAACATACTCTACCAAAACGAGAGCAAACATTTACTGCAATTTGACTTACTGACTGGCCAGAAACTGGCATGTTTTAATACAACTTATTATAATGAAATTATTATTTTGAAGGGACTGTTAAATCCCCTATTTTTATGGGTTTTAATGATAAGCATGCACAATTCAAATAGGGAGTTGTAAGTTACAGCATATAAATGGAGGATCCTGGTTATAAAGAAGAAAAACATATATATGTTTATATGTGTGCATACAAAACCATAATTATTTTCCACACAATCATATGCACGTACATATGTGTATATAAATAAAGGTCCAGCTATAAAACAATATTTCAGTTCTTTACTCCCTTTCTGCTGCTTTTGTGACCCCACAAATAAATCTTTGAGACTTTCTTGCTTGGAAATTCTGAGTTAGAAGGTACTATTTATTTACTTATTCATTTACAAAATTTTAAAATATTTTACCTTTTAAAAACCTGATATGTACGTACTTCATCTACATCAGCCCTGTACCTCCTTTCCCCTTCCTTGCCTTCCATTTTTTTCCAAAGATCCATCTTTTCTTTTATTATTAATGTCACGTGTGTGCACATATGTGTATATATGGCCTACTGAGTCCAATTAGGATTGTTCATATGTACATGTGTTCAGGGCTGACCACTTGGAACTGGACTACATATACAGGAACTTGCTCCAGGAATAAAGATTTTCTCCTGCTCTCAGCGGACATTGGCCACCTGTGACTCTTCGTCTAAAGAAAGGCCATGAAAACTTTGCCACATCTATGCAGGCATATCACCTGGCGCTGTCATCATGTCGGTCTTCTTGAGGCAAGCATATGGTTGAGATTTCGTGGCTGCAGCTTCACTATCATCTAGATGACAGTATCAAGCAACCGGCAGTTCAGTCCACCATATCTTATAACCTCCACCACTTCCCCGTTTGCACAGTTTTTCCTGAAATTTGCAGATAGAAATTTTGCTCCAGGTTTATTATTTGATGCCAGGCTCATCACTGTCACTTACTCCTTGCATTTTGAGAAGTTGTGGATCTCTGTGATAATGTCCATCTGTTGCCAGTGGAATATTCTTTGATCAGAGATGAGAGCTACATTTTTCTGTGGGTAGAAGGGTAAGTACTTAGGACATAATTAGAAATTACACTGGAATTGTAGAGGAAAAAGGCAGTAGTGGTTTCAACTGCCAGATCTATAAACACTCCAGCCTTAGATAGTTGGCTAGGTTTAGAGAACATGCATGAATTCCCACCCTTTGAGTGGGCCTCAGTTTAGTTAGATAGTTATTGGTGAGTTCCGGGATAAAGGTGTCACTATTGCACCATTGTGGATTTTTGCTGGTAGTCATTCTGGTTTGTTGATTCTATTCTTGGGCAGGACTACTGATTGCTCTTCCATGGAAGCTTAAATGTCACCTTCTGATACTATTAGAGGCACCCTTCAGGCAGGAGATTTTCAGATTAGTGTTTCAAAGTACTATGTTCAAAGTGTATAGTTTCTTCAAGCAATATGTTTTTACTTTCAAATTTTGGTAGGCAACTGAGGGCAATTGTAATAGCCCCTATTATTTGAGGACACACTTGTGTTCCTCTGACTAATAGTTAAAGGGGTTGTTTCGCATGCCTGGCACTGGGATTTTGATTACAGAGTACCCTTGGGAAGAACACTATCACCCATGAGGCATGATTCCATCACACACACACACACACACACACACACACACACACACAAGTGTATGTGTGTAGTCACATAGCTGTTCAAAAGAATATACTGACAATAGGATTAAATAAAATATAACAATTTTCAGGTACCTTTACTTCCATGTTTTTCTTTAAAAGTACATAATGAATTGAAAAAGTTTACAGACAGGAAAAAACGTCAATGTAAATTGAAACTCACTTTTAATAATTTGATAGCATTTTAAAATAATTTAGTAAAGTTTACTTAGAATTTTTGCATATAATAAATTATGGTCATATTCTTTTTCTCCTCCAACTCCTCCCAAGTCTTTACCACCTTTCTATTCATCCAACTTCATGATTTTTTTTCTCTTTTTCTCAAGGAAAGCAAAACCAAAAATGAAGAAGAAAAAAATAAATTTAAAAGTACAAACACAAAGACAAACAAACAAAAAACACCACCATAATAACATAAACCATGGAGTCTGCTCTATGTTGGCTAGCTACACCAGGGCATGGAGCCTGCTCTTGAGTGTGGTTGGATATTCCACCAAAGAAAAATCTCATTTTATTGCTGTGATGAACGAGTTTGACTAACAGCTTCAGAAAGGGTTTGCTCTGGCTCACTGTTGAGAGGGTTCATCGTCTGCCCCTTGGCTTTGGGTCTCTGGTCCTGAGTGAGGCAGCACGTTCTGGCTGTGGGACAGTGTCGAACGTGCTGCAGAGAAGAGAGTGATACTGGAGCCTCAGGGGGCCCTGATCTAGTCCCAGCAGAAACATCTGGAGGTCCCAGTGGAAACATCTTGAGGCCCCAGCGGAAACATCTGGAGGTCCCAGTGGAAACATCTGAAGGTCCCAGCGGAAACAACTGGAGGTCCCAGCGGAAACATCTGGAGGTTCCTGCTGAAACTTC
>JAQHUG010000005.1:13796193-13812202 GCA_028555095.1 Dicrostonyx torquatus
TGTGTTGGCCTTGTTGTGGTTGGAAGGTGCTGTTTCTTTGGAGTTACACACAACCTCTGCCTCTAAGAATTTCTTTGCTCCATCTTCTACTGAGATCCTTGAACCTTGAACAGGGGATGTTCTTGAAAATATTCTATTTAGAGTTGAGTACTCTAAACTCCTCACTCTTTGCACATTGTCCATTTGTGGGTCTCTGTGTAAATTATCATCCACTGTGAGAAGAAATATCCTGTTGAGCATTAGAGATTCTTTGTTCTGTAAGTATGGCAATATGTTATTAGAAGCCATTTTTGGTATCTTCCTATCTTAGTTACTTTTCTATTGCTGTAAAGAGACACCATAGTAACACAAGGGGCTTGCTTGTTGGGGTTTCCATCCTGTCCAGTTCTCACAGCCAGTAAGCCCCAAAGAAAATCACAGACAGTCTACATTAGATATAAACTGATTGACCCATTAGCTCAGGCTTCTTATTAGCTCTTGTAGCTTATATTAACCCATTATTCTTATCTATGTTAGCCACATTGCTCAGTACTTTTTTCAGTGGGGCAGGTCACATCCTGCTTCTTCGGTGATCTGGGCAGGACTGGGGGAGTGGGCTTCCTTCTCAGAATTCTCCTGTTCTCATTGTGCCACCTCTACTTCCTGTCTGGTTTTCCCACCTATACTTCCTGCCTGGCTACTGACCAATCAGCGTCTATTTAAAACATAATTGACGGATATAGAATTGTTCTCCCACACTACTTCTTCCTCTTTTTTTTTTAAACAAAGGAAAATAGCCATAGTTCATTTTTTGGGAATGTGGGCATAGTATTCCAGGCTACTTCCTACTGGTTGGGGGCGCTGATAATCTTATGGGAACCTAAAAACAAATTAGAGTTATGATCAAGTCCTGACTGGAGTATCCTGCTTGATCATCTCAGGCAGCATCTGGAATCTGTTCTGGATGTAGAACTCAAGACATCTGGGCCATCTGTTCCTACCGGAGATTTCTCAGGTGGTCTTCCTTGATGAAACCTGAGTTTTCTTAACTCAGAATGAATCCACAGCCTCTCATCTCCTGTGGAAACAAAGGGAAAATCTCTTCTCCAAAGTAACATACCTTTCGACTTCAGTTTTGAAGTCAAGGTATTTTCAAAATACCTATCTTGGGTTAGGTCAGCAGCATTTATAATCAAATACCTTTGGGTTGTGTTCAATATAGACTATTTCTTTCATGTAAGTCAATTCACTTTTACTATATTCATCCTGTTTTCTCCATGCTATCCTTCTGACTACTATTTGATTTCATGTTATAGTATATTTCAAGTCAGGAAGCATGAATTTGTAGATAGCTTCACTTGTTATTACCTCTGTGTTATCCACCAGTGGCTTATTCTTTATCACTCTAACATATAGATCTCTAAAAACCTTGAGTTTTCATGGACAATTAGGAATATTAAAAAATAAAATTGAAATATTTTACATATGATGGTTGATATGATTATATCTCAATAACTTCTTTCCTAAACTATTAATAATGATGGAGTAAACCATTCTGCCTCAAAGAAACATGATACCAGCAAAAATCACAATCACCACGTGTGGTGGTTACGTTCTATCAACTTGTATGAGGTAGGTTCATCTCAGAAATCTCAACTGAGGAAGTACCTCCATTTGATTGGCCTGAAGGCAAGTATATAGGGCATTTTAGGTTAATTTTTGATGCAGACAGGACCAGCCCATTGTAGGAAATGCCAACCCAGCGTAGGTGGTCCTTGGTTTTATAAGAAAGCAGGTTGATCTAGCCATGGAGAGCAAGCCAGTAAGCAGCATTCATCCGTGTCGTCTGCTTCCATTCTTGCTTTCAAGTTCCTGCCTTGAGTTCTGGCCTTGGTTTCCCTTTATGATAGACTACAAGTTATAAGGCAAAATAAATCTTCTCCTACCAGTTTGCTTCTGGTTGTTGTGTTCACCACAGCAAAAGAAAACAAACAATGACACCAAGTTGCCTGGTGGATAATGATGGTGTTACACTATTGTATTTTCAGGTGGGAAACCCAAGTCACTGACTTGCTATGCACAATCTAGAAACAACATGGCAGGGAGCCATTAACAATATATTATCCTAAATATAATATTTAAGAGTCATACTTATAATATTTGGTTCTCATTTGAATTGTAGGTCTGGCATCTAGTCTAAAAATTTTCACAGAAGTTTGCCTTTATTCAGTGAACACTGGCCTTTTTCTCTAAGGAGAAAAGCAAATGTTGAGAGAAACCCAACTTAAGTTCTCCCACTGATATAATTTCATATGGAATGTGTGTATGGAAATAGCACTACCTAGTTAAATTCACAGGAATTCAGAAAGATCCCTGCCAAATACAGAATACTGTATAATACTGCAGCTTAATATTCTTTCCCCTAAATTTTAAAATGAGTCTATACTATACCTGAACATTAGAATTAGCCCCAGAACTTCTTACAACCCCAAGCAAGGTCAGACCACACCCGAGGCCACTTGTATAAGCAATAGTGATATAACGTGTTCCTGTAATGATCTCAATGTGTGTCCAAGGCAGAGAATCTGTTATAAGATAGCTTAGACCTTGCTATCTCAAACCTATTTTACAAGTATTTAAGAATAAAACTTGTGACAAAACAAAGAATGTTCCAGAAAGTCCCCAGAGGAGGATTTCAGAACCAAACCTTTCATAAAAGCTTCTGTAAAAACTAAAGGCATTAATGATTTTTAAAGAAGTAATTGGTGGGTAGCAAGGTGATTTTAATACAGGTTTCACATGATGTCAGCCTCACCCTGTGCCACTACTTTCAAAGATGACAGAATCATCTGCTTCCATTTTTCCACTGATAGAAACCTTATGTCAGAAATGACTCTTGAGAACTTGAGCTTCATTTAACCATAAACATAGGAAATGACAAGCAATTCTGATGGATGCCTAAGAAAAGCCGAATGGCTATGTGCTGCTTTCATTGGCTGCGGTGCAAGTACCTAAGGATTTGCTTGTGCCCCTTGGTATCTGATGGGCCACTGTCAAAGACTCGGAAGACGTGTGCAAGCACTGCGGACTCCATCTGCCGCTAGTTAACTTGGCTGGTTTTAGGAAAGTGCTAATGAGGCCAAGGTTGTGGGTTTGGCCAGTTAAATTCCTCTGTTCCAGAGCCACAAACTTTACCGCTAGTTTTGGCCAGCTTTCCCCAAATCTGTGCCCCCTTAGTCACAAAGACTGGGTGAGAAAGTACAGATGAACCGGTTAAAACATGTCACTACAGTTGCAAAAACACAACTCAAAACAAAACTGAATAGGAACACCCTGCACCATGTGCATCTGCGAAGCCTAGCATGCTACTTCATCCAAGTTTGCTTTCACTGGAGGCCATTTCAGTACACTGAGAGAAGGTGGCGCCACATTCTACCCTGTAGCCTAGAGGGACTTCATGTTGTTCATGAATTGGAGAGATGATCATGCCATCCGTTAGGAATGATAATGACAATTGTTTAGCACAGAGTTTTATACTACAGAAGGAACATTTGCCATGGGTCACTTGCCTCCTTCTCTCTTCGGCTCAGATTTGGAGATTATATGACTTCAAGGATAGCTTCAGCAAATGAATTTTGATCCACCTTTTATGGATAAACTCCAGAATTCCATCTCTTTAAATCAGGGTTTGGTTCAGTGTCTTCTTCTGTCCCGTCCCCCATGTTTTTACAGGACTCTCTTCACTTCGACTCTCCAGTAGTGTGCTAAATTTAATCACCATCTTCTAGAACAAACAAACTCTTCCAAAGTGGGTAAAAGTTTCACACAGCCAATTGTGTGTCAGTGAGCTGCCAATGTTCCAGATACTTATTTATGTGACTCAACTCCTATGATTCATATAAAACAGGGGAACATAGTAGGATTTATGCCACACAAATATTCAGATTTGTTTATGTGTATGTGTGTGAAATTTTTAAAAAATCAAGATACTGACTGATTTTGAAAATTCTCCTAAAATAAATTTGTTCTATGGTTTTAAAAAAGATTGAACATACTGATACAGCTTTGGAAATTTCCCAAGTAAAATATACAGCAACATCAAATGAAAAAAATGTTATTATGTTCATCCATAATTCTAAAGTAAGAAGTAATGAAGTTGCCATTAAACATTAATTTCCAAAGGAGGTTGGCCTTACTTCTTTGCCATCTTCTGGAGTTTCATTTGTTAAAAAAAAAAGGAAATCCAGCTAAATTGACTGTTTATTATTATATATGCCCAATTCACAAAGCTATTTCTCAACTGAATTTTGTTTAGTGTTGATGGATAATGTGCTCACAATGTTAACTGAAAAGTGAAAACTGAGAGTAGCAGCAAAAAATAAGTTCGCAACTTGATACACAACCCTACTTTAAAACAAGCATAAAAATAGCACATTTTACGATTAGTAAGTTTTTAAGTTATGACCAAAACACATGAGCTCATTAAAGTATACTAGATACTTCAACTTATTTCTTGGGTGACCCACTTTCATCATTCACATTTATTATAGCAAATCTTTGCAAAGTTTACACTGCGTTTGCTTGTTCTGATTGTGATAAGTTTGTTTCCTTCTATGAGCTTCAGTACCCGATGTAAGATGACACACGACTTGAGTTCTACAATAAAGATATATGCAAGGAAAATGATGGCCTAATCATGCCATGGAATATGATGGGGAGACCTTGAAAATGATGAAGCTTGGGTTGTACATTCTTCATGTTCAGCTTGAGGTTTCCATGAACCCTTAAAACAGGCCACTCATCTTCCCTGCGATGCCTGATCAGCTCCCGACTAGCAGAGAACGCAGATGGGCTGTGCTTTGTCGATGTGACAATTATCAATCCATTTAAGAGAAGGTTCAAGTGGGCATGCACATCTAATCAACTAATTATTTCCTGATTAATAAAAAAATCTACACTTTACACAAAATACTTTATCAGCAGCTGTTCTCAGACTGTAGCTCTAGTCAGCATCCATACTGTGCAGTTGTTTAGAGTCCATAGTCACAATTTCCGACTTCACTTTCAGCTGTGTTTCACTTCCTTACTTAGGTGATGTCACTCCATCTTTTCTCTTATTGCACACATCTTCAAAGACAAACTTGTCTGCACCCCTGATTTGAGTGATCACATTCACAAACAGTGTGTAGATCTACATATCTATATAAGATCTTCCTTTAAACCTTACAGTGAAATGTGGGATTCTGAGCTTTTCACATCCTCTTGCACATCCATAAGCAATTTCAGTTTACAGCATTCAGAAAGGGATTTTTTTTCACTATGCTCCATTGGCGTGTGTGTGTGTGTGTGTGTGTGTGAGAGAGAGAGAGAGAGAGAGAGAGAGAGACAGAGACAGAGACAGAGAGAGAGACAGAGAGAGACAGAGAGAGAGAGAGAGAGAGAGAGAGAGAGAGAGAGAGAGAGAGAGACCAAATAAAGCTCGCCTGAGTAGAGGTCAGGCAGTGATTGCACACACCTTTAATCCCAGCATTCGGGAGGCAGAGGCAGATGGATTTCTTTGTGTTCAAGGCAACCCTGGGCTGTACTAGATCTGTCCACTCTCAAAGAGAAAGAGCCAGACGGTGGTGGTTCACATCTCTAATCCCTGTACTTGTCGGGTGGAGACAGGAGAGAGGAATGTAAGGTGGGAGGGAACAGGAGCTGAAGGTATTCAGGTAGAGACAGGATACCCCATTCATTCTGAGAATTCATGGAGACAGGATCTTTCCCAGTTTGGTCTGAGGATTCGGTAGAGGTAAAAGGTCTCTCTAGTGGCTAGCTCCTTTACTTCTCTGATTTCAGGCAAACTTTATATGACCACATGCTTGTCTCTTCTCTCCCCTCTTCTAGTTTACATTTCTTTGGTGAGTCTCCACCATAACTGACAGCCTTAGTTGGTATACCTAGTGTCAATTTTTTGTTCCTTCTTTATTCATTACCACATATTTTCTCTCTAAATTCTATCTTTATTTATCAGTAGGGTTTATATCCCCACGTCTTTATCTTTAGCATTTATTATTAAGGATCTTATTTTAGGAGTGAAGGGTAGATTAGATTGCTAGAGTTATTCTCGCTATCCTGCTTCTTAGTTTTTAATTTTTTTATTGATTTTATTGAGCTACATATTTTTCCCTGCCTCAGATTTTTGTTTAGAGATGTTTTTATATTTTATTTAGTTAAAAATATAAACCATAAATGAATGCCTGCTATATCCTCCAATAATTTTACTATTATTGCTCAGTTCACTCTCACACTTATGTTCTTATAGTGAAAAGTAAATTATTCCCCCAAATATGCAGCATTTTCTCTGGCCTCTTGCCCAGCTCCATCTCTTTATGCCTTCTTCGGTTAAAGGTCTTCCCTCCAGCAAGGTTAAAGTCATTATCTATGACTTCCACTCTTACTGATACTGTCTTTCTCTCTCTAGCTTTCTGTCTCTTCACACACAGAGAGAAATATAAACCCTTTCCCATACTCTCCTTAATGTGATCAAGAAAGTTTGACCATTAGATTTTTGGGGAAGCCTTTCTAGCTACTTATGACCCTAACTTTTACTCTAGGAGGTTAATGTCCACTTCTGCAGTTTAAACATGATTGCACCGTGTTCTCTTTATTTCTAATTTATTTACTAGAATGAAACAAAAGCAACTGTGCCACTGGTCTTTATAATAGTAGTAATAAACAGCATGTTTACCTTTTAGCACTATTTTAATTACTGTTTTCAGGTATAAAGATCCTAGGCACCTCCCTGAATATCCCACTTGTCATTGTAATGGAGTCTTTTGTCCTTTGGTCCATCTTCTTTCTAATGATATCCTATTTACTATCCACAGACACATTTTTCTGAACAACATGTCTGTGCTGTGAACCTTTGTTATCTTTTCAAGAGAATACCTGGAAACGCTTGTCAGAACTAGGAGCTGGAGTTGGTATTACACCTACGGGACACAGATCAATAGTTCTGCTATCAATGATCACACAATTCAGAGAATGTTCAGTTCTCCAGCAATGAAGAATTTTCAAGTGTGTCATGTCAAGAGTGCCAAGGTTGAGAAAGGGCATAATGGATGAATGTACTTGCCAGCGATCATCCTGTATGTGAGTGATGTACTTGGAATATAAGGCTGCTGAAAACTGACTGTAGCTGGCCAGACACCCATCTGCTCAGCTGTAAAACACAGAGCAGCTGCAGTGGCTTCAAACTTTGGTTAATTTCATGGAATCTGGGAGGCAGTGCCACAGATAATCCCAGATCACACACAGGCTAGGAAAACAGATTTATCATAGGTAGTGGGGAAAAGCAGCTGCTTTAGCCTTGGCAACCACCTATCTGGCAGGTTCTCCCAGCAATTTATTTGATGCCGACATGTCTGGCTCAAGAGTATGTATTGAATATGAAATAGTGTCTTTCTGGTGCTGAAGAAACTCTGTGGTACAGATCAGACCCTATACCATATTATACTTAATTCCATCAAGAAAGCCTCAGGAGTTATTTACTTCTCAGTCCACATGATTCAAAACTGCAGAGTTCAACATTTCAAGGATTTGTTAAAATAATAGTCATCAACCCTTACTTCTCCTGAGATGAGTTTTAAGCAAAAAGGAAATGCCTTGTAGATAAAGGTATTCATTTGTATTTCTCTTTTATTTTACCTTCACTGATACACGAATTTAGTAGTAAACTGGGTTCAGATATACATGTCCAATAGCTAGGTATTACAATTGCTCTAGATGCTTATGGAAAAGTATATAGCTTTGCTATTTTTACTGGCTGCAAGGAGGTGGAGCATGGTCTGTTCAACTTTGCAGAGGAGAGGAAAAGCAACACATTAGGATATTGTAATAATTTATATGCATTTCTTCTGAGAGCAGCATGATTATCAAACTCATGATGAGCAATCATTGGGAAATAAAATTCTCAGGCGAACAACATTACCTTGCTGAGGATCGAGCCCCATGGGGCTTGTCCACAGCATCAATGTCAAAGCATTTGCTTTTAATTTCTGTATGTCATGTTTCCCTGGGGACTTGAAATATCTTAAATGCAACAGAAACAGATCCTTTTGTAGTTAGATTTTTAACAACTCAAAGATAGGTTATGGTTTCGACAAGAATTTCAAAGGTTTTTGCTTTTCATCTTCTCTGAATGAGAATGAGATTCAATTGTCTTAAAACAGCTTTAAAAGTTAAACTACATTAGTTGGACTTACTATAATAATACTAACTTGTTGTAACTGTTGAATTCATTGTGAAATCTACAGTAAATCTGTGAGCAAGAAACCACTGATCTGGAAGGAGGTGATCATTTGAGCCTCATTTCAAAAGTTAAGTAGAGGAAGAGTCAGTTTTCATTAGGGGTATGGCCCTTGGTAGGTTAACCATGCTCCCTTGCAAGGCCACACACCCAAGAGTAAATGGGCAGCACAAATTGGACTCATTAGGTTTGAAAAATAAATGAGGACACGAAGTTGCATGCGTAGGGAAGGAGGGAGGATATGGGAGGGGCTGGGGAAGGAGTCAAACATGATCAAAACCATCCTGCTGGAAACTGTCAGAGAATTAATTGGAACGAAAATAAGCTTTAAAAGTCTGTCTAATCAACTCTAGTTGTTCAGTCCAACTCTATCTACAAGAATCCAAGCAAAAAGATAGCACAAGGGAGAGTGTAAAAATAATTAACAAGTAAGAATGCCAAATGTCTCGTGTCAGTAAAGGAACCAGCATGAGAGTTAATCGGAAGCTCTCATGTTTGCTTTCCATCAGTCCAAAGTTTGTTGTGGTTGCATACACTCCCCTCATCCTCTAAGCAATTTCTCTGACAAATGTTGATTCTCTGTAGCACGGGTACTATCTTTCTCTACTCACCCACTCCATACATCACAGACCTGTCTACTAATGAGCTTTGATACTATTGATACCCATGGTACATACGATTTTCAAGTAGTGGTCATGCCTACCAAAAAAAGCCATGTGTTTTCTGTCATCTGCCTTCTCTGTGTGTAACAGACAATTTCCTTCATATCTTTGATGATACCAAAGGAAGCTTGGGAGTTTTTGTCGGAAGTACCATTTCTTGCTCTTTCATTAAGTGTATCTTTCTTCTTGATATAATGGGATATTCTCAGAGATTATTACCTTCTTATGAGTATGACTTTGGTAAGAGAAAGACCAGACTTACACACAGAGGGTGTACCATGTGGTTTTCCTTGTTTACAGACTTCGTTCTAATGAAGCTCTATCTAGGAATCTTGCAGAGGAATATGTAGTGACTCTCAATTGAAAATCCAAATTCTGCTTTTTAAAAAATTTTATCTAATTCTGAACTTTAACCCCCAAAACATTTGACTTTATTATGAAAGTGGAGAATTTATATATGCACTAAGGCTAATGTTATGTACATAAAACAACAAAAAATCCTTATATATTTTTCTAACCTGAATTTAAAATTTTATATTTCTATGAGCCTAGAATCTGAAATACACTCAAAATTTAAGATAAAAACATTCAATTTCCACAAAGCTTTAGTGCCATTGTCTCATCCCTTAAATGTTCTAAATTAATGACAAAACAGAAGAGGTTGAGAACAAAAGTAGAATTTAATGGAAAAGATCAATGGTAGGAAGCAATAATTTATTTTAGAAGTAGAATTAGGACATTTACTATATTGTTTTAAAGGTCTTCCTATTATGATATTTTGTTTGATGGTTATGTGGCTAGCATGAGTCTTGGTTCTCTTCAAAATGCAATTGCTAAATATGTTTATAATAATTTAGCTAAGCCAAAAGAGCAATTATGTGAAATTGATGTTTTCTTATATAAGCTTTGAAAGTTCATTTTCTATTAAATCTATAAAAATTTAAGTGACTAGCATGTGTCAGGTACTGCCCTGTGTGCTATAGATTCAATGATAAATAAAATAGACACACTTCTGCTCATATGGAACAGTACTGCAGAGCTAAAGAAATAATATAATTGTAGACTCTAAGTGCAGTTGTGAAGCCTGGATAAGAAACAGAAATCAGGAGCTTATTTCAAATAAGGTAATCAGACAAAAACCTACAAAGAAATGGCATTTGCAGTGAGATCTAAAGATAAGAACAAAATGGCAGGCAAAGAATGAGAAAGAAAGGGGACCAGGGCAGAAGAAACAGAACCATGGCTGTGAGACGGGAAACATAAATTAAAAATCACATCCAAAGCCACTGTAGTAGTAGCAACATGAATGCTAGTCCATAAAATGATACTCATAGGGGAAGCAGAAAAACAAATTTTTCAGGGCCTGGATCAGGATAGGAACTTTGATTGTTATTCAAATTAATGGGAACTTTAATTGTCTTGAGCTAAGTATGTCATTTATTTTTAATTTTAAAATGGTACATTGTTTCCTATAGAGAGACAAATTTAGGGAATATCATATATATATATATATATATATATATATATATATATACATGTGCAAAAGTTCTGCACCTTTGATTTAAGAAGAGAAATGACCATAACTTGAACTAGAATGGGGATTGGAGAAGACATGGACTGTGCTCCATGTGTCTGCAAACAGTTCAGAGATACATGAAGAAGACTTGTTGATAGGTTAATGGGTTTGATGAAAGATGATAAAAGCAAACATGCCATTTCTTTGGCTTGTTTGCTTGAGTAGTTCGCAATGGCATTAACTAACATGAAGACAAATGGAAAATCAAGAACCAGAATTGGTATAACAGTGCATTTGGGAACATGATAGCTCTGATATCAATCAAGTAGGATACATATATGGATCTCAGTGAATAATGTGGCCAGGTAATAACCATATAAAACATCAAAAGTTTATTATGTTTAAATGTGAGAGAGTAAATGATAATAACTAGGGAAACAAGGAATACGTCTAAAAATAAAGTTGAAGAAATGAAACATAAAAAGCAAAGATATAGGAAGAATAAAATGAATGGCAATTGTTATTAAAAGAAAAGGACTTTTTAAAAGAAAAACATCAGTCGATGTTAATGGTGACAAGAAAGGATTTCTCTTTTTTTTTTCTTTCTAAGGAATGAAGAGTAATTTGATAATGGAGAAGCCAAGGGAAAGGAAAACAGATAAAGGGGTCTGTAGCCAGCTGATTTGGGACAATAAAAACAGGAATTTTGGAGTTTTGAAGATGGCTCAGTAAGTCAACTGCTTGGTGCACAAGCCTGCAGGCCTGAGTTTGGATCCCAGTATCCAAGTAAAACTGCCATCCTGGGCTTGACATCACAGGCTTGTAATCCCAGAACTGAGACAGAGATGGAAAGATATCAGAGGAGGCGGCAAGGAGCATGCAAGGGCTTACTGATCAACAAGTCTAGCAATAGTGGTAATCTCCATCTCATTTCTGGTGCGTAATTCCCCTGCTCCTGCTCAGCAGAGCCCCAGGCCTTCTTCTGTAAGTTGAGGACAGCCTGTAAATGCTACAGTCTTCAATCCCTTCCATCGTTTCAGGGGCTGATTGTATCATTTTTTTATGCTTTTCTTGTCATCAGTCTCACTTGCATTGAACATACTTACTAAATTCTGTGTTAGTAATGTTAGTAATAACATTAATTCCCTGCTAAGGAGTTTTTGCCTCCCCAGCTTCTGCTTCGTCTCAGCACTTATTTTCTGCTGCCTGGCCAGTCTAGCATAAATGGTAATATTCATCTTCAATGAACAAAAGATCCTTTCTCAAAAGATAAGGTAGAGAAGTGACTGAGGAAAAGCACCTTATGTCAGTTTCTGACCCCCCCGACATGCACTTACATGGGTGAACACAACCATCCACATATATGCACACACACATATATGCACATAACACACACACTTGTGCACACTCAATAAAAAGAAAGGAGGACAAAGGAGGAGTCCCAGCAGTGTAGCAGGATGTAAGACGTCTGAGGAGTCAGGGTCTGAACGGAAAGTGTAGACGTGAGAACTGCGAGTGACTCTTTCATTACCAGACTGCGCTGTGAAACTATGCCAAACATTTGCTGATAAAGATAGGATACGGAAAAAACATTGCAAATTCTAGTGACAATAATTCAATAAGAAATGAATCCATCCCAATGAGGAAGAAACTATGAAATTATCCAGTGTGTGAAACAATATTTTTTTCCTAATTAACTTTGTTCATTTAAAATGAATAATTTTTATATTTTCAATGATGTATAGGAAAATAAGGATTCTAAACTGGGGTTTAAATGTGTGCTTTTATGGTGAGGAAGAGAGAATAGGTTTGAAAAATGAAGGATAATGCATCAAATTAATTCTGCGGACATGAAAAGCATTTCTAGTGCACAAGAGTAAAACTGCAAGCATGCAATTTTAAATGTGCAACTATAAAGAAAATCAGACAATCTGGGCATCTAATTTTCCCATTATATTCACAAGCATAAGGAAGATAGAAAACCTGTTCCTGGGATGATTCAAAAGATTTGGGCACAGACATCATAATTTGCTCACAAAGCAAAAGATGACAATTTTGTACCACTAAGTAAAATGAAATAATGAATAATTGGAGTGTCAGTGGCAATTAGATTTGAGATGTTAATGTAGTGGGAAGAACTGAGGCAGTGATGTGAAAAGTAGAAATATTTCTGCTCAGACGGGGAAATGCTTGGGTGTGAGATGAGGTGTGTGTGTAGACATAATGATGATGTACATCATCCTGGATCATGATTTGGACATAGGTATCGGAAGCCGTTGTTAGTGATGGTAGTATGTAAGTCAGTACAGACAGGAGCTTTTGCCTGGTGCACATCACTGCCTTGAATGCTCAAGATGTTAGGAACATGTCAAGCTTAGACACTGAAAGGAAGATATGTATCTTCAGTGAAGGAGGAACGGCAAGAGAAAGTCCAGAAAGCGATAATGTGGGAGAGAATGCTGTGAAATACAAGTTGAAAGATCTACGCTCTGGAACAAAATAATGAGAGAGGAAGGGAAGTAGCTTTAAATCAGTAACGGATAGCAAGGGGTCACATAACACAACACTTAGTCCTCTGAGAGGTGGAAAACAAATAGAGCAAGGAGTATCTATTTCAGAGGTCCTCTGGGAAAGCAGCTTGATTAGCTTTAGCCAGTGTAAAGAGCATCAGACTACGGAGACTGTGCTGATCACAAAGGCAGTGTTCCCAGGAACACTGGCAAAAGACCTCTGAAGGAGAGCTGTGCTGGGTAACTGTGAGATTAGGAAACTTCCAACCAATGTTTATCCTTAAATGTTTGGACATCCTGTGCTGCCTTAGTGAAAAACCAGGTGTAATTTTTATGGTAGTTCTGATGTAATAGGTTCTTAGAAGATGGAGGGAAATTTTTTTTTAGAACAAAGCAGTTTCTGATTTTGTGAGCACCTAGTTATTTCTACTCCTGAAAGACCTAGTCTACTAAGAATGTTTACTGTAGAGTAATGCATGGGTTAGTCAAACACATTAGTTGGAAGCAATTTAAGTAATGAGAACATTTCCATAGACACTGCAAGTCTTTTCTGCCTCTCCTGATTCAGAGGAGACTTCCTAGTTAGCATAGTTTAAACTCTGTTGTTTCTATAGTTATCCTTTTTTTTTATTTTTCCACTTTCCAAATGAAATTATAGCATGTTTCTTCTCTACTTATGTGCTTTGGGAATCTGGCTGTGGACTGTGATATATCGTGGAAAAGCATCTGAAGGCGCGCGAGAGAAATCATGTGAATCTGCCTCACCAATTACCATGGATAGAAGAATTATCACCTACTTAACTCAACTTAGAAAGAACTCAAGTAGAATTCTCAAAAATCATCATCAGTGAACTATATTCTTATTCTTCTTTTCTTAAATGTCCCTGGCAGGTAATCTAATGAACCGGTGCATTGGCAATTATGTAGATGTGGAAATGGGTATCCTTGGAATGGTATCTTCAATGCCCTCTGAGCCTATTGATTCCCTCTCAGGAAATTTAACTCTCTGGAGTGCAGTTGATGGTATTAGGAAGAACTGCATAGTCAGTAATCTCCTGCGTACATCGAGTGCACTGGTCATCACATGGGCTCACTTTTCACTCTAATGTAGAGATCTTTTTACTTATCTAATAATAGATCAGGCATCCTATCTCAATGAACTGGACCTCTTCCCATTTGTGGAATGGAATGTAGAAGCCAATTTCATTGGGGGCTGTTTATTCTAATGGCAACAAGGCTTTTACAACAGAATTTACTTTGAAGAATACTTAGGAAAACTATATCTGTCTGACTAGAAATTCCCTGTTGCTTCTTTCAACAAAGAGTGGTAAGTTCTCTTCATATGAATCAACAGCAAAAGAAATGACAATAAACCATGGGGCTGATGACTTTGTTTTAAATTGACATATGACTTTTGTAAATACTCATGGGGTAGAGTAATGTAATTCTATATGTGTGCACAGTATATAGTGATCAAATAAGAATAACTAGTAGTTCTGTATTCTCATACTGCATTTCAGTATGTTGGAAACCACCAAATACTTCTCTAGTTATATTGGAAATGCTGTCAACTGGAGTTGCCTTCTTATGCCATATAACACAAGAGTTCCTTCCCCCCAAATGTAGTAGGAGCCCACTTGTTCATTTCTTGGCTGCCCAGACTCCCAAAATAATCACACAGAAATTATATTCTTTTTTTTTTTTGGTTTTTTTTTCGAGACAGGGTTTCTCTGTGGCTTTGGAGCCTGCACTGGTACTAGCTCTTGTAGACCAGGCTGGTCTCGAACTCACAAAGATCCACCTGCCTCTGCCTCCCGAGTGCTGGGATTAAAGGCGTGCGCCACCACCGCCCAGCAGAAATTATATTCTTTAAATCACTGCTTAACCAATCACTTAAGTGTATTGCTGGCTAGCTCTTATATCTTGGTTAACCCATTTCTATTATTTTATATTTTACTATGAGGCTTATAGCATACTGGCAAGTTTCCAGCTATCAGCTTGTGTTTTTTTTAATATATGCAGATGCTATATTTTATTATTTTATTGTATATTATCAACATTTTATCCTTTATTCCTCTTCTACTCTCTCTCTCTGTGATGATGATGATATGATGAGTTTTATTATAGTTATTTACAGAAATGTGGGTGCAAGTTTGTTTACAAGAGCATGGAAAACTTACTAGTGGCTACACTCTCTGCCCTACCACATGAACCATTAATTCCACATGTATCCTTAGGGAGAGATGAAAGACCAGGAGCCTCTCCCACTTCCACCATAAGATGCTGATAGACTTCCTCTTTCGAAAATCTTATGCAGTAATCACAGCTGCATGAATTCAAGAGTGCAGCAGCCATGTCATGCCTAGAAATCTGAATTCCTTCAGCTTCTTTCCTTTATTCTACCATATGTTACATTTTTTTTCTTTTCCTGCTTCCATGATGTTCACTGAGTCAAAGGCTTACATTGTGAAGTCTTTGTCCCCAGCTGAAGGGCCTAATTTCTTTTTTTCCCTTTTTTTGTTTAAATAAATTTTTTAACATAGCAAGATTACATATGATAAAACAGGTATCAAGCAATAATTATAGTTATGACATTTATATCTACTTTATCTTTTATCATCACTAAGGAAAACTACAATTATAACTATCTATTCTTCAACTCCATCAAAGATTGCAGGATATAATATTACCTAAGTTAACAGGAAATGCACTTTCTTCTGTAACCTGCAGAATGTCATGACTCTTTCATGAACTTATGAAGTTTGCTAGCCATTTGGGCAAGAAACTGCTCTTGCCTGGACTGCTTAATGTTATGCTGTATAAACTGGATATGCAGGACACAGAGAGAAATGACTGCTGAACTTGCCTAAAGATCAGCTTGTGTCTTTTTCCTCTGGTGGCTCCAAGGCATCTCTTGACTATGCCTTCTTTCTCTTAGCATTCAGTTTAGTTTTCCCCTCTTAGTTCCACTCTATTCTATCACAAACCAAGGCTGATTCTTTAGTCACTAACCAATAAAAGCAACACATATACAAAAGAACTTCCAACA
>JAQHUG010000005.1:13813406-13825895 GCA_028555095.1 Dicrostonyx torquatus
ATATTCCATCTTTATGTGGCTAATTTTTCTTACTTTATTACTTTTTCTACAAGTTTAATATTTATTTTATTATCTTTACTCCTTTAATCTATTACTGTATCCTTTATATTTTATTTACTGTCTCTTCAAGCTTTTTCTTCTTTCTCCCAAGCCTACATACATTTTTTTAAACACACTGTGTCTCATTTAGAGGTCTTTTATGACTGAATCTGTTCTTATTGCATATCGATAATGCTTTTCTAACCAGGATGGCTCCTTAAAATGCTAAGTGTGTCTTAAAAACCTAAGTGGCCGCATTGCTAAGGCAAACATGGCCCTGCCTTCTTGCTCTGCCCAGTCCAACATGGCCCAAGTCCCTTCACTGCCTTGACACTGCCGTGTAGGAGCCACGCTCATCACCTCAATTCTGGTAACCAATTGGCCCATACTGCCACCAAGTAACTTAAATGTAATTTTTTTTTGTAGCACTGTGATTTGAACATAAAATGACCCCCAAGGTCTTGGTACTTATATACTGACCCTGTTTTGGGAAATTGTGAAATCTTTAAGGTTTGAAGTCTGATTGATGGCAGTAGGTTCTTGTAGACAAACTTTGAGGCTGGAGATTGGCCTGGGATCCTAGCTGAGCTTGGCTCTGGAAATTTAGCCAACTATCAGAGGCCAGTGTGAACATGGATCTTAGAAGAAAACCTCTAACTTCTGCTTTACTAAACAAGCCTAATTCCAAACTGATACTACATACTTATCCTCATACCCAGCAATAAGGATGACTCTCAGCCATCATTAAATAAACTTCTCTTGTAATATACAGAGACCATTATGAAACCCCAACTGGTCAAAATGCAGAGTACAGGTGATCATAGAGTGCCAAGCCCCACTGGATACATCTCCAGAACAACTCCTGTATCTAAGGTTCTGTGAAGATCATGAAAAGAATGGTGGAAAGATTGTAAGAGCCAGACACCAGAAAACCTCCTACAGGATTGTATCGCCTTGAATTGACAAGAAAGCTTTCAACCATGGCTGTCTAAACAACAACATACAAGTAAAACACCAATAGGCATGCTAAGGTGGAAGGAAGAAATCTCAAGGTGCCCCACTACTACACAGAGAGCTACTAGAAACTAAGTAATGCTGAGGACATGCTGCTGTAGAAGAGACAGTAATGGTTGTATTCAGAATGTGACAATAGTGATTAGACTGACAGATAAGATGTGGCCACTGAAGCAATAATGGCAAGACTAGAGGGATAACCAACTGCTCTCTTGATTGGTTTTTGGGCCCTCTCTGCAAAAAGGATTTCATGGCTGGGACTGTAAACATGGTCAAAATCCATGGCTTTGAAGAATCAAAAACCCTAGGCAACTACCGCCTAATGTTTTCTAACTAATCATATTGTCAAACTGTTTCCTAATTATTTATTTTTATATCCATAGATTTGTGAAGTTCCAAGCCTTAGCCAGAGAAGCATCTTATTTTTTTATAATTCTTTTTTTCAATAGTAATCTTTTTTTATTGTTAAAAGAAAAATTTACATTTACTCCCCTTGTTCCAGGCCCTCCCACTCCCCCACTACCCCACCGCCCTCCCTCTGCTTCCTTAAGAATGGGGCAGGATACCCTGCCCTATGGGAAGCCCAAGGCTCTCCCCCCTCCATCTCGGTCTAAGAAGGTATTCATTCATATAGAATAGGTTCCCAAAAAGCCAATACATGCAGAAGAGATAGGTCCCAGTGCCATTATCATTGGCTTCTCAGTCAGTCCCCATTGGCAGTCACATTCAGAGAGTCTGGTTAGGTCATATGCTCATTAAGTCCTGGTCCAGCTGGATTTGATGAGCTCCCAATAGATCAAGCACACTGTCTCTGTTGGTGGGCCAGTTCCTCACGGTCCTGACTTCCTTGCTCATTTTCTCCCTCCTTCTGCTCTTCCACTGGACCTTGGTAGGTCAATCCCTTGCTCTGATGTCAATGTGGGTCTCTGGCTCTATGTCCATCCATCATGCGAAATAGTTAACAGAGGTGTATTGCTGTTCAAAGTGCTGAGATTAAGTGACATTGGGTGCTGATCCTCAAAGACATCTATCTCTATTATCCACCAAAGCACCAGAAACTTCATGAAATGAGAGCAGATAGAGTATAAGAGCTAGAGAACAGGCAGGACTGTGTGAAGTGCCCTCTCTCAAGTCCACGGCTGCTGCACACATGAACTTGTAAGAGTTGTAGTTACCTACAGATGATGTGAATACTGTTAAGACAGCTAAAAGTTACAGCGCAGCAGAAAGGGGTAAAGGGCTCCTGAGACCACACTGCTAGGCTTGGAACTACTGACTGCTGATGGCTGATTGGGGAGGGACAATCATTCTTTAATATTATGTCTAGTAGTATTTTTCCTATTATACCCATGTTAGTGGCAGAACCAATGGACTATGTGGGTGAAAAACAAGGTGATTTTTGCAACAGAGAGATGGATCAACAGGTAAGAGCACTAACTGTTCTTCCAGAGGACCTAGGTTCAATTCCCAGCACCTGAATGACAACTTACAACTGTGTGTAACTCCAGTTCCAGAGGATCTGACAGTCTCAAGCAGACATACATGCAGACAAATGCACATGGAATCATTTTTTAACATATAAGTAATTTCTATTAAAGGAAGGATGTGAAGTTGGGGGGAATATGAGATGCAGAGAGTCTTGTGGTAAGTTAGAGGTAGGTAGGGAGGGGTGCATATTATCAAGTCACTTGGTATAAAGACCGGTAGTTTTACTTATCTGTTGATTGATACTGGCATTGATACAATCTGTTGATTGATATCCCATTGAACCTTTATGCAATTATTGTGATGATGGCAATAGTGATTCATAGGTGTTGTATTGAGGAAAGACTTTTTAGTTGTTTCTCTTCCCTTGGCAACTTGCCTAGTATTTTCAGGAACGATGGAGTTGAGACTACAGTAGAAAGGCTGTCAAATTGAAATATCAGAGTCCTATGACCTAATTGTGCAGTCTTCAGAAATAAGGGCACACCGCCAACCCCTGAGAGGTAAGTAAGGTCTACTTTGATCATCTATACTGCTTTTTTCTTTTTTTATCCTTTCTAAAATATTCATTTCTAGAAATATTTTTAAACAAAATAAGATAAAATAAGATTTTTTTTTTAAATCAAGGTTACAAGGCAACCCAACAGAAGAAAAAGAGTTCCCAAGAGAAGGCATTAGAACCAGAGACCCACTTGATCACACACTCATGTTTTGGAAGTTCTTTGGACTATGCTGACAAGCCATTAGATAGGAGGTTTCTCATGCCTAGTACTGAGAGGGTTCTTTGGTTTTTTGTTTGTTTGTTTGTTTGTTTTTTTAAATCTATGGTTCTTCTGGGGAGAATTGTCCATCCAAGTAACTTAATTTCTTTCAAGAAAGTTTTTTTTATCTGGCAATTGGGATATACACACACTCACACACACTATAAAAATCTGAAAGGAATCAAATGCATATTGCAAAAACAAAGAAAGGACAGATTATCATAGAATAGTATTAAAACTAAGTGATGCAGTTCATAGAACATGTATGATATTCACATGCAGTACACTGTGTGTAAGAGGTCAGCTTCAAAAAAACATACTAGAAATTTTAATATGTATGAAATCTTAAAAGATGTAATCTATGACAAAATGAAATGGAGCAGTTCCTACTAGGTTCAAGGATGCAAGCAACAGTAGGAGCAAAGAAGCATCAAGGAATGTCTCAGGGTAATGAGTATGGGCAATGAATTCCTGAGGGTCTTGTATATGGAGGATAGATGCTTTTCAAAACTCTATAAACAATACCTAAAATGCAGACACATTATTTCATAAGATCCAAACTTTTAAGAAGTTAATGCAAAAATTTTTGAGTGTTCTAATCAACAAAATTATTACCCAGTTCTTAAAAATCAACTCAGAGATGATCCTATCCTAAAATATCAATATTAATTAATTAAAATATCAAAATTACTTTGAACAACAAAGTAATGCATGCTTAACAAGTATATAAATTCTTTGGCCACATGCCCTACACTCTAAACTCCTAGTCTACATTTCCTACCTTGCTATTTTCAGTTTGTTGCTTTGTGTTAATGAAGCTATTTTAAGATAAGCCACAGGGCAAATGTTCTTTCTTTCAATATAATGACAGGGGAAATAAACATCTCCCACTTTTTTCCTACTAATGCCAGGTCACTCTCAGCGAGCTCTCTGCTGTCCTAGGTAGCAACCTCTCTTTCCTGATGGTGAGAATGCATTAATCCATCTGATAAAGGGTGCACTGGGGAAGGTGAGCGCTGCTCAGAGCTCTTTAATCTGTCATGTCCTATTTTCTTTTTACCATTGAAATGTTCCAGAATCCCCTTTCCAATCTGTCACGGGAACCCTAACATCCCACCCCAGAGTTTACATGAACCTTTAGTAGTATTATGGGAAGACATGAAGCCACTTTACAAAACAAGGTGATTTTCTATGAATTCTCTATTATTAGGGTCAGAACTACTGGATTGCAAATTTACCTTTCTTGACTTTGCTAATGAGAACTGTGCTCACAGGTACACAGTACTTCTGGACTCTAAAGAGGAGGAATTAAAGTATTTTGCTAAATAAATGAAAGAATGCTTAAATACTATGAAAACTAGGCCTTTAATTAGTTTTACAAGTTCCTGAAAATATGCGAATTATCTTTTAAAATAAGTCAACCGCCACGGAGCACCTACAAAGCACTGCATTTTGAGCTACAAACAAAAGCTGTATGTGTTAGAATGGGGACTAGAGGCTTCCTTCTTTGAAACCCTATGTTATAAAAGCAAGAGAAATTTATGTGCAACTAATGCAATTGCTTCAGTGGATTATAAAATTAAAAACCACCCCTAAACAATCCGGCTAGATAAATCTCTGGTGACAATTTCATCCCACCATCCCCAACAGCTTCTCAAACTCCTTGCAACATAATTAACCACTCAAGCACAACACAAACCATCACTTAAAAAGCAGTACTTCTAACTTGGGCTTAGAAGAAACCCACTAGCACAGGCGAAAATACGTTTCAGTTTCATAGTGACAAATGACTTCCTTCCTATCCACAACTTTCATCTGATCTCCTATTGAGGTTGTTCTTTTCATGGGAATTCTTAATTACCAATGGCAATGATCACACATTCCAACTATTTATGTACCACAAGTGTTAGTCTTTATGGTTTCTTGGCCTACATCTACTCTTTGGTAAGCAGGTGTGTTTAACATTTACCGTGCATGGAACAGAAGATCCAGCACTGTGCTAAATGTCATAGCAGAGCAAAGAGAATAAGAACTCTGCCTTCAAATGCTGTTTTTTGAAAATTTTACATTAAAAGCACATATATGTGAATCGAAGTTCAGTAATATTTGCCTAACACAAAAGGGGGTGAATGCTGTGACCTGCCTGGCAGTGGAAAAGAAGGAAAAAAGAGACTGTGAAAATCATCAGGAATATTGGCACTTGATAATTTCTATATAACAGGTATTGTGTGGGGAACTTTAATATAGTGACGTCCGAGGTTAGTGTTAGCTCTATTTAGTAGCAAAGCGTATCTAACGTTTAGAAAGTAAATACTTACCCGATGTGTATGAGCACAGTTTATTAGATTTTAATTGCCTTATTAGCTTTGCTACTCTTACATTATTAATTAAAATGAAATGCTGATCTTACTTTTTCGTGAATTTTAAGTGAGGTTGACTTATTTTAAAAGATAATTCGCATATTTTCAGGGTTTTCTCACCACTTAAGTAGTGTCAAGTGAAGAGATTAGTTTGCTGAGTTTTATACAGCCATGCCTGACTGGGACCTTTATTATATGAGATGATTTCAGAGCTAAGTAGGACCAAGCCAAATAATAAAATGTTAATCTGACTACATCAAGTGAGCCTTGGTCAAACCTAGTGGAGCCATCACTGAAAAGCTATCCCATGGTTGTGAGCTGTTCAGACTAGATGCTTGCAAATTATTAGGGAAAAGAAATCCTCAAACTCCATGGATAGCTCTCTGACCAAGATGTGTTGGATATTTGAATTATCTGTAAAAAAGATGCATATTTGCTTTTGGAAATACATACTTGATTCATTCTTTGACCCTTTTTTAATTGTGTCTTTCAAAACTACAAATAGATAAATAACCAAATAATTAGTGCTTAAAATAGAGGCATAATCAGAGAGCCGGCAGAGCTTAGACACAATTGATATCATTAGAAATAAAGAAAAACTGACTCATTTCAGGCAAGTACTTGAGAAAAAAGCTAGAAGTTAAATGAAATTTCTGAGAACAAAAATGTTGTAAACAATTGCAATATTATATTTCCAAAATTTACTCTTTGGCCAAATCATTCCCCGGGGCTATACTCCAAAAACAAAATTCTTTAACTAAATAATCATCACTTTTGACAAGCATGAATCAGTGTGATCTTGACGAACAGAATTTGGAAGCCTTAATAGATCTAAATACATTTCTGAAAGTACTAATATGTGTGGATCTAGATTTGGTCTCAAGTTCCAAATGAACCATAAGAGTAACTCATTTTTAACTAGTCATGTTTATTTAGTTTCTGTATTTCTTAATGCAGAGAAAACAGAGGATCAGAATACAGGGAAAATGTGGATAGAGTTAAATGGAACAGAACTATATTTGTTCAGGATGCTCAGATTCTCCTGCCCAGGGTCTAGACATAGATTTCTCTTCCAAGCATGGCTGTAATTTGGAAAGGCTTGAAAGTGCTTGCTCAGCAAATGTTGGCCATCTCTGGTAGCTTGCTTTCTTCTAGTCCAAGACATGTTGTCACCAATTTTCACACAATGTAAGTCTTCTGAGTGAATTTTTTTTTTCCTAAATGAGAGTTGAAGTCATGAGTCGCTAGAGAAATTTAGAAATATTCTGGAATGTGCAGGATTCAGGCATCAGAGATTGGATGGGGGGAAAATTCCATGATTTGATAAGACACATGATTTGACCTGAGAAAAATACTTAAGCTAATGAACTGATATGGTTGAATAAATCATTCCAGAATCCCACATGACATACACTACAGTTACAATGCCCTTGCTAGAAGTTCTTCTGTGGCTTATAATCAACATGTTACAATCTTGAGAGATTTCACGTTTAAAAGCAAACCATGATCTTCTAGTATTTCTAACAGGGAAAAAGAATTAAATTTATAATTAATTTTTTTCAGTAAAAAGTAACAGTTTAAGATGACACCTAGGAAATTTTAATATCTCTTTTTTTTTAAGTTTTTGAGAGAGGGTTTCTCTGTAGATCTGGAGCCTGTCCTGGAACTAGCTCTTGTAGACCAGGCTGGCCTCAAACTCACAGAGATCAGTCTGCCTCTGCCTCCCAAGTGCTGGGATTAAAGACGTGCGGCACCACCGCCTTTTAATTTCTTAAAGAAATCTGTGAAAAGAATATTGGAGATGCTCAGAGGCTGTTTGTGCTTTCAACTTTGGATTTCCAAATTGGTGTTATGGTTGTACCATGATGCCCCTGAGCTGTTCCATGTCATCAGGAGAACATCTGTCCTATTGACAACTGGAAGCTTATAAAGGGCAGAGACACCAAGCCATGTGCATTTCTGCGGCTGGAAACAAAGCAAAATGGGAAGAAAACTTTGAACAAGCACAGTAGGCCCTTATGGATTCTCCTGTCTGTCTCTCCGCCTCTCCATTTTGCCCATTTCAAGGGCAAATGTTCGTTTTTAGCTGTGTTGCAGAAACCTATTCTTTGTTTCTCTCATGTTTTTGACTAATAAAATTAACAAGAAAAAAATTTAAGTGGAATTATTTTTTTTTTTTTGCATTTTACCCCTCTCCTCGAAGAACATGGAGCAATTCCAGTAATTATAGGCTGTTATAGAAGATTGCCCAAATTAAATGGAATGACCAAAGGAAGCACAGAAGTCAAATGCGGGCCCGTGACAAGTTCAAATTTACCTTCCCTTCCATCCTAAGAGTAAGTCACAGCTTGGGATCTTCCTGGGTCTGTGGTACAAGCGCGGAAGCAGATAATGCTTGGCAGTTTAGTTGGTGACTCCCAAAGTGCTTAGCATGGAGGATAAAACGGGCAATGTACACTGGCTCAGTGAGAGGAAAAGGAACCAATGAATGTAGACCAATGTAGACATCATACATAGTTTGTCAAAATAGTGACAGTGGATCTTAGCAGAGGCAGTTTAGCTTCTCAGTCTTTCTTTAGGGCTGTTTCATCACCTACAGAAATTATACAGTGGACCTATGTATGGGAAAAATCTTATTCGGATCCTTAGTCATACTGTAAAGACAAGTCTGATATTTTGAAATTCAGTTTTACCAAATGCACAGATTATTTTCTCAAAATGTAAGTTATTAAAAAACAAATGGAAGACCAGGTCCTATCAGTGCCGTGGTGACTGGAAAAGGCCACCAGGAGGCAGTGGTACTTGTATCATCACAAAGGATAAATACCATTCTAGAAAATCTGAGAAGATAGGAAGTGTTTTGAAACAGGGACTAATACTTAAGTGCCATGGAGGAGTTAAAGCTGGTGGAAAAACAGAGTAAGGCTGATTCGTTAAAGTGGTCTTCAGATCACATATGCACCCCGGCAAAGGCCTAGCTGGCAGGATTCCCAGACACATTTGAGTTCCCCATAAAACTACAGGTTGCCAGGCTTTGTCAGATCTACCACAAAAACTGACCCTCTGGGTGAAATCTGAGGATTCGAAAAGTCGAACTAATGCTCCCAACATCAACAAGCCAATTGATACCAGGCATTTGGAGTTGCTAGAAACCTCCCCAAACCCTGAGAACCAGCCTGAGACTCTTACCATGTTTTCAAACAGTAAATTTCTGGATGAAAGATTAGTATGTCTCATAATTCACATTACATGCTCTACATGCAGGCTGAGTCTGCACTTTTGCCTCTCTCTTAATTCAAGATGGAAATATTCTATCATTTTTCCAAAGTGCTAATTTGGAAAAAAAAAACAAAAAACAAAAAACAAACACCAAATTTGACTGCCTGTATTTATTCTGATACGAAGCAAAACAAACACACAAACAACACGGGGTCTGAAAGTGTTGGAATTTTAAAGAGGAAGTATTTGACATGGTTAATTCAGGCATGATAAATTGTCAACCTCTTGCGGACATTCAAGACCAAGTGGCCACCCTGCTTACTTTATTGCTTACTTGAATGACCAAGTATCTCTGAAACAACAAACAACTTGAGTTTTACTCAATTTGCTAGAAAGTTCATCTACCTGCTTTGTTTTTTCGACTAAACAATGACCAGTTCTTCCTCACAGAACTCTAAACGCAACCCCTCCAAACTTACTGCAACTGCTGCTTCTTCCTGTCTCGCACTGTGGGGTAGGCCTTTCTGGTTCACAATTCTCAAAGTACTTAGGAACGAGAAGAAAATGCCATGCACTTGAGGGAGTGAAATACTTTCAGAGAAAAATGACTGCTCACAAACACTGCAAAACACCAGCTCCTCTGGGGATTCCCAACGTGCTTGCCAGCCTGACTTTCAGGCAGTGCCACCGGTAGCTGCCTTTCCCAGAAGGGAAATCTGAGGCACTTGGCCTGGGCCGTGGCTGTTTTCTTCTATTGTCAGGATTAAATATCACAGGTTATTAGCAAACTCAGTTTTCATCAAAGAAAACTATTAGAAAGTGGATGGCCAGATGAATGTTTGGATGCAAGGTAGGTAGATGGATGGATGGATGGACAGGTGGACATTAAGAGCTAAATAAAAGTGACTCTTTCTGGAATTTTAAATTTTCACTCAAAAAAAAAAAAAAATAACATCTACTATGTAGATTTTAGCACAACAATCAAGAAGTATAAAGTTTGAGAGGCATTACAAGCTTCTAAACGCCTATTTACATTTATGCTCTAAGCTTCTCTTTACAACTTCTGTTCACTAGTTATCTCCAAGTGAGTTTGTTAATATAAAGGAAAATTAAAGACCGAGTGAGCTTGATTTATTTCAATAATATGTCTTGTAGATTTACATTCATTACTCCCTCTAAATAGTAACACACAAGCCAATATGTTGTGGCCTTGTCTTTCTCCCTATTTGGAAAGCATACAGCATGCTGCCAGGCACATAGCACGTGTTTAAAATACACTTATCAAATTATACTAACCATTGCCCAGCCTACACATAAATTGCTGTCTTAAGAGAAGCAGTGTGTAAAAGCACACTGTGTAATGACCCCATCTGCTAGAGAGATGAAAGTCGGGGCGTAGCATTTCACTGGCCTGATCCATCTGCCACCAGTCACTTGTGGGCAGAGGCTTCTGCTTCTTGTCAGCCAGCAATAGGAAGCAAAGCAGGATTTAGTAGCTGCTGAAGTACCAGAGGAAAGGGCATAGCACACACCATTCATGTCAAGCCCCTTATGAGATCTGGGCTTCCTGAACCCCCCTCCCATCCAGTAAATAAACATTGTCCCAGGGCTGCACTGCCTCACAAGATACCTTACGTGCTAAGCTGGGTAAAATATGCTCAGCTAGAAGATGTTCAATTAACTCACGTGTACAAGTCAAAGGACGTGATTTATATTTCTCTCGCCAAGGCTTTAAGACAGAACTTCAATTTCCACCCCATTTTCTATACTTAGGGGATGTGGAAAGGAAAGACAAAAACAAAGTATGGTGATGGTGCTTGTGCAAAAGAAAGTGAAATATTTTCAGTCACTTATAATTTGACATCTGACTCACCGCTGGGAGCCTAACAAAAGGGGAAAACCTCTGGTCACATTCTGTTGCCCTGTGATTTTGAAGAAATAAGGGTGTTTGTGTGTGTGTGTGTGTGTGCATTTGTGTATGCAATGTGTTCATGCCTCTGTGTGTGCGCACGCATGTGTGCGTGCATGTGTGTGTGTGTGCATTTGTGTATGCATTATGTTTATGCCTTGCGTGTGTGTGCATGTGTGCGTGCATGTGTGTGTCTGCACATGAACACACATATGTGCCTTAAACCTAGGCCATTCATTGCACATACTTGAGTTAAATTCCTGTCTCTACAGTGTTCTTTTTGGTTTATATTCATTCTGGTACCTACAAAGCAGTCAATTTGTTTAGCATCTACTTTCTTCTGACTAAAAGGAAGAAAGAAATATATTTGATGTTCAAGTGAAGAGTGCATATGCACCTCAACAGCAAACCAGAACTGCTGTACAGAATAAGCCTGGAGCAGCAGTGAACAATTAAACTGGCCCAGCAACCATGAGACATGAAAAGGGGCATTGTAGGGTTAGTCAGTGTCCCTGGAGGGAAGAAGATCTACATTAAACACTTTGGTGTGTACCAGGTATTTTTCTGGGGACTACATTGTGAATTTTTGCTATGTTCTTCACACACACACACACACACACACACACACACACACACACACACACCCCTCAGGTCTTGGTGTCCTCTTTGATGAAACATTTGAGAAGAATTGGGAGATGAAGAAAGTGACTTGTTTGTTTTGTGAAATGAATTTTGTTTATTTAAAAAAGTTTGCTTTTTGGGGAAAGGGAGCCTTCATGTTGGACTGGGTCTCAGGCCAGGCTAGCTTCAGTCTTGTCTCTGGAAACTGAGGATACCCTTGAATTCCTGGTCCTCCCATTGCTCTCTCCTGTATACTATGATTAAAGGCACGCACACACCCGAAACAAAATGATGTGCAAAAAAGTAGAAAATTTTAAAGTATATAAGAATTCTTTCTAACCACATGAAATAAAATTAGAAATCTATAATGAGAAAAAATTGGAATCTGTTTAAAAATATGGAAATCAAGCTGCTTTTTTTTTCCAAAAAATAATCAGTAGATCCAGGAGGAAATCACGAATGTAGTGACATAAATAAAAACGGATTAAACAGTTTATCAGTCCTATAGGATTCAGCAGATGGAAACTGAGAAAAGTTTTAGAAATCAAACCTACATTTTAAAAAAATAAAATTTTAAATAATCAGGTAGCTGTATAGAAAGCAACTAGACCAATGAACACAAAAACAAACATGAAATTAGAAAAAAAGGTGACAAATGACACAAAAATACATGAAATAGAAACAGAAACTGCAGACGGTCCATTTAAGAAGAGGTGACTCTCAAAATAAATAACACTAAATAAAAGGAGACATCTCAAGAGTCTCAAATAAAAATATGAATACAGAGGCTTAAAAACTGACAGCTCCAAACCACAAAGGGTCACCAGAGATGATCATAAACAATCACCTAAAAATAGATTTAATAACCTAGAAATAATGAACAAATTACTGGGAAGACTGAATCATGTAAAATGGAAAATTTGCAGTTACCAAGAGGTGATAGAATTGAATCAGGGATAAAATGTTTCATTTAAAAAGACAAAACCCTATACCCAAATAGCTTCACTGCTGAGTTTTATCAAACAGTATAAGGGGAAATCTCAATTTTCCTTAAGGAATTCCCAGAAGCTAAAAAAGGAAC
>JAQHUG010000005.1:13856417-13871218 GCA_028555095.1 Dicrostonyx torquatus
GAGCAGAGCGCCTGGGGGCTAGAGTTGTCCTTACCCTCAGTTGAGCAGGTGGATCTGAAGCTGTGGCACTCACCAAGGACCCGCCGCCATGAAAAGGGCGGGCCCTTATTTTGTTCTTTAATACCATCAAACATATATATCTTTCATCATTGCCTTCAATGTATATCACTATTACAACAGACACTTAGGAAACTCCAAGAGTGAATGAATTAATAGATCAGTGCATATGTTTTGGTTTCAGGTAAAAAAAAATGTAAGAGCTAGTAGTTTATTGAAATAAAGATTTTTATTGATAAAAGCAGTGGCACAGTTTGATTGCAAGCAATAGGTAAGCTATAATGCTCACACTTTCTCTCTAAGATCAGAGAATGACTGAAATTGCCAGTTCAAGCAGAAAAGCCCCAGGAAAGGGCAGGGTTCAATGGCAGGCCCTTTCCTAACATCACCATGTTAGGGTATGACTGCTCAACTCTAGCCAAACACAGCCAAACAAACCCCTAAAGACAGCACTAAAAACATTCAAGCTGCCTGGAAAATGTTCTCCAAAACAACGATTATTAGGACAACAAGATCATGTAAATAGAAATGAATGAAAAAGCCAACAGGTCAAGTCATCTCCCCTGTGAGAATAGAATGCTGGCCTCAGCACTCAGCGTGTGAATCCTAAGAGCAATCAGTGGTGGAATTCCCACCTTCTCTCTTGGGATGCTGTTGTGCAAACACGCTTTCCATTGCTTCTGCTTGGATGACATATTTATAATTTGCCTTTTCCTCAGAGGATACTACATCATATGCCATATCTTCATTCTTTTAGCTTTTATAAATGAAAAGAAATTGTTATAAGGTCTGAGCAGGGATAGTCATTCAACTCAGAGTTGAGCTCTGAACGACAAATTTGCCCTTTCCCCCTAAAAGGATACCTCATACTGATAAGACTTTTTCTGTTCTGGACTTAATATGTTTTTATTTTATAATAGAATAAAATACACAAAATGGGCAGGGGTTATTAATTAGAATATATCAACTCAGTGGTAGAAAAACTAGTAAAGGGGCTAGGGAGATTGTTCTATGGTCAAGAACATGTATTGCTCTTGCAGAGGAACAAAGCTCTCAAATGCCTAGAATGCCAGCTTCAAAAAATTCGATGTGTTCTGGCCTCCTTTGGAACCTGCACTTCATTCAAATACACACACACACACACACACACACACACACACACACACAAACACACAAACACACCTACCACTACCACCACTCCACACAAATAATAATAAAAATAAAACCCAGTAAAGTAAAACTTTAATAATTACTTTAATAATTTTAGCTTGATAAAGACAGGATTTACTGAAGTATTGCTTAAATAAACTTCCCAGCACTGGGAAATATTTGGTTGCATTACAAAATATCGATATTTTACCAATTGAATCATATTGTGCATTGTGATTTCTCCTGTATCATTTCAGTTTACCTAATCTTTACATGTTAGTAGAAGTCGATCCTGCTCAATAGTTAAGGCAATAATGGCACTTTTTTCTTCCCCCTTCTTATGTTTTTGTTTGTTTATCTAGACAGGATTTCTTTGTGTAGCCTTTGATGTCCTGGAACTAATCTGTAGACCAGGTTGGCCTCAAACTCACAGAGATCATCCTGCCTCTGCCTCCCAAGTGCTGGAATTAAAGACATGTACCACTACTGCATGGCCAATACTGGTCTTTTTCCTGAAATTGAAAAAAAAAAAAAACACAAAACAGAAACATTCTACACACTGAACCATTTTCCACTTATTTCTTGTTAGTTTACATGTTGCCACTTAAACATGTTCTCAACAATATTTATGCTTGAAATTGTCTGCTTATAGTTCCTAATATGCAAAATTAAAAAGCACTACTACATAACTACATAATGTCTTACAGTGCACATTTTAAACTCTTAATATTTCATCATAAATCTAGAAAGTTTTTCCTTAATAAAAGTTTCTGCTTCAGAGCTACAGTTTCATAGTTGTGCATCTGTCACAGATCTACAATAAGAATATTATATCTTCAGTTTATTATACTTCATGTAAATCCTTTGTGACATTACAAAATGTTAGCATAAATGTACAAATTAAAATTGTATCTTATTTCTTTGCTGCATTTCTAATAGAAATGCTACTGAATGGGAACACCTTTAATCCCAGCACTCAGGAGGCAGAGGCAGGCAGATATCTGTGAGGTCAAGGCCAGCCTGGTCTACAAGAGCTAGTTCCAGGATAGGCTCTAAAACCATGGCAAAACCCTGTCTCAAAAAAAAAAAAACAAAAAAAAAGAAAGGCTACTGAAATTAATAATCATGGCAGAACTGCAATTACTAGTGTCTACAGAATATTTAAAATTATTATTAAATTTAAAATATTTAATGGTATCAGTCTTTTTCAAAACAGCATGTATGCATACTTTTTCAGTGGTAAGCATTTTCAACAGGTAGATTCAACTCAAATACTAAACCAAGCATCAATTTGGGTGAAATCTTATATTATGTCTAAGAAGTTTCTATTATATTTGTTTCATTTATCTCCTCTGAAAATGTATCTACTTCCAAGGCCTTTTCTACTCTTATAATCAGTAGGCATTTTTCAAGCAGTGACCACTGTGAAACCCTTCTGCAGTATTTCCAACAGGGTGCATTGGCATCTTGAATTCTTTTTTTTTTTTTTTTTTTTTTTTTGCTTATGATCTTTCAGCCAGTTCCCAATCCATTTGACTCTGTTCTCATCCAAGGCAATTATAGTTAATTTGTAAGTAAAAGTTCATGATCCACTGTTTCAAATGCTTCACTGAAGACCAAATCCATGACGTCTGTGGAGCCTCTTCATCCAGTGAGATGAAGAATATAATTAGATGTTGCATAATCTTATCAAACAAGTTTATGCTGATGATCTGCCATGATTTTTTCATTAAGGACCAAGCTGTTGAAAACTTAGGATTCCATTGTTTTCTAACTGCTTACAGATTTTCCTTTCTTACTTCACTCCTAGCAATAAATTATTGTTAATCATTTGCGAATATTTTACCTGTTGGGAGCACACTCAGGAATAAGAAAACTCAAAAGAAAGTAGTTTGTAAAATCACTTAGTCTGTGTTTTTTGCTTTGCTTGCTGTTTTTTATTTGATTTCTTTAATTTGAAGACTTTTGCATGTAATACTTTATAGCATTTCATCCCTCCTGCTCCACACTCCAGCTCTTCCCAATTCCCCTCATTCCCTTTCAAAACCTCTTCTTTAAATACTATTTGTGTTCTCTTTCTCTCATATATGTGCTTATATGAGGGTTATACTTAGGAAAAGAGTTCTCAAAATGAAATAAAAATGGTTAACAAATATCTTTTTAGACTGTCAAACATTCTTACCAATCAGAGAAACACAATTTAGGACTACTTTGAGATTTCACGTTACCCAGTCAGAATGACTAGGATCAAGAAAATAACTGGCACTAAATGCTGACGAGGATAAAGGGAAAGGGGAACCTGCATTTGCTGCTGGTGGGACTGCACAGTGGTGTAGCTACCATGGAATTCAGTGTAGAGAATGACAAAAAAGCTGAAAGAAGTCCTGCCATAAAACACAAGCATTCCACTCCTCTGCGTACACCCAAAGCACCTTATATCTACAGAAGTATCCCACTCCTCTGCATGAACCCAAAGCACCTGATATTCTATACAAGTATTCCACTCCTCTGCGTACACCCAAAGGACATGACATTCTACTGCAAAGACATGTTTTATTGCCACTCTCTTGACAATAACAAGGAAATGGAAACAACCTGAATGCCCTTTAACTGATGAAAATGTCATACATGGTGGAATTCTATTCAGCTGCAAAGGAAAACCAAAACCTTGCAACTTACAGGTGAATAGATCAAACTGGAAAACATTAGATGGAGTGAGGTAAGTCAGACCAGAATGATGACCACCACATGTTCTCTCTGAGTCATATTTGGGTAGATATCCCAAAGTAACTACAGAAACCAAAATGTAGAAAAAGTAACTACAGAAACCAAAATGTAGAAAAAGACCGTGGAATAGGGGACAATGAGCTCTATAGATTGTGATGAGAAGACACAGGTGTGATGAAGCATGGAGCTGAAAATGGGAAGGATACTTTACTTGTGGAGGGGGGATAGTACAGAGTAAGAGAGGAGGAGGAGGAGAGAAATAACATTAACTATGCCTACAAGAGCCTTACGGAAATATATTATTTTAAAGTCTACTTAAAGTTGTTTGTGTAAGCCAGACGATAGTTGTACATGCCTTTAATCCGAGAACTTGGGAGGCAGAGGCAGGAGGATCTCTGTGAGTTCATGACCAATCTGGTCAGGAGAGCAAGTTCCAGGACTGGTTTCATAGCTACTTGGAAACTTTGTCTTCAGAAACAAAACAAACAAACAAAAAAGTGTGTGTATATGTGTGTGTGTGTGTGTGTTTAGTCAAGGTGATAATGCTGACTTAAAAAGCCACCTGCTATCTAACAAAATGCCAGTACCAGGCAGGGAAAACTCCCTTCAATTTGGGAAGTTCAGGAGACTCAGAGACATTCAAAGCAGTAGATTGATACCATTGCCTGTGAACACAAGTCCCTATTGCAAAAAGACAACACACACACTTCAGACACTATATGGTACATGGAGGAATCAAACTGAAGAAAATCTAAAAGCCTCCTCCATGATCACATACAATGGAATGTTATATGTTATACGCACTCTGCCAAGGGAGAAAAGCAAGAAATAGCCCAACCTAATTCTAAAGTGGTGTGTGTGTGTGTTTGTGTGCATGCGTGCGTGCGTGCGTGTGTAATCAGAAAATTAAAAGTTATTTAGAGAATCCTTAGCCTTCTTTTTTATTTCTCCAATGTGAAATCCTTTTCATGAGAACAGATAAAGATTCAAGCATTGTTAAAGAACAAACAATTACATTTTCAAAGGACAGTGAAGATTAGAAATATCTATTGCCTTCATCCAGTAACAGATATAAGCAGATGCAGAGATCCAAAGGTAAGCACTGGCCCAAGCTCCTGGAGTCCAGTTGTAGAGAGGGAGGAGTGATAATATGAGCAAAGGGGTCAAGACCATGATGGGGAAACCCACAGAAACATATGACCGGAGCGAGTAGGAGCTCACTGACTCTGACTGACAGCTGTGGAACCCCCATAGGACCAAACTAGGCCCTCTGATGTGGCTGACAGTTGTGTGGTTTGGGCAGCTTGTGGGGCCTCTGGCAGTTGAACCAGTATTTATTCCCAGTGCAAGACCTGGCTTTTTGGAGCCCATTCCCTATGGAGGGATGACTTGCTCAGCCTAGATACAGGTGTGAGGGCCTTGGCCCTGCCTCAAGTGATATGACAGACTGTTGACCCCTCGTGCAAAGCCTCACCTTCTCTGCGGAGTGGATGAGGGTTGTGGTGGAGGAAGGTAGGAAGTTCAGGAGGAGGGTAGAAAGAGGGAACTGGGATTGATATGTAAAATAAAAAAGGATTTTTAAAAAAAAAAAATAAGAAGAAATATTTGTTGCCCAGAGAGTTTATAGCATAAAGGGTGGATTCCATTTTATCTCAAGTAGAAAAATAGTAATTTGAAAAATTCAATAAATTGTGATGATCTATAGAATCTTAGGTGATGGGTGCTAAGGAGTCAAGCTTTTAGAAAATTAAATTAAGTTAAAATATTTAAACTGTTAAAACTATGCAAATAGCTGTAACACAAACTAATCATAACTAAAACATTAACAAACTTGAGGATTCTCTAATATATCAACAGACTTTTTATGGTTATTCTTCACAAGAACAACAGTTGAGTAGAAATTTCTTGACATCAATTACCAAGAGTTGTTTTTGCAGCAAGCAAATTAGCTCCTTAAAGATGGTCATAGAAAAGCCGGGTGGTGGTGGCACACACGTTTAATCCCAGCACTCGGGAGGCAGAGGCAGGCGGATCTCTGTGAGTTCGAGACCAGCCTGGTCTACAAGAGCTAGTTCCAGCGCAGGCTCCAAAGCCACAGAGAAACCCTGTCTTGAAAAAAAAAAAAAAAGAAAAGATGGCCATAGAAAAGTTGCTCACATGCGTACTACTTCTTGAAACCTGTTGACAATTGCAAACATCTCTCTAGAATAGTAGAGATCTAACCTGGAGCCCTTTTGTTTTGACCTTCAATTTAATGAAGGCTGGAAAATTAGGCACACCCTTCTTCCAAAGATATTTCCCTTGAGCTTGAGCCAATTTAAAAACATTTATGAAAATTTAATATTTCTAATAGAAGTATTTTGTTGTTCCCAAAGACATCCCAAATCATACGTATCATCTAGTATCTTTTTCTGGAGCTGGGTAACTTAAGTCTTTCTCATCACATGGTGGTCTACTATTCCTTTTTCTCATGCATTGATGCCACTGCAAACCTCTCTACTATCCTTGTTTTGAATCTGTGGCTTGATGAATCAAAGCCGATGAATTTGAAACAAGTTCGATATCATGTCTTTCAAGGATTAATTCATCCTTCTGGGCTTGAAAAGCCAAACAAGCAGCACCTGTCCTCATCCGAACCCTGTGGATGTATTTTTCAAGAAATTGCTACTTCAATGAAAACCCCATTCTCATGAATCATGATGTGGGTGGACACATCAGCATATATAAGCATATGTAATGGAAGTCTGATGTAGCAACTTTGATCATGTTCAGAACACGACTACAGATAGTTCATACAGTAGCCAGATCCTTTCTGTTCTCCATCTAGTGCCTACCCAAAGCCTCTTTTTTGTGTTCCCAGGAGACACTGTTTACATTCATGTAATTGAATTTCCTCTCTTGGGACCCTTCATAATAACTGTACCCCTTTAGAGGGGTGTGGACATTTTCAGTAACCTGAACAGTCTGATCGCTATGAATGCTCCTCATCATCAGAGTAGAAACAACTAAGAGAACTTACATTTGTGATAAGTTGCAAATTCAGCATCATCTGAAAAACTTGTGGAAATTTCTTGTTTTCTCAGTTAATAAGATGATTGTTTCTGAAATAGATTTATATGTGTGATATATATATATATATATATTCCTTTTGTGTTTCTTACCTGCTCTTTAAAAATCCATGCCCTTGTCTTCTTTACTTAGTATTGATACACACATATCTGTTTATGTATGTATACATACAAGCTGCTGAGTCCATTTACTTTTGTTCATGGGGGTGTGTCATTGTGTGTTTGTGTGTATATGGGTGTATGTCTATATTGTGTTGGTTGTGATTGTGTATGGGGTGTAAATGTATGTTTAAACTGATCACTTGGTACTGGATAACCTATCAGAAACCATGTCTCTACAACATGCCCCACTTGGGAGGCTTGTAAACCAGTGTTGCTGTGTTGATCTAGTTTTGGCAGCCATGTTATTGGGATTTCATGAGTGCAGCTTCCCTATCATATAGAGAAGACACTGTCTCACAGCTGATGTCCTTGTCCTCTGTCCCTTACCATCTCTGTAATTAGCTTTTATAATATTCCCTGAGTGTAAAGACTGTGCATTACAAAAAGCTACAGCATGGCAAGATACCCTTCAAGGTGCAGCAGTGATACCTATACCTTGGGGATAAACAACAGACATTTCATTGGATTTACGGACCACTCAATTGTTGTGATGTGCAGGCAGATTCATGCCTAGTACTATAAATTCAGCTATGTACCTATGTCTGAAGCGGTCAGGGACTCTAGAGGAGACCCTCTCATTGCCAGTTTTGTAACGGTATATTTTTTAACTGAATTCCTAAATATTTATCCCTATATACAGATAATTGTAGCTCTCACCCTTCATGATACTAGCTTATTTTTACAACAAAAAGAGACTATTATAGGAATTCACAAATTTTCAAAATGCAAAGAACAAGTGACATAGGGTACCTAACCACCATTAGTGCTGTTAGGTGAAAATGTGTATAGATATTTTCTTTATATTTCAAGAAATCTAGCATTTAAAAAATTGATTGCATATAATCAACTTAAAGGCTAGAACTTGGCACTGAATGGCTTGGTGAATTTCATTTCAATAAATGTTTGAAAGGGCCTTGAGGCATGGAGATGGACATCAAAACTGTTTATGGGGTAGGAGGTGGGTATCTAAGTAAAATTGATGGACTGAGGAAAAAGGCACATGTATGAGGAGCTGAGTTATGACACCAGTGCTCATGGAAAAAGATGAGCGTGGCCATTGTTCCTGCAGTCCCAGGACTGGTGGGACTTAGACAGAAAAATCAGAGACACTTGATGGTTAACCTGTCTAGATGCAATTGCTGAACTCCAGGTCTACTGAGAGACTGACCCTCAAAAAAAACAAATAAAGGTGGACAGTTACAGAGAAAGACTCCTTGTCATCTTCTTCTGTAACTGCCTGCATGCAACACACATTTAAAACACAGACACATAAACAGACATACACTCACCTGTTGTCTTCTGCAACTGCATATAGGCAGCACATGTTTAACACACACACCCATGCATACACACCCACACCCACACAAAGATGGGCTGTCCATTTAATTATGTAGTCCAATGGGTAATTCCTACAGAACTTTATGAGGTTACAATGAAAAATAATAACCAATTTCTGCAAATTTAAAGCAGGCTACCTGAAAAATAATGCTGGGACAGCATAGAGGTTTATTACTTTTATTTTTTGAGATCATATTTTGATTACATCATTTATCCTCTTCCCTCTTTCAAACCCTCCTTTATACCTCTCATTTATCTTTTTCAAACTCATGGCCTTTTTTCCCACTCATTGTCATTGCATACACCTATGCATATGTATGCTATGTATACGTATCTACATATATATCCCTAAATATAACATGCTCAGCCAGTACAATGGCTCACACATATGTTTTCAGGGTTAATTAGCTGTTATTAGATAAACATTGATGTGACCATTTTTTTTAATAGAAAAATTAGTTGTATCAGAGGTTCTGGCAACGTAACTAGTAGTAGAAGGCTACGCAAACAGAGTGTCTGTGCAGCACAGAATAAAATGAGGTGGTGGAGGCATTCAAGTTTGTCATCCCAGTTACTACAAAGATGCTGGAAGATGAAGGTTTAAAACTCATTTTCAGTCCCAGCTAGCTCCAGATTCACAGGGGGTACTGTAGACGATGACTCAAAATAATGATTTGTTATTTATAACACTTTTTATTTGAAACATCACATTCAATTTATCTTCAATACTGAGATGAAAACCATGCAGGATGGTGTCCTAACATCTTAAGCTTGCGAGATTATGTCTAGAATTTAATAAATACTCATATTTTTAAAATTCCGCTTTATTGGTCTAATGAGCAGGTTGAATGATCATTTCTCATCAAAGCTATTAAGAACTCTGAATTATAGTCATATGAATGATATAATACCATACATACAGTTACAGGATAATACAATTAAAATAATTTATAATAAGAATCAATAAGGCAGGAATAATAGATGTCAAGGCAGATAAGTTGATTCATCTCTAGCCCATTCATCTCCATTTCACAGTAAACTAGATGAACTTAATTAATTATCCCAGGAAGAATAAAAATAAATACATTTCACTCTGGAAAAAGAATATCTATTTGTATTTTAATAGGAAATACACATTCATGGGAAGTCATTGAGTTAAGACATAAGACTGATTAAAAATTACTAATTAAAGTCTGTTTATCACATATAATCTCCAAAAACTACTATTAAAGTAAAGTTCCACAATGTTTTCCTTCTTTTTGGAAGCAGTTTATCATTTTAAAGTAAATATTTACTGTTACTCATAAAAAAATTTAAGGGAGAAGTTGCTAGTGCTTCAGTGATGAGAGAGGCAGTAACTAATTTGTTCTTTGCTGATACTTAGAACAGTGCTTAGCAGACAAAGCTCTTTGGTAAATATTTGATGAATGAATATGAACCTTGTATTATAAACAATCAGATACAAGTAAATATTAAACAATTGAATATGTGCAAGGTATTATAAACGGATACTATGCACAGAATAGAGGATAGTAATACAACAGAGATCATCCTACCTGACTGCTGCACTCTTGAGGTCTGATTAGCATGTCTAAAATCCGCAGGGTGAGAGGACTGATATGTGCAATTAAAGCTGACATCGTCTTCCACAAGAAGAATTTCTCTCTTCTCAGAGAACACTAAGCCATGGTCTTTCCTCCTTCCAAAGGACTGATTCAAGCCCATTTGTAAATCCAGAGTATTTTTCTTACAAAGCAATGAGTTATGTTCCATAACTGTATCTGAAAAAATATCATCACAGAAACACTAAGATTAGTGTTTGAAGGAACAACCAAAAGCTCTCATCTAGCTAAGTTTTCATAGCAAAAATCTGAACACAATGGAATGTTCACTTGGTATTCAGGTGAGAGAGTTCAGTACTAAGAAGTTCAACAAAAGTAGGCTTGGAATCTTACAGGTATCATTTTTTTGGCAATTATTTGACTCTAAAATTTATTCAACTTTCAATTTTTCAAGTGTTTTAGTTCATTTTTCTGATACTATAACAAGGTATCTAAGATTGGATAATTTATAAAGAATCCAGTTTAGTTCACAGTGATATGAACTGGAGGATCTAGGAGAGCACATGGCCAGCATCTGGTAAGGTCTTCAGAAGGTGCTGACCTTGATAGCAACTGTTTTTCTCTCTGGAGTTCATTCATCCCAATGGACTGCATAAGCCAATCATGTATAACAAAAGTTCCATCTGAAAACTCCACATGAATTTGGTTAACATTACATATTACTTTCAGCAAATGAAATCTGAGAGACTTTGGTATTGTTGTCCTCATTGTTCAGAGGGTAAATTTGAATTTAATGAAAGGTTAAAAAACTTTTGACATCTTTATATATGTCCATATTTTTATGATATATAATTTTGGTTAATTATTAAATAATGAATTAGAGACCTTATTCTTAAAAGCTATTAACTTTACTTAGCATATTAAAATGGATATTTGATATAATCAAAATGAGAGACTATACAACAGAAATATTTGAGTTTGTCATTTTACTCAGGAATCATCCTCATTGTGTTACATTGTTCTTGCCTCATCGTCTTCATTGGCATCCTCCTTGTCAATACTTAATGTTCTTGAGAAAGTGTGAAGAGAGACTATGGATAGAATAGTTGAGATAATAAGGATAAAGATATTTATTATCATTTGTATTCTCTTACAACAGAATATTTTCAAAGCCACTAAAATGTTTCCTAAGCCAATAACAGTAGGGAAAACAAGTTTTCCTCAAGAGCAACTGTCAAAGTTGTCTAAAATTGTTGTTGATGTTTATTCAACTTCATTCACTGTCTGGGTCTGGCATTTAGACATTTGCATAACTGCGAAGTAAGAACAAGATTCCAACCTCTTAGTCTGTGATAAATTGTTCCTCTATGGCAAAGTCTTATTCTGCACTCCATTTTTGTCTTACTTCTTAGTTTTCATATTTATATAGATATTCTCCCTAATTATCACCACTTTCAAATCTATTTTAATATAATTTTATCCCCTTAGTCATATAGAAAGGAATAATGGTAGGAGATAAAATATATTTAGATA
The DNA here is from genome assembly GCA_028555095.1 of Dicrostonyx torquatus. NCBI lineage: Eukaryota > Metazoa > Chordata > Mammalia > Rodentia > Cricetidae > Dicrostonyx > Dicrostonyx torquatus. The sequence continues at coordinate 13,868,014 of JAQHUG010000005.1, forward strand.
TATAATCAGCAGTTTGTAGCAAATTTCACTAAGTCCTAGCTAGTCTAAATACATAAGTGATGGGATTTTGATGGTCAATTTGAGCTGTGAATTGAGGGTCAACATTTATAACAAATCTCAATTAGCCATCATTCCTTTGCAGAAATCTAAATGTTATATAAAACTGTAAGTGAAACCTTAATAAATGTAATGAATAATCTATTATAGATTTTTATGACAAAAGACTATCTCTTTTATTTATAGTATTAAAGCTCATTTTTCCCCTTAGTGCCAGCATTGAAATGCTAGCTATAAGTTCTCTAATTACCTCAAAGATACAAATAGGAGAGAACCTTGCAGAATAAAACCAAATCCAGTCCAAAAAAGAAGAAAGTCCTCCCAAAAGAGAGAAAAATGAAAACAGATGCGGTGTCATCCTCCATTACGTTAGCTCATGCATGCTTCTTGCTAAAGAGCAGACATTCAATCTGCTTTGAATTATTTGTCACTTGGCTTCTTTATATTTCCATGCCCTAGTTTGCATTTTGTTCACTACTCATTGTGTTGCACAATCTATGTTCTGGAAAAATATTAATATATGTTCTTACAGTGGACTGAGCCATGTGTAGCCAAGTTTAGAACCTTTGTACAACCTTGCTGTCTCAATTCTGCAAATAAAGTTGGTCACTTCAGAATTTGAGTTCACTTGCTTTTGGCCAGTGCATAGGATTTTAAATGGCTTATAAAATATTCAAAAAGCTTCTTGCACATCAAATAACTCTTAAGACAGAACATTTTGATGAGTTTAGTGTAAATGAATCAGAACCATATGGATTAAATTTACCTTAAAATACTCCTGGGTTTTAGAATTAAGAGAAACTGTGCTTGGCAAAACACATTTTGGGTTTTGCCTAACCCAGAACATTGGAAAAGTAGTTCAAGATGTTTGACGAACCCAAAACATGGCTGGGTTCACCCATCCCTAATCCTCTGTGGTAATAGTAAAGGACAGGCAGGGGCAGATTTTAGGTGCATAAATCTAGTTCAGGTTTGATCATGGTCATCCCAAACTATTGGAGAACTTGCAAATGACTTACCTCATCTAAATCAAATTTGTGTTATGGGTTTTTGTGCAATTTCTGTGTGAATGTTTGTTTTATATGAAGAGCGTAGTCCTGTATCATTATAGCAATTTTGATGAGCCCACTCACTACAAACAGGTATCATAAGATTTTTGCTTACCTAGAGCATATTAAGAAATAAATGTTGGCATCATATGCTTAAATTAACCTACAAGACTGTCAATTACTGAAAAGAAAAATGCTTAGAATTTCATAACTCAGTATACACAATGATTTTTTTAAAAAAAATTACTAGTACGACTCCTGTTCTTTATACAAGACATGAATAGCTTTTCTGAGTGATGACATCATGAGCAACGTAATTATGTAGCAGCATATATAAACACAAAAGCAAAAGGGAACTGAGATTGGTATGTAAGCTGAGGAAAGATTATATTAAAAAGAAAAGAAAAGCCTACTCGTTGATTATTAATGTCATTGGTTCTTAAATAATTTGCAGTTAAATTTGTGACTGATTTCTTCCTTGTAAATAAGCAAATACAAAGAAGAAATTATAGATGTTTATTATATTCATATACATTGTGTGTGTGTGTTTTCTTTCTCTGGGAAAACAACCAAGTAGTGACACATATCACTGATTTATTTAATGTATATTTCTATGACTTGCAGCTTCAAAGAATTGCAAATTACAACATCAAATATTAATGAAAAAAGTTAGCTAATAACCTTCATTAGGATGGAATAGTAGAGGAATAACTATGAACTATAAGCTACATAAAATTATTATTAATTTTTATTACTAGATATATACTTAAGACTAAATAAATATGAATATTCATTTACTTTGACAAATTTGTGGAATATAAATGCTTTAAAAGTTATGATATAAAATAACAGTACACCATGACCTTTGATGTAAGTTAGTAGTATAAGACAGAATTTTATGTAATTTGATGCAGTGGCTAGTTATTTTTAATTTTTCACAATCAAGTCATACATATTTTTGGCTAATCCATGATTCTAATTATTGGTTTGCTTAAATAGCAGATTATAGAGAAGTAATATTGATTTCAAAATATAGTAATTGATTCATGAAATTGTTGATACAAACAAGTTCAAAATTCACTGGGAGTGAGTATGTTTATTCTGACACAAATGAGTAACTATTGATGTGGGATTCCCCTCTGTATGCTGTGAATAATAAAGAAACCTGCCTTGGCCTGATAGAGTAGAGTAGATCTAGGTGGGGAAAACTAAACTGAATGCTGGAAGAAAGGAGGCAGACCCAGAGAGAAGCCATGTAGCCAGACAGAGACAGATGCTGGATGAAACTTTACCTGATAAGCCACAGCCACATGGCGATATGCAGATTAATGTAGATGGGTTAAATTAATATGTAAGAGCTAGCCAATAAGAAACTACAGCTAATAGGCCAAGCAATGATTTAATTAATATAGTTTCTGTGCAGTTACTTCAGGACTGAACTACTGAGTAGCTATAATGACCAAGCAGCCTTCCAACAACATGACCGTGACCTTAGAACATCAATTTAGGTTCTTGAAAATAACATGTTCCAACATGGAAGTTTTTTCATGAACACTTTATATTTACAAAACAAAATCAAGTCATAAATCAGGACATGATCACACACATTGATGGAGACAGCAGATAGGTATATTTTTAAAGGAAGGAAACCTCTGATAGAGCTTTTAGAAATTATATGACTGCATTCTTGGCTTTTAGATTGGAGAAAATCAGTCTTAATAGATCCCATGTATTTTTACCTGATGGTGGATGAGATGGTAAGTAAAGAACAGAGATGGAAAAAAAAAGAACAGAGGTGGGCAATAAAACATTATTAAGGAGCCTAAAGACAGCCCAAGACCATTTAGCTGAGAATATCCAGTGTTCTAAAACTCCATAATCACAACACTCTATTCAACTATCCTTGTAAGATCTCCAAATAGGTCATTTTTTCCTAGGAAATATAGTATACTGAATGAAACAATTTGGATCAAAAGGTATGTAAGTAAAATTCCTTTTCTTTTTTTTTCCTTAAATTTATTTTTACGACAACAATGCACTACATAGCCCAATCTAACCAGGAACTGGAGAGTTCCCCCAACACACACCTCAACTCCCAA
>JAQHUG010000005.1:13888957-13901447 GCA_028555095.1 Dicrostonyx torquatus
AAAAAAACTGCTTCAGACTGAAAATAATGATAAGCACACCGCAGAGATGACAGGAAAAAAATGATGCAGAATAGTGGATATACAATAAGTCAAACAGACAAAATCAACTATATGACAGCAATTAAAACACTTTGCAATAATAATTGGATGTTAGTTGTTACCCTCTTAAAAGGCAAAGGTTAAGCCATTGGATCCACCCTTTTGCTTTCTATAAAAACACATTTCACCTTCAAGGATAGACATTACTTTAGAATAAAATGCTGGAAAAATTATTCCAAACAAGTAGAACCAGGAAACAAATGAGTGTTGCTATTCTATATCTGACAAAATACACTTGAAATCCAATTAATCGATACAGATAAAGATATGGCTACCTCAGACAGATCAAGAGAACAATCTACAAAGAAGACACTGAAATGTTAAATATGTGAACACAAAACTTGGGTGATGTGTGATGTCCTTCTTTATATGTGTTGCATTTATTGGTTGATGAAGAAAGCTATTTGGGCCAATGGCTTAGCAGAGTAAAGCCAGGTTGGAAGTTAGAACAGAGACAGAGAGTAAGTGGAGTTAAGGAGGTGTTATGTAACTGTCAAAGGGGAAAGATTCTCACCAGAACCTTACCAGTAGGCCACAGCCTTGTGGTGATACACAGATTAATAGAAATGGAATAATTTGGGATATAACAGTTAGCCAGAAATATGCCAGAGTCATTGGCCAAACAGTATATTTAGTATAGTTCCTGTGTGATTGTTTGGGTCTGGGAAGCTGGAAAATGAAGAAGTCACTGCTTACACTTGGGTATACTTAATTTCAAAGAACAAACTATCGGACACATGAAGCCACAGAATAACCCTAACACAATAATACTAAGTGACTTCAATACCCCATTTTCATTTATAGATAGGTTACATAGGCAAAATAAACAAAGAAACCTTGACAACAAATGACACCATCCACCAAATGAATATAACTAATATGTAAAGAATATTTCACCCTAATATACATTCTTCTCAGCAGCACATAGATGTTTCTACAAAATAGATCACATATTGTGACACATAGAACATTTCAACAAATTTAAGAAAATTGAAATAACTTCACAAAGTCTGTTTGACCACAAGGAAATGTGGTTAAACCAAAGGAAGTTTCAGAAAATGTACAAATTCATGGATATTAAACCATATTGTATTTAAATGGACCCTTAAAGAAACCAATAAGGACATTTAAAAATTCTTAGAACTAAATAAATGAAATGCAACACTGACATTCAAAGAAAGAAGTCCTAAGAGGAAAACATATTTCTAAGTACCTACGTTAAAACAAAAAAAAAAATGGAAATACCATGGATTAATAATGTAAATACAACTATTGCAAAGAAGTAGATTGGAGCAGTAATTTAAAAAAGTTTAAATATAGCCATGGTTGAATTCTACCAAACCTTTAAAGCAAAACTCCAACAAATATTACTCAACTGTTCCACATACTTGAAATGGAAGTAATATTTCCAGTCTCCTATGAAGCAGGTATTGCTGTAGTACCAAAATCAGATAAAAGTAGAACAAAAGACAAGCAGAGTAAAGACCAATATATCTCTTATGAACATAGATACCAACGTAATTGTATAGTGGCCCACTATTCCACTCTTGGATATATAAAAGACTGCTTATCCTACTTTCATCTATGTACATTTTCATGGTATTCACAATACCTATAAAATAGTATTACCCTAGATAGCCATCAAATGATGAGAAGATAATGAAAATGTGGTGCATTTAAAATATGATGAAATTATATTCAGCAGTTTAAAAAAATAAAATTATAGAATTTGAGGTAAATGGAAGGGACTGAAACAAATTATATTGAGTGAGGTTACCTTCACGCAGAAAAACAATGCACCACTTCAGGTTCCTCCCTCATATGTGGATTCTAGCTTCAATTTTCAGATTTTGTATGTGAAACTCAGAGCACTTGTAGAAACTAGATAAGGAGAAAGGCTGTAAAATGACATCTGCACAAAAAAAATACAGGTTTTATATTCATGAATTTTATGCAGCTACATAAAATTCCTGCATGAAGTATGCATAAGAATGGTCCCAATAACAATCAAACGTGGATAAAGGAAGGGTTCAGGGGTCCCCGCTCCTGGTTTATGGACTATTTGCTATGGTAGGTTCAAAGAGAAGGGAAACCATTGCCTGCAGTTGTCTACCTGCTGATGGCTGCACAAGCTTCAACGTATAGTCTAGATCTAGTCCGTGGTCACACAGACAGCCTTGCCGAAACTAAACTGAAATCCAGGAATCTTGGAAAGAGACTGAGATCAGTGAGGAGGGATTGGTAGAGAGGGGGGAAATATGTGAGAGAATGATAATCAGAGTTCATTGTATACATGGATAAAACTGGCAAAATATCAATTAATACAAAACAATGCAAAATGGGCTCAGGGGATGGAGGAAATGATTGATACTTTATTAAATCTTTAAAAAATAGAGGAAATATTTCAAATGACTGCAATTGTTCCAACTTAAAATGTTTTCTATATCATATATAACAAGAAACTTTAAGTTCAGCAACTGAGGCTTATCTGCTCTTGATATGAGGGAAGTGAACTATATGTGATGCCTGAGACCTGAGCTTTAGATTCTTCCGGATGAGTTTGGCTTAGCAAGATAGATGTGCTTTACTATTTTCTCCATGGAGAAACTATTAAATGATCTTTCTATATAATCAGTTCATGGTAAAGTATCAATGTTTATGTGCAAGTTAAGCACTCAGTGACACAGTGTGGAAATGAAAAAAGACTCAAAATGATCTCAGCTCATTCCTCAGGAAAAAAAAAAAGTTGAAAAGGAATATAGTTGTATAACTCTACTTACATCTGTGGAGTAGAGTGATACTCTGTATTCATGACTGTCCTAGGAACTATCACAAATCCATGAAGGCAAAATTCAATATTCCCCAGGCTTGTCTGCAGGGATGGATAAAACAGCAGGGAGATTGAGAGTGGCATGGGAGAGTCCTGAGTCTTTGGAACTTTAGGATCTGAGTAAATATTTTATATAGATAAGAAAAAGGAATATTTCTACTTTGTTCTGATGGTGGAGGGGTTAGGGCAATTTTTCACTATACTTTTGTCATTATCTGTGATGTGGTATTACTTGAACACATCAGGAATTGGGAAATTAAAATACATTATAAAGTACTCATTTATGGTGAGGAATCATAATAGCATTATATCAACAAATAATTTCCATTTTTAATTATTAATAGTTGGTGTAGGCAGAAATTTCTGTCCCATATGCCAGCTCCTGAATAACTAACATGGAGACTTAATGTTAATTACAAGTGCTTCGCCTGTACAACTTAAATTAACCCATTTCTATTAATCTATGTATTGTCACATGGCTCATGGCTTTACCTCTAGCGTGTCTTGCTCCCTCTGTCTCTCCTGGAGACTCCAGACTATGCCCTTCTTCCTCCAAGCATTCTCAGTTTGGCTGTCCCACCTATATTTCCTGTCTGGCTACTGGCCAGTCAGTTCTTTATTAACCAATTAGAGTAAAAAGTATTCACAATGTTCAGAAGGATTTTTCCACACCAAAGTGGGTGATACACAGACTGTTCAAGGTACTGGCATAAACCAGTGGTAAGTTTTTGAAGCAGTTACTTGACTTGTTGATATTCATATGAAGTACATTAACTATATTCTTTTGAGACCATATTGACTTTCCTCAAATTGGGTCATAGATTATGTTTGAATAGGTACCATAAGAAGAGTTCCCAGGTGTATGAGGCAGTGGGTTTAAAGAAGGTAAACACAATTTCCTGTAGAGCTTCTTATACTTGATAGTACAGCAGTGAACACTACAGATTTCCAAATACATCATACAATTTATTCCCAAACCCATATAACCAAAGTAATTGTTTATTGATTATTATAAGATGCTCCTTAAATGATTTAAGCACTACAATTGATTTCATTATTGTAATAACTCTGTCACCTTGACTGCATATGGAGACTCAGTTCAAGGGTTTTAGGAAGTGCCACCTCACTGGAGGTAATAGAAGATGTGAGCTCTTAACTTCCCCCATTACAGTCACCATGCTTTCCAGTTGTTGCCATGCTACCAGTGTGCCATAATGTACTCATCCCTCTGGACCCATAAGTCCAAATAAACTCTTCCTTAAACTGCCTTTGCTGTACGCCATATTGGTTTGAAGACAAATCTTGAAGTCTCTGAAATTCCAAACTAAAGGGCAAAAAAATGTTGAAATCTTTAAGCAGAACTTAATGGGTTGTTCTAGTAAAAAAAAAAATTAGAAGACAGTAGTTTTGAGGGCCGTTGTTGAAAGAACTGGTGGAAAGTAAACGTATCTGAGCATTTTCTTTATAGACAATTTTGTGATGCCTAAATAAATGGTAATATTTCACTCATTGCAGCTGTCATTCTTTAAAAATTCCATGATGTGGGAAGTCAGGGAGATGGCTTTGTTGGTAAAGTGCTTGCCTTGTAGGGATGAGATTCTGATTTCAATCCCTACAACCCCCACAAATCTGAGGTAGTGATGTGTAACTGTTATCCAGTCCTAATAGGTGAACACAGCCACATCTCCAGGGCTGGACCTGCCATCAGAGCCTATGTGGAAAATCCTAAGTCAGTGGGAAACATTTTCTTAACAAAATGTGTGTGGCACTTGAGGAAAGACATCCATAGTTAACCTCTGAACTCACATATATATGTGCATATATATGCTCCTATATACATGTGAAGATATACATACACACAAATACTATAATAGAATATAACTTTGTAATATTAGTAGAAGGAATAGTTGGAAATAATTGCAGTTGATGGGAATAAGTCCTACCAAAATGTAAATATGGGCCTAAAAGACATTTGTTTTACCCAGCTATTTCAACTGAAATAATTGGGATCAATTAAGTTTTACGGTTTTGTCTTAAAAAATCATAGTGATTAGCATAGCAAATGTTTTATTGTTAACATAGCTACAGGCACTAAAAGGTTGTCAGACTCTTCACTTTGAGAATGAACCTCTTGGTGTATAAGTAATTCATTAAATGGGAAAAAAAGATTCAAGTTTACTTAATTTACTACCCTGAAGAAATTGCATATAAAACAAATTAAATAAATTCCTGTAAAGGCAAACGTGCTTAGCCAACCAAACTAGTAGATGAATGTTACACATTGTTCTAAAAACGATATTATTATTCTTAGCTGACAAACATAAACTCTTTTGAAATGTTATTAGTTATAAAGTTATCATAAAACCAATATGGCCAAGTGGTTAATGGTCCCAGAGAGAACATTAAAATAAGCTCACTATTACTTTGGCAAGAAGTCTCCGGGTCCTGTAAGGTATATAAATGGTTTTCTGACTTGGCAATGTGACAGCTCTGCTCAGTAAAACATGGGCAGGCTGCAGTATGAATTTGAATTTCCTCTCCATGTGCACCTTCCTCCATTTCATTTCCTTTTCCCCTCAGTTGCCAAGTTCACTCTCACTTCACCAATGTCTGCTTTCTTTCACATTTTCCTTGAGTTATGTACTTTAGCCTGCTATAGTAGTCTCTCTCAGATCTTTAGATTTAAATTACACCACGGTGCTCTGTGCTTTTCATGGAATGGGGAAATCTGACATCTTGTTCTCTTTTCTTGCCTACAGTGGCATGGAGGGGTTATCATCTCCATGGCAGCCTAGAATTTTGATAATTTTCTTAGTCAAGAAAAGAGTTCTATCACGTAGGCCACTATTATTCACTATCTTCAAATGGGAAATTTAGAAAGATCAAAAAATTATTATTTTTCCCTTGAGCAAAATGCATTCCCACTACAAAAGGTTGTTTTCCCTTATATTTATAATTTTCAGCATCTCTACCCTAGAGTATTATGCCTCCTGTAAGACCTACCCTTACATCTCTTACTTCTAGTGTTCCAATTCTGGTAGGCTTAAGAGCTCAGTCTTATCATTCCACTATATGTTAATCTCATATAACTTTCTCTTAAACTGATTCAAAATTATTAAAGCAATCAAATGATTTCTGAATGTCTGAGGTGTCACCCCCTGACACCACCTCCTATCCTATGTTTAGAAATTTGTCACCAGTAAATGCTCCAGTCTTTTTATCTGTCTCCTACACTGCAGCACTCTGCTACCTGAGTTTTCTGTTACATATATATTTATTACTGTTGCTTATTATTTTAAAATTATTCATAGTTCTCATGCACACCATTTCTGTGTCTTCCTGTGCCATACCAATCCTATAAAACCAAAATTTCTCTAATAAAAGATATAGTCATATCTTCGGAAGATGCTTACCTTTTATGTGTAAGTGTGTGTGTGTGTGTGTGTGTGTGTGCTCATTCATGTATGTGTGCCTGTGTATGTTGTTGTTTGTCTATGCTATGTCCCTTTCCTCTAGATTGACTTTATTTTAGCCACCGTATAAATACTAAATTTCAGTTCACCTAGAAAATCCTCTTCTGTATACATGACTTCTACCATCATCCATTCTTACTTTTGCCTTTGAACATATGTCTGTTTTGTATTACATTTGTGTCTGGTTTTTTTTTTTTGTATGCTTCACTTAAGAGCCACATTGACAATCAATAAGGTCAAAAATAGCATAATTTTTCTTGCCTGCCAAAGCCAATTATAAAACAGAGACGTCAAAGCGACAGAGGTCAAAATATGGCCTCTTTATTTGATAAAAGAAGTAGCAGATACTAAAGCGTAGGCCTTGGGCCAGGTGGATTTTTAATCTTTCTATTACATGTATGTACTCAATCACAGAGAACTAATGACGCAGGAACACAGCATGCCTGAGAGGCTTAGCATGTCTCAGAAACATATAGAAATCTACAAATAAGCATGTATGAGGAAGGAAATTTGATCTTCTATATTCACAAATCAAGTTAATAACTCTTATTCCTTGGGACTCATAGGAGGATTGGGAAGAGGAGAAAGGAGACAACCAGAATCTCTCTCAAGAGAAAATTTGAAGCAAGGGAAAGGAGATTCCCATGTGGGTTAGTTTTAAACTATGTCTACCCTACCCTTCCCTTCTAGATCCAGGAGCTGAAACCTCTCCTGAGAGGATGTAGAAAATATCATAACAAAAAGAAAGGGAAATTGATAGAATGCATCTTTACTTAAAGATATCCTGTGTGTTCTCTCTCTGTCTCCCTGTGTGTCTCTCTATCTGTCTGTTCATCTATGTATGTATGTATGTATGTATGTATGTATGTATGTATGTATGTATGTATGTATCTATCTATCTATCTATCTATCTATCTATCTATCTATCTAACTATCTATCTATCTTCTCTCACTTTGCTTGCCTTTAACCTTTGTGCCCTTAAAAACAAAAGTGAAGATCCACACAGACAAATGATGACCTCTGGTCAACAACCATTTAGGTGATCCAACATGTAAATGGATTTATCCATCCCAATGAAAAGATCAGAGACATCAACTACTGTTGACACCTTGACTCCAAATAGGTAAAGACTCTTTGCCAGAGCTACCAGCTAAGCAGTTCTTTATTCCTGACCTAACAAGGCCATAACATGAGCTCACATATGTACTGTTTCCAGTTACTATGTTTGGGAATGACTAACAAATAATGTTTTTTTAAAAAATCTATCAATTTTAAGCATACGTTGTCGTTTTACATATGTAAATGAATGAATGCATGATTGAATCCCTTCAAGTGACCACTCATAGCTGCTAGTTCCCACGTCTTTGTTAGTAAAAAAATTACTGTACCATGAAATGTGAGTTGCACTCAAAGAAACGCACGAAGATTTCTGTGAAAGAAGCAGGCTTCTTTTAACTTTTCTAATCACTGTTAGCACATTTATATGCTTTCATGAATTAATATTTCATTAATATTAAATATTAAATGGTTTAAGTGTTCTGTGTAATTTTTAGTGAATGTGACAAAGGCAAAAATATCAATGATTATGTAAAGTTGGAGATGTATAGAAAGACACATTTATTTATTCATGTTTTATAGGAACAGGTAATTAAATTAGTGATTTGAAAAAGCATTTATTTTCATTATTCAACAAGTATTTATTGTTCATATTCTCTGTTCTACATGTTGTTCTGGCATTTAGGAAGTATTGAAACAAAACAAAAATACAGTCAGTGTTATCTTAAAGATTCGATTCTCAGCTACTGACAGCTATATTCTCTGGATCTTAATTTAAAGGCAATGAACACTTCAACATGTCATAGATGTTTCTTATACTAAAGAAGTTGTAAGACATTGTGTAACCTCACAGAGATTCAGTGCGAATGAAAAGTCTGTCTTGAAATAAAGAAAATGTAATAAATACAAACAAGGAAACTTTCGTGCTGACCTCGTGTTACTTCCCTTTTGCTGTAATATCAAATTACTTTGCACTTAGTGCCTAAAATATATTATTTTACAGTTTTTGTAAAGAGCATGTTTTTGGACTTGATTTGAGAAAAACCATTTAGACAGTACAAAAGGTGATTTCAGAAACGTGCTAGAGCATTTATAGTCTTTGGCTGTAATTCTAGGAGTGCTTCAAAGGCAAAGGTTATTTAGAATGTGGATTTTTTTTTTCTAATTTAAGACGTAAAACCTTGTTCTCATTGCCAACACTGTAAAATCTTTCATATTTTTTTCCAGAATATTTAAAATGTACTTGTAGGATTTTATTCTACTTTTTAATTAAGATTTAAATATATATAATATTATATATATATTCCTATAGGATACATGACTGATGATTGATGTGTGTTCTTAACATAAGCAACACACACACATACTCAATTTCTTCCAAAGAGTATAAACAACAATTTATTATGAAACTTTTGCTGTCTTTTGGATGCCAACTGATCACTTGCCATTCAGAAGTAAGAGATGTCAAAGAAGAGTCAGTAGATAATCTAGGAGGATGTGAACACCTGTGACTGCCTTTGAATATAAAAGGGATCTAGCCACTTGTGATACACTGGAACCTACTCTCTCTCAGAGACTCAGAAATGGAGAAATGGCTTTGACTTCTTCCTTGTACAACTCTAACTAGAGCTACCTTGCTAGCCCACCACGATCGACTGAAATCATAAAACTACCTCACTGAGCTTCATAGAACAGAAAGCCTCTTTTCTTTTTTTTTTTTGTTGTTGTTGTTTTTCGAGACAGGGTTTCTCTGTAGCTTTGGAGCCAGGCTGATCTCGAACTCACAGAGATCCGCCTGCCTCTGCCTCCCGAGTGCTGGGATTAAAGGCATGCGCCACCACTGCCCGGCTTTTTTTTTTTTTTTGAAAGCCTCTTTTCCAGGTACCCACACCTCCTTTCTTCAGGTATCTTTTTCAGTATAGTCACAAATTCATGACTTTTCTACCTGAGAGAGGGTGATAAAGGAAGTTGGCTCCTTTGGAACCAAAAGAACTTCATGCCCAGCTTCCCGAAAGTTAAATCTGCACTCAATTGCAAATTGTAAGTCTTGGCTTGTTGCTACTTGTCAATTTTTTTTTAATGGATACACAGTAATTGTTCTCTTTCAGGTCTTGGTATAGAAGTCTGTCCTCTGGTCATGACCCTATTTTTCCCTGTTGAACTGCAGCTTTGATTACCCAAAGAAGAAGATATGCACAAAACTGGCACCATTAACATTCTGTTATAAAGACACAGAGGGTTTCATGAGGTCACATCCTTCCCTATTAATTTATAGACCATTAATAGTTACTAGGGAAGGGTACTCTTGAAGTCCTGCCCCTCAGGAAGATTCATAAGCAGTTACCAAATGTTGGGGTGGCCTCACAAGGCCCTGTTCCTCCACAAGGTTTACAGGCAGGAGGATGGGGTTCCAAGGTCACATCTGTTTCTAAGAATGTGTGTGTGTGTGTGTGTGTGTGTGTGTGTGTGTGTGTGTGTGTGTGTGTGTGTGTGCGCACGCGCACGTGCATGTATGTATGCGCGTATGTGTACAGATATCCTTAACAGTTGCCAATGGAGAGAGTTTTTGTTCTGCAGTGGCATAGCCAGCCATTCTTCCCATTCTTTTGTAAGCAACCTTAAAAAACCACATTGTGTCACCAAGTTAGTTTCTTTTTTTTTTTTTTTGGCTTTTTATTCCAATGTTGGTAACCTATCTGAATTTAATAGATGTTTGTGATTCTTTTCATCCTGTTAGCTGAGGGAATTGTGTTCTTTAGTTTGAGTCCTCTTGGTTTCAAATGATTATTCAATTTCCTTTCAAATGTATATTTGATATTTGATTATTATTAGTGTCTTGAAAATATAAATTGTTTTGATGTATATTATAACTTGGTTTGCATTGTAGTACAAGGGAAACCATTGAAAAATTTGTGGATTGGAGGAGTTTAGAAGTATAAAAAGTTGCATTTATGACAAATAAAGAATTGCCACATACATTGGAGGGTTTTGAGGGAAAAAAGAAAGGAAAATGGTTTATTATAATCTCAAAAAAACAAAAATAAAAAGAATAAATACAGAACTAGGAAAGAAAAAGAGAATTGACATGAGACAGTGACAAATTCTAATTTGACAGAAATACTAGTTATTCTGGGATATTTGTGAATGCCTGCCTTTGTGTGTATTTGTGTTTTTTTTAATTTTAAGATATGTGAAATGGTACACTTTATTTCACACAACTTATCATTAATGAACCGGAACAACTTTTATAGTTTCTAATTCTGTCATTCTTTAAATTTGTGTGCCACCCCTTTCTCCAAATGAAGTTTTCTTTTTCATAAAAACATCACAAAAGGTATAGAATATAAACAGAGGAAATTTGTTTGAAAATTCAGTGTCCTAACACTACTGATGTTATGAAAACTTATAGGTTCAAATAAGTTGGAGAAATGATGGATAACTTCACCCCAACTTTAGAAGGCACCAGTTTTCCATATTGAAAATGCTTATATTATCTTTGTAAAGAAAACTGGCTCACTTAAGGCAGAATTAGAAATTGCTTGCTTTTAGAAATAAATGGCCACTTTGCTTATTTGTTATAATTGTGTAGCTTGGTTTTCTTATGAGACTCCTAAAAAAGAGAGCAGGTGTTGTCTCTGACTCTGTTGCCTGTTATTGGGACCCTTTCATTCTACTGGGCTAAATTGTCAAGTCTTAATAGGAAAAAAAGTACATAGTCTCTCTGCAACTTGATAGACTATCATTGCCTGGGGGCAGCCTACGAACAGCAGTGAGTTCAAAGGAAAATCCACAGCCTCGGTGTATACTATGCCTTTTTATTTTTAATAATCTGAGGGAGTTAAGGGAAAAAACACTCACAGTCTCCTTATGGTTTCTTCTTTGTTTTTTCTATTGCATCCTTTTTTATATATCTTTTTATTTAAAAAAAAAAAAACCTATCTTTTTTATTTTGCATACCAATCCCAGTTTTCACTCCCTCACCTCCTCCCATCCCCTCCACCTCTCCCCACCTACTCCCTATCCACTAGTCAGAGAGGGTAAGGTACGTTACTTTAAAGAAGGACCAAGGCCCTCCCTACTGTATCAAGGCTGAGCAAGGTGTTCCTCCAAAGAAAATAGGTTACAAAAAGACAGTTACAAGCATTAGAGATAAATTCACTGCCAGTGACCCTGCAGTCTGCCCCAGCCATACAACTGTCACCCACACCAAAGAACCTAAAATTATACAATTGAAAAAAGAAAACACCTTCAATAAATGGTGCTGGTATAACTGGATACAACATGGAGAAGAATGCAAATAGGTCTATATCTATCCCCATGCACAAAATTCAAGTCCAAATGGATTAAAGACCTCAATATAATTCCAACCATACTGAACCTGATAGTAGTGAAAGTGGGAACTAGCCTTCAATATGTGGGCATAAGGAACCACTTCCTAAATTTAACCCCAGTAGCACAGACACTGAGAGCAATAAATAAATGGGACCTCCTGAAACTGAGAAACTTCTGTAAAGAAAAGGACACAGTCAATAAGACAAAAAGGCAGCCTACAGAATAGAAAAAGATCTTCACTAACCCCACATCAGACAGAGGGCTGATCTCCAAATATATAAAGAACTCAAGAAACTAGACATCAAAATATCAAATAATTCAATTTAAAAATGGGGTACAGATCTAAGCAGAGAATTTTCAACAGAAGAATCTCAAATGTCTAAAAGACACTTAAGCAAATCCTCAACATCCTTAGCTATCAGGGAAATGCACATCAAAACCTGTTCTAATGGCTAAGATCAAAGACACCAATAATAGCTTATGCTGGAGAGGATGTGTAGTAAGGGGAACACTTCTCCATTGCTGGTGGGAATGAAAACTTGTACACCCACTCACTCTGGAAATCATTATGGCTGTTTCTCAGAAAATTGGGAATCAACCTACCTCAGGCATATACCCAAATGTCACTCAATAATAGTACAAGGCATTTATTCAACTATGTTCATAGCAGCATTATTTGTAAAAGCCAGAACCTGTAAA
>JAQHUG010000005.1:13910971-13927532 GCA_028555095.1 Dicrostonyx torquatus
TGATTTTTCAGAAGGCAGGGACTCAATTCCCAGTACCCACATGGTAACACACAGATGTCCGTAACTCTAGTCCCAAGAAATCTGTCCTCTTCTAGTACCCACAGGCCTGCACACATCTGATGCACGAACATATGTACAGGCAAAGCAACTATACAGACAAAAATAAATAACATAGTTATGTATATAATAAAGAAACTGGTATCTATTTATTATGTCTACTCTCTTCTAGTTTTTTTCCTCTTAGATTTAAAATTGAGGGACAATGAGCTGAATCTGTGGATAGGTCAAAGGTTACATTCTTGGGCTGTGAAAGCAAAGGCAGTCAATAGTTTCCCCAACAAATAGCCATGTCTCAACAATAGACTCTGCTAAAGTGTGGACTCAAGTGTCCTCTACCCCAAAAGACTTATGTTTTAAAGGCTTGCTCACAGAGTGAAGTTATTAGTATTGATGAGAAATTGAAAAGGGACGTAAAGTGGCATCTTTAGTTCACTGGGGATATGTGATTGAAGAGAAATAGTTATTCCTTTTCAGCTCCAATTATTTCTTTCTTTCCTCACTTCTCCACCATGAAATGAATGGCTTTGCTGGAACTCACATACCGCGTCACAGGCTGAAAGGTGAAAGAGCCAACTAATAGTGGCCTAAAACCTCAAAAACAGTAACCTAATGTAAATCTGTCTAGGTTGATTGCCTTGAGTGTGTGCTACAGTGACAGGAAGTTGATTACTACAGAATAGTTGAGAATTGCTTCAACAAACCTTACTTTTAGTAAAGGCAAATAGAAATGAATAAAGAGGTAGACATGAATGTTGATATTGTCTAGAAATAAATGAAGTTGTAGTTGAGACAGGCCTGTGCATATTTTCAGAGGCAATATTTTAACTCATGAAGTTTTAAGATTCATCAATATCTATTGATATCACTCAAATTCTCATATGTGATTAAGAGACTGATATACAGTTATCAGATATAACTGTATATCAGATATAACTGTATATCAGTCTCTTAATCACATATGAGAAGTTGTATGATTCACAGAATTTAATAAAGAAGAGACAGGCCTCTGTGAGAGTATGTGTTTGAGTGTATATGTGTGTGAATGTGTTTTTTTATTATTAAAAACTGGCCTAGATTTTGTAATATTCTCTGTTTCTAATATAAACTGCATTGCTATCCAGAGCTTTAATCTCTTTTAAGTTTTCTTATTTAATTTATGTTTGGAATTTGTGAAACAAGAAGCATTTTGCGTGTTGGAAGGCTGCCTTGTTTATGAATATTGCTTCATCAAATATTCATCAAGATTGGTAGCAGACCACTGCTGATAGTGCATAAATGCGGAATCAGGATGCTCATTGCCAAAGTCTACCCTCTGCTATGTGAAGACAAAAATCAACAAAAACCTTTCCCCAATCTTGCTTTGTATCATAGTCAGTCTTCTGAACGTGATCTTAGTTTCTTTTGTGTTTGCTTAGAAGAACATAGAGTAGTAGAGCAAAATGAGAGCTATCATTGCCTCGCTAACTGCTAGTCACCAAGTGTCAGCTTGGCTGCAATGGTTGCTGATGGCAAACATCCAGTCTGACTGCTGGTACCCTAATTTTAAGACAATTTTGTCCCTGCCTTTGGGGATCTAAAGGTTGTGACTGCCACCTTTGAGTTCAAGGCTTGAATTATATTGTAGGTAATTCTAGGTCTAAATCCTAAGAACAGTGTAGGGTATTGATCAAGGGACACAAACATGAAAGACCTTGAACAACTGCTAATTTGCATCTTCCCTTCTTCCTCTTCCTTCTAAAATGTTGACATATTAGGGTTCTCTAAAGAACAAGAGTTAATAGAATGAAAAAAGGTGTACCTATATAGATGTACATATAACACACACACATATATAGTGGGTTTATTAAATTACAATAGTGGATCTCTTGGCTGTCTTACACTGGGACCTGTCTAGCTCATGAGGATGGATGTCTCAGAAATCCCAGTTGGAAGTGAATATTGGAGAATACTGGCCTTTAGTCTATATTGGAGTCATGAAGAATTCAGTAACAGAATATATGAATTTGTCAGCAAGAGTGAAGACACATGGGCAAAAAGCAAAGCTTTCTTTCATGCCCTTCTATCTGGCTTAACATCAGAAAGTTTGTCCACATTTCAGGTACATCCACATGCCTCAAATAATCTAATCAAGAAAATCCCCCACAGGAGTGGCCAGCAGCTTGTATTTTGATTGATTCCAGATTAAGTCAAATTGGCAACCAAGTTTGACAATCATAAGCCCTCAATTTGACCTAACCACATCTCCTTATGTCATGTTTAATTTCCAAATGGAGGGACTAGAGAGATGGCTCAGCAGTTGAGAGCATTGACTGCTCTTCCAGAGGACCTGGGTTCAATTTCCAGCACCCACATGGCAGCTCACAACTGTCTGAAAATCCAGTTCTGGGGGATCTGACACTTTCTCACCAAATGCACATAAAATAAAGTTAAATAAACCATAAAAATATTTTTTAAAAAATTTCCAAATGGAAACAATAACCAGGCCATAATTCTACCTACCATTATACACCTATCCCACATACAATTGCTGACATGCTATACATTTTAGAATACATGGCAAAGTCCCCATGAGGAATGCTTAGACTTATAGTCTCACAACTCCAATATGCTAGTAGAGATTCACAGTGCCTAGTCACTGATATTTTCTCAATTCATGTCATGTTACATGACAAATATATAGAGGGATGAAAACACAAACGTTTCCTTAATAAATGTATATGCATACACAAACATGTTCTTAACAAATAGAACAGAAACTGTCATGTCATTTACAGTCCTCACTTCTGCAAGTGGCCATGTGGCATTAGCTGGTGTTTATTACTGACTTCCTCTACTGCTCGTTTGCTACCGCCTTTGCCCTTTCAAGCAACGCAGCAGCTCTCCATTCTTTCCCTAGGGCACAGAGCATACTTTCATCAGGAAAGTTCTGGACCCTTTGCCATCCTCCTGAGTGGAATTTACCTTAATCACAGGGCATGGTGATTCCAAGCAATCCCCAAAGACTCTCCTGTGCTGCAGATATAATATTCCATCCTACCATTGTGGAGAAACCACCCAGTTTCCCCACTGGTAGTCTGGTAACCACTCCTTATAATACTATTATTCCTTTCTTAGCTTGTCAATGTATGGGCATCAGAAGCTGGGAGTAGCACAGGAAGTCTGGTCTTCCAGTTCATTGAAAGTTTTGTTCTATATATTGCTTCCTACTGATTTTCCAGGTAAACTCTTGGTTCTGTCTACACGGATCCTCACCATGCTGAATGTGATTCTCTGATAGGAAGACATGATGATACTATGAAAATATTTTCTATAAGAATATAGTCTTCTAATAACTGTTCAGCCCAAAAGATTTGGTATACGTTCTTCTGCTATGATACATCCCAATAAAATCACAGGTGGAAGCCAAATGTGTTAGAAAGGAATGAGTATTCAAGTACCAATTAGTTACTTTACAGGCCTACAAATTTCATGAATGGAAAATCTCAGTGTCATGGTGTGACTCAAATCAACTCAGACACAAGTCTCAAAGTCTGTATCAAGATTAACAAAGCTATCATGCAGAATTGTCTCCATGTGCTGGTGTCAACTTTTGTGAACTGAGACTAAGTTTCCTGTTATACAGCTTATAAGATGAGATGCATCATCCAGAGTAGTCTCCTAAATTGTACCACATAGGAGTCTCTATATCCATTAAAATGTGTCGTCCACTCACATTTGAGCAGAAAGGATAAACTTTTCTCCAGGATTGCAAGTCAGTGCACGACTGAAACAAAAATACGGTTACTATGCAAGTTATATGTTTTAACATATCACAGAAATTTACCATAGTATAAGATATAAGCTACTGTGACATGCCTAAACCATCATCAGCTTGCATTATAACTGATTTTTCATAAAAAATCTAAATTATGTTCCTGAAACTTAAGTCACCTCTCCAAGTAAGTCTTTTTTTCAGCTCGGTCAAAAATGAGTCACATGGCTCCACAGAAATACTAGCAAGCAACTTTCATTATTTTGTAGAAAAGGAGAAAAATGGGAACAAAACATTTATAGAAAGTTTAAAAAAAACAATCAAAAAATGGGTACTCTTGGGTCTATGTGTCTGGGAACTGTGCCTATGGTGTGTGTGTGTAAAGTCAGAGAACCTCATTGTGAATTAAAACCAAATCCATTATCGATCAGAGAAGTGGCTAAGAAAGAATAGATACTTCATTCTCATCCTTTTCAGGCAGAATTATTCAGTGTAAAAATATCTAGCTGGTCAGCCAGGGAGAGTTGGACACCGATTTAAATGAGATGTAAACAGAGTTGTAGAGAGAAGGACAGACTGACTTGTCAAGTGAGAATCTTGGATCACTTTCTGTTGGGTCATCTTCTGGAAAAGAAGGCTAAAGTTTACAACTGTACCAAGAGCTTTTGCTCCTGCAAGTGTGCCAAGAAACTATAAAAAATATGTTTTATATGACAGAAGCCTTCTAGTCCCTAAATTGCTTTTTAAAAAAAACTGGGTAAAAACGGTTTTCTGCTTTTACTTTTCTTATAGGGACATTTTAATAAGAAGCTGCCTATAAAATCTATGAGGTTCTTCTGAAGAGTAACAGAAGAAAGTAGAAAGCATGGCTAACATTAAAAATTGCTTGTCATATATCTGCTTTTATAACATAGTTTCTGAAAAACTCTCTTACGCCTATGCCACTAAGCAGAGAATTTTATTAATATTTTTAAAGTCTTAAATATGCAACCTCTTTAATCAATGGTTAATTTAATAAATGATTAAATTACATTTTAGTTCAAATTATAGGAAAAAAGTCTTACTTAATAAGAAAATAATTGATGTCAAGATAGTTGTCCTAAAATTTGAATATATGTTAGGAAAATAAATTGTAAAGTTATTTCCTCTAATAACTCAAATAAATACAAAGCCCTAATTACTTTTGAATGGGACATTCTGTTTTCAAACTATTAGCTCATTCAGACTGTTTGATTGTGAACAAAACAAAATGGAATGCTTTCAGTCTCAAAAGAATGAGGCTTTTCTTAGTGCCTAATTAGCTTTCCTTTTTTAAGGAAGAGGATTTGTTCAGTTGGGCCTCCTCTTCAAAGTAGGTCTAGCAAGCTAACATTGAACAAGGTCAGAGTCAGTAGACATGGTTTCGAAGCATGCCAGATCACATTTCCTTTGGCGGTACAAAAAACAGAGAAACTTCTAAAAGTACAGGTTACCCCACAGGCTAACAAACAACTATGCCAATTGCTCCCTGGGGTAGTTCATCACAGTTGAAAGAGTTGGTGCACATAATTACTAGTGACAGGAGCATTTGCCTCAGCCAAATTGATTCAACTACCTTCTGAGATTGTCATCAATGGACAAATGCCCTCTCCTTCATTCGTATTATTATCAAACGAGACTGATGTAGTCTCTTAACCAAACAGTTCACAAATAGTTAAGAGAATTTTATAACATAAAGCAACTATTGTGTTTTAGATACAATGAAACCATGAACTTTTGGGCTTTATTTCCACCAAAAATTCCTGGAGTAATGCCATAAGCATTGATTCAGTAAAATCTCTGACTTTCTTCTCTCTCTTTACAGTTTATTTTTCTGACAATGAATTTAACTAATTCCTAATTTTCAATATCATTTTAATTTAAAACACAATGAAGTTTTACAATTAGATAATTTATAGATTGGCTAATATATTTAGTAGGGATAGTTCAGGACCCCATGAGCAAGCTTAAGTTTTGGAAAGGTAACAAATCAAATATATTAACAATTTTCAATTAGACAGGCCCAGAAAAATGAGCCTTAGAATAAAGGTAGTAGAGTGCTGGAGATAGCTGAGTCATTAAAGGCTAGGTTTATCATCAAAAATATAAAAGAAAACTAATAGATGTTTGACACAAATGAAAATCAAAAACAAAAGAAAATTGAGAGGAAGAGATAGAAGAAAAACTCCAAATTGTTTCTGTATCACAGTTCCCAATTTCTACGAAAACTTGAAGTGTATTCATATAATCTATGATACATACTAACTGCATAAATTACATATTCCCATAAGTTAATTACAATTTTTAAAGTAGAGGCCGTGATTCTTCAGCACTTTGCTAACTTTTTTATCAGTAAGATGAATCAACAATCTAAATGAATGGAGAAATATCATATGTATTAATATATGTATAAAATCAATGTCATGGTGTTAAATAAGCTATAGATTCAAAACAATCACAATCAAAATTCCAATAAGCTGTATTTGAGATATTTAAAAGATGATTTCAAAGCTTGTATGAATAAGCAAAAGACACAAAATAGGTAATGCCCTAGTAAAAGAAAAAAGAATACAGTTAGAATAACTGATGCTACCAACCTCATCTTTAGTATAATTCTAAAACAGAATTCCATCATTAAGAAAATGAAACTGGCTACAGAATCAATGAACACATCAAGGGGACAGGGTAGTTGAGGGCTTAGAAGTAAACTAAATCAAATAGTTTACTTATCATTGACAAAGAAGTAATTACAATGCAATAGGGGAAAACATCATTTCAGTAATCAGTGCTAGAATGATTGAGCAAGGACATGCAAAAAAAAGTAGATACAGAGTTTATATTTCTTATAAGACTCAACCTAACAATTACCAAAGACTTAAATATAAAACAAAAATTGATTTAAAATATCCCTAGAAGAGAATGTGAGTGTAAAACTAAATGATCCTGAGTATTTAAATATGTATTTTACATACAAATTCAAATGTGCAATCCACAAAAAAATTAAAAATGTGCTGCTTTACCAAAGATATTAATATTAGAGTGAAAATTTAACCAAAAGACTTGAGGAAGCTATATTTTAAAAACATATTTAATAAAGACCAGCTATTAATCAATAAGAAAAATCAATTTCTTAAAGTTCCAAAGACTGAACAGACATAATGTTATAGAAGATGGAATGAAGCACATTGAAAAAGGTTCTACTATATGCCATCATGGAAATACAGCTTACAGATACAAGATTTCACTTCATGTCAAACACCCAAAATATTGACATCATCAAATGCAGAAGAAGATAGAGAGAGAAGCAACTTTCAGTGCTAACAGAAAGGAACAGAGGAAAAGGCAGTTAGCTACAAAACTAAACATATTCTTTTCATACAAACCACCAGTTGAACTCATTGGTATTTGTCCCAAAAAGTTAAAACTGCTGCTCACATAAGCTACTATTCATAAATTTTTATAGAGGATTCATTAATAATGCCCTAAATTTGTAGAAAAATCAAAAAATCATTTAGTAGTTGGGTAAATAAACTGATATACTGGAATCTTAGTCACTGCTAAAAAAAATGAACTGTCAGTGGAAGAGTTTGGAGAGACTTTAAATACATATTATGAAATGAATACAGCCAATCTAAAGGGTCTCTGTGCTTTATAATTCCAATAATAGCCACTCCATAAAACAAAGATGTGAAACTATGAAAAAGCTTAACAGTGGATTGTGTTTGGAGGGTGGAAAAGAGAGATAAATAGGTAATACAAGGAGAAAAGTGGGGTATATGACAGTATATTAATAGAATGGTAAATACACAACATTCTGGGCTTGTTTAACTCATGGAATGTACAAAACTGTGACCTTTTGGTGACAGCATGCAGTGCAGGTCCATCATTGGTAACAAATGTACTGCTTGGATGGAGTGGTGTGGTGGTTTGAATGAGAATGGCCCCCATAGTCTCACAGATTTGAATGCTTAGTCATCAGGGAGTAGAACTACTGAAGGAGGATTAGGAGATGTTGCCTTGTTTAAGTAGATGTGGCCTTGTTGGAGAAAGTGGGTCACTAGGGGTAGGCTTTTACATTTGAAAAGCTCATGTCAAAGCCAGTGTCTCTCTTTCTTCCTGTTTTCTGAAGATTCAGATGTAGAAATCTCAGCTACTTCTCTAACACAAAGAATCTGGATAGTGTATGTGATTGTGTTATCTTTGAATTGTTTGGCTGCTGAGGAAGGAGCAGCAGTTGCTAAGTAATATTTGATTATAAATGCTGCTGGATTAATTCAACCTATATATTTTGAAAATGCTTTGATTTCAAAATTGAAGTCAAATAATATATTTTGGAAAAGAGGCTTTGCTTTTGTTTCCATTGGAAATGAGAGGCTGTGGATTCCTTAGTGAAATTTGTAAAGGCTTTTCATAATGCTACCTAGTTTAGAGCTTGAATAATCAGGGGACAAGAGTCTTATGCTGATTATTTTTAATATTCTGCCCTCACATTGTCTAGAGGCCACATCACCAGAAGACTAAATACCATGCAGTAATAACAATATTTGAAGGACAATAACCTTTTTCACAGTGATTAAGTAAGTTTTAACTCTGCTTTGGCACCACTAAGGACTTTCAATGACCTTGTTTAAGCAAACATCTTGAAAAGCTACAGAATATGGAAATAGACAATAAAAGCTAGAACTGAAATACTTCAGTACACAATATCATTATTTGGTGCCATCAATGGCAATATTTTTAAAATTAACTTTGGTTGTGGTTTGGTTTTATGTTATGCCATGGTCACTTACGTACACTAGAGGTGGACATGTGTCTCTCATTTAAACACGTGGGCAGTTTCCTGTTCTCACAACAGAATTTTCATCCATATCGTTGAGAGCTCTTATCAGCAAAGCATTTGACAGAAACTTTTGGCTTAGCTATCACCTTTATAAAGAACCTTTAGCCTTATTTTAGATAGATATCATGAAATAAGTCATGATAAAAATTTTCTAAGGTTTTGCATATAGACATTAATTGATGCCCCCACAAAAGTATAAAAATTCTCTTTTTTCAACTTCCTAGGTAAGAATTGTCTCAGAGATGAGCCAAGTACAGGAGCTGACTGATCTTCAAGACAATGTAGAAATAATGAGTAAAATGTGGCAGTTTCCTTTTAAAAATAAACAGATCTGACTTCTGAGAAAAAAATTTGAGCAATTGGAATATTTATCTCTGAGGTCTTCAAAAATCTGAGGAACCTTGGAAAATATACTTTGCTGTGGTGCCTGAGGAAGGAAATAAAAAGCAGAAAGAATTAAATGAGTGGTAATAAACAAAAAGAATCTGGTCATTTTTCTGAGTGTTCTTGTAATTTCTATAGCTTTGCTTATTAGTGATATTGAAATTTCTTTGCAGATGATTTTATCAAAATAATATTATTCATTTTTAAATTTTACTCTTTCCCCTTTTCTTGGAGATATCATCAGAAAATCTCTCCTCTTGTTTTGTTCAGGAGTTCAACAGAAGTGCTTCTAAGCTTTTATTCACCACAATGCATAACTTTTCTACATTTTAACCACTGTGACCTTTTGTCATTCTAAAAGTGTTCCTTTAATAATTCTTTCCTATTAACTGTAACATGAGGGTCCTGCTTGTTGGGGTTTCTGTCCCACCCAGTACCCCACAGCCGGCAAGCCCCAAAGAAAATCACACAGAGGTCTCCATAAGATTATAAACTGATTGGCCCATTAGCTCAGGTTTCTTACTAGCTCTTGTAACTTATATTAATCCATTGTTCTTATCTATGTTAGCCACATGGCCGGTACCTTTTCTCAGCCGGGCAGCTCACATGTTGACTCTTTGGTGGTCTGCGCAGGAATGCCAAGGGAGCTTCCTGCTTCCCCGAATTCTCCTGTTCTCACCTCTACTTTCTGTCTGGTTTTCCCACCTATATTACCTGCCTGGCCAATCAGCATTTATTTAAAACATGATTGACAGACTACAGATAATTCTCCCACACCAATTAACAGCTTTTGCAAAGAATAATTATAGGATTTTTTTGTAGTCTTGCTTCTGTGTCTATTTAAATGACTATTTTCTTCTAAGTCTTTTAATATGGTTAATTATATTGATACTCCATTTATACCAGCTTACTCATGTATTCGTAGATCTTGATCAGTACTATGGTAACGATAATAATGAAGGCATACTCATGTTTGTATAAAACTGTGTGAATGTGTCAAAAATGTTGGATTTAACATGTTATTTAGGGATTTGTTAAGAAATATTAGGTGATAATTGTGTTTATTCGACTTATTTATGAATACTAAATTGACATCTAAAGTTCTCTTTTCCTTGCTATTCTTGAAAACAAGATTCATATGAGAGAAAAATATAACAATGCAAATTTTTCTAAAACCTAACCCATAACAGTACTTGAACTTGGCAGAAAATTTATGAAAAGCATTCACCTTTTAATTCTATTTTTATTGTTTTATCCATTTAGCTTTTGTTTTGATCATAGTTATCAATTGTGTAATTTATAATTTTCAATAATTTAGTTTTTCTTTCAATGTTTTTTGTATAAAATTGTATACAACATTCAACATTTTCATTCATAATAAAAACTATCTCTTCTTTTTTAATGTCCTCTTTGAATCCTTTCCAGAGTTTTATCTTATTATTTAAGAAGAAATAAAAAAACAGATTCTGCTCATATCTGTTTTTTGTATTTTCTGCCAAATTTATTAATCCAGAAACTCATAAATGCTAAGCAAGCAATCTATCATTTAACTCTACCCTACTTTTTAAAACAGGGTTTATTTTATTAATTATTCATGTTTAAGAGTATGTTCAAGTCTATGATTATGTATGCAAATATATTTATGGTATACATGGAGATCAGCAGAAAGTGTTTGATGCTCTCAGCCTAGGGTACAGGTGTTTTAGGGCTACCCAATATAGATGGTGCGAACTGAACTCTGATTCTCTGAAAGGGCAGCAGGCATTTTAGTCATCTTCCTTGTCCCTAAATTCTTAATTTCACCTAGTAATGTATCCTTCCTATGAGCTAACTCATCTTCAACCTTATCTAGATTCTTGAGTTGACTGATTAATCCACTTGACATTATTATTTAAAGCAATAATTTGACAAATATCATGCAAAGATCATTTTTATACCTACTGAGGAATCTACTTACAATATTCTAAATGCATAGAATACTTTGTTTTTCTCTAGATCAGTTGACATTTAACTTTAAAGAATTGTGATCCAAAAATATGACCCATAAATTTATAAATTTTACATAGGTGTTCTTCAATTTACAATGTAGTATGTTCTGATAAGTCTATCATAAGTTACAAGTATCATAAGTCAAAGGTGTTTTGTATACACCTAAACTACAAGCTACAGGATATCAATATTATAACTTAGCCTAATCTGCTTCAAAACTACTCATAACTTTTTTTTTTTCAAGTCAGGGTTTCTCTGTGCAACAGTCCTGTCTGTCCTGGAACTTGCTTTGTAAACCAGAATAGCCTCAAACTTGCAGAGATCTGCCTTCCTCTGCCTCTCAAGTGAGGTAATTAAAGGCATGTGTTCCACCACCATCCGGAGATAGTCATAACTCTTAATAATCTCTGAAGTCAACCTACACAAAATCTATTTTGCAATACTAACTACTCACTACATTGTGGGCTCCAACTTCTTAGTATCTGCTTTTTTGATTTTGTGTACAACTGGAAATATCATCTCTTTGCTATAGTTCACCATATCAAAAAACTGTGAAACATGCTGTGTTTGTTAGGCAGAACAGATTCAAAATTCAAAATTCTAAATATTGTTTCCTGAATATGCATCATTTTTATACTATTATAAAGTCTGAACATCATAAATTTAGTCATAAATTTGGTTTGGTGTATATACTAAATTTGCCGAGATTCTCTTACTATACCATCACTAATTATATTTTTGTGTGGTCAATCAGCTGTAGCTGCATATTGTTGATTTCATATCAGCTTGAAATACAAAGGCAAAATGTTTTTCAGACATTTCCCTGCTTCTATACAATGTGTGCCTTGTTTTCATCTGCATATATCTATGTACCCAAAAGAACAACTTTAATAATTATATTGTTAAACAATGCACATATTAATTATTTTACTCCTTGCCATGCAAGATCTTCATCTCTTCTAGTTGTTATGAAGTTCTGGGTAATTCTCTGTAATTCTGTCATATTCTGCTTGATATGGTTCAAGTTTCTGGTGTTAAATCTGTGAAAATCTATAATTATACATCCTTAATGGGTGGGTTGCCATATACATTTCCTTTATATTTACTATAAATGTTTTCACATTACGTTTTCTTTTTCTGCTTATTAGTATTTCCATATTTTTCAGTGTTAGCAGTGGTGTCTAGGAAGTCTTCTATAAAGACAACATTTCTTTTTTCAGAATACTAATATATCCTGATTTTTCAGTCTCAGTATTTCATGAGTGCCAGGGGAATTTTCCAGAGATGAACTGAAATGCAATATGACAAGGAACTTACAAGAAAATCCAGCACCCTCTATTCTTCACCACAGGAAAGTTGTGAAAAAACCATATCAGCACAACTATTTGTAATACCTTAGCTTTGGTTTTGAAAAATGTTTCATCTACACATTTATATTGACATACAATAAATTTATTATTGCTTCTTTGAAGGCAGTCAGAGGAATTCCTTTTAAATCTTCCATTTTCGTTTTAAGAGTAAAACTGGTGATACAAATAATATAAAATAACCAAAATTCTTTGATGTTCTCAATAAACTTTTCACTTTTGATCAGTGGTTGTATTTTCATGACTTAATTAAATCCACATAATGATGAAATCATCATCCTTATCAGTATTATCTATGTGTAAGAAGAAATATAACAGGAGTCTTAAAGTACACTGTCATTTAACACAATCACACAGATAATATCAGTCCAGGGTGCCATCTTGTAACAGTAATGTTTAAGTAAGAAACCCATAGCAACTCTTGCAAGGATAAAAATATTGAGAGAAATATAGACTCAAAGGTAAAAGGCTGAGATGTTCTTTTTTTCATTTTATGCTTTAAATAAAACTCATTTTATTATAAATAACTCACAAATAAAAAGCACCACACAGTGAGTGAGGTTATCCACACTCAACATCTACATATCTCAGTGAACTTCTACATACTTAGAATGACTACTGAGAAACCATGTTATAGCAGGTTCTAACA
The DNA here is from genome assembly GCA_028555095.1 of Dicrostonyx torquatus. Taxonomy (NCBI): domain Eukaryota; kingdom Metazoa; phylum Chordata; class Mammalia; order Rodentia; family Cricetidae; genus Dicrostonyx; species Dicrostonyx torquatus. The sequence continues at coordinate 13,924,030 of JAQHUG010000005.1, forward strand.
CATAAACACTACACATCTCAGTAATACTTAAACAATTAGTACAGCTACTCAGAAACCACAATATACTAAGTTCTAACACATAACACTACACATCTTGTAACTCCTATTCACTTAGAACAGCTACTCGGAAACCACATTATACCAGGTTCTAACACGTAAAAACTAAACATCTCAGTAACTCCTATGCACTTAGAATTGTCACTCCAAAACCACATTATACCAGGGTCTAACACAGAAAAAATAACACTTCTGTAAATGAAAATATTTTTATTTCCAATATTTCTACATTGAGATTTTATAGATGGCTTATGAAATCTACACAAACTTTTTAAGTTTTTCAGACAATTTAATCTGTATCTTAGAAAATTTCGTGTTTTAAGGGCAGTGTAACGTGATATATTTTAGCCTTCTTTTCTAACTTTTGCTGACTTCACTTATTTCACATTTGCTTCCACATTTCCCCCTTTCACAACATCTATTATATTCACTAGATCTTCTTTCTATTGATAAGCTTTGAAAAGGCTAATTATTCTAATATTCTCAACATAGGATTGAAATTCATGTTTTGAAAAAAATAACAGCATTTCTACTTGTTGACAGAAGTTTCTCTCCCACCAGGTCCTGCAGCTATTCAGTCCCAAAGAAACATACAGAGGCTCACTAATTATAAACTGTTTGGCCTAATAACTCAGAGTTATTATTAACTAGTTCTAACAACTTAAATTAACCCATAGTTTTTGTATGTTTATCAGTGTGGCTTGGTACCTTTTCTCATTAAGCATTCTCATCTTGCTTCCTCTGCATCTGGCTTATGACAGACTGTCTGTCTTTCCTTTTCCTAGAATTCTCTTTGTCTTGTCATTCTGCCTATACTTCCTGCCTGGCTACTGGCTAATGAGCATTTTATTAAACTAATACAAGTAGCAAATCTTTATACTGTACAAGAGCATTATCCCACAGTGTTTCCTCCTTTTTGTTTTTCAAAACAAGAACTCTGAATCTAGTCTCCTTTGTTTAGCTTTTTGCCTAACCATCATCTAAAACTAACACTCTAAACAAAGAAGAGCATCCATAATCCATTTTTTGAAAATGTAGGTCTAGTTTTCTAAGCTACTTCCTGCTGATTGGAAGTGCTGATAGTCTTATGGGGTCCAAAAGAAAATTGAGGAATATGGTTAAGTACTGACTGGAGTATTCTGTGAGGTTGGATCATTTTAGCTAGCAGTCTTGAGACTGTTCTGGATGTAGAACTCAGAAGTAACTACAATAGAAGTGCTCTGAGACATTAAATCACCTGGGTTTTACTCCTATGGAAGATTTTTCAGGGTTTCTTCCTCAATCAAACCTTATTTTTCTTTCCCAGAATGAATCCATTGTCTACTAATTTAAAAAAGTAGCAAACATGGAGAATAGGACACCTTTTGCTACCACTTCCTTTTCCCTATACCTATATTAAATATTCTATATATTTACTTTAAAAAGTTGATTTTATCATCTATCCCTCATGAAATCTGTTTCAGAAGTCAGACAAGACAGACATGGTCTATGAGAAACTCTGCTATCCACTAGTAAGATGAGATGTCTTGCACCATCTGTAGCTCCTGTTTTCCAGTTTTCTTTTTCCTATTCTGTTCTATTCTATTCTTTTTAAAAGCAAGCATAGTTTGATACTTGAAACTGAAATCACTGTAAATACAAAACGTTTCTGAATCTGATGTGTTACTATGACCCAATCTAAACCACAGTTCAGTTGAACTGGACTAAAGGGCTCTTTTTTGAATCCCCTCATTTGCTATCTATGCATCTGTGTCCCTTCAGTGCTTCTGAATTCCCTCTTCAGTCTTCCAATTTCTATAATGAATCTGACTCACAGTTTAGTTCACATATTCTTTATTCCACACAGACCTCTTAGAAGAGCCCAGATGGAAGGAATTCTCATGCATTTTTAAACATTTTTGTGCTATTTAAAATTCAGGTTGCCTACTGTCTTGTTACTTTATAGTTATGTGAGGTTTGATCCTACCTACTCAATTATATCATTAGTTCCTTAATAAGAGATCACTTAACCTATCTTTGAATGGTCATATTATGAGATACAGGCTTATTCAGAAATGTTAGCAAAGTATAATTCCAAAATGGATGTTCTTAGTTTAGGAACACTGACAATCATTCCTGCTACCCAGTGATAGAAAGGAAATGAAGTGAGGGACCCTTTTGCACTCATCTTTTCAACTTCGTTAAAGCTCTGGAAATCAAAAGGAGAGATTTCTTTAGGTATAACTTGCCTCTTTTCCCACTTCCATCTGCCAAGTTATCTTAGGACTTACTATAACAGAAGATAATGAAAACTCACAAGCTTATTAGCTTATTAGGAGTACCAGTCTGTGTAGATATTCTAAAACATTCCAGACATTCTCAATAATTATTGTTTTTTGTTAATAGCTGTAATGTATGCTTTAAAAGAAAGAGAAGGCCCTATACCTGAAGGTACACACACACTTTAGCCACAAGATTTGGAATAATTGAGCTAGAAATGGCCTAGAAGCCAACTCCCTGAGAACTAGTTCTTATAGTAGTAATAGACGCTATTCAAACTGCCAAAAGAGAAAAGCAATCAATAGTTTCATACAGATGTAAATCCTACGAACCACAACAATGCCCAGCATGTCTAGAAGCATCCAAGTGTGAAATAGTGGAGTTTATATTTTTAGGGTAACCCAAATGTTTAATTGAACTTCAGACCCACTCAATTGGGAGGGAAGACCATGTCTTATCCTGTACATCTATCTAAATGCATGCAAGGCTGTTAAAATCACAGACACTGAAGGAGAACCTACTTTTTTTGAGTCAGCACAATTTCTAATTATATTCTACTGAATTATGTATCCTTATCTGTATAGATAAGTGTAGCTTTCACCTCTCATCAAAGAATCCATTTTTCACAGTAGAGACCATTGTTATATTTCATATGTGGTCAAAATGCAGAGAACAACTCAACATGGTGTGTGTAACCCCAACTGATACATTTACATAACTACAACACAATCTCTACAGCCAAGGCTCAGGGAAAATCACAAAAGAAAAGGCAGAAAGACTGTAAGAGCCAGAGGACCCACATGTCTGCTGTGAGATAGTGTCTCTATATATGACAGGAAAGTCACACTCATAAAATCTCAAAAATATGGTTGCTTAAACAATATCTACATCCCATTGACATGTCAATATCCATGGGGAAAATCTCATGTGGTCTTACTTTAGATGAAGAGCTGTAAGTAATTAATTGCTGCTAAGAGATAGAGAGCCAATCTACAGGGAAGTACCCCCAAATAGTTTACCCTATCCCAAGTAGTCGTCCAGAAACACAGACACATATGAGCAACAACAAATGGACTCAACAGACTGCTCATATGTGTGTGTGCAACAATAATTGAAGAAGATGTTATGAATTTGAGAGGAAATCAGAGGGAATTGGAGGTGTGAGAGAGAAAGGTGAAAATGATGTA
>JAQHUG010000005.1:13933996-13956913 GCA_028555095.1 Dicrostonyx torquatus
CATACACCTTACCCCATCTAAGTCAATATGGAGGAGAAGTGGATTGGGGAAGGGGAGACAAGCAGGAGTAGAAGAGAGAGGGGAAACTGTGGTTGGTATGTCAAAAAAATTTAAAATGATGAAAAATATATCAGATGCTTCTCAAGAAAATTGTTAAAGGAAATTTCTTTCCAAACAACACAGAGATAAATTACAGTCTCATTCAAACATGAATAAAGAATGTAGTATCCAAAATAGTAGTAAGCCCAGTCCAACTAGGAGACAGATTTTAGTGATGCCTAGTACATAAACAGGTGTTCTGAATATATGCAGTACTTTGAACATAAATATTCTAATTTGGTAGTAAATAATGTATGACTTTTTCCAAAATAAAAATTACAAAATATGGGGGCTGGAGAGATGGCTCAGTGGTTAAGAGCACTGACTGCTCTTCCAGAAGACCCAGGTTCAATTCCTAGCACCCACATGGCAGCTCACAACTGTCTAAAGATCCAGTTGCAGGGGATCTGACACCTCCACATTGATGCACATAAAATAAAGTTTAATAAACCACAAAAAATATTTTTAAAAAATTTTCTGTTGCATCATCTCCTCATAAATCTTATCTATCATAATATTGATCTTTAATTTGGATATTTAAAAAAATTACAAAATATGGAGAAAGGTTTCTTCCTTTATTCTGGCGGCAGCCATCAGGTGAGCCAAGATGAAGACTTATAAATACTTCCAGGAACTTTGGAAGAAGAAAGAGTCTGACTTGATGCACTTTTATCTGAGGATCCATTGCTGCCAATACTACCATCTCTATACACAGCATGGAGCTCCCTGTACCACCCGTCTGATAAACATGAATGCTGAGATACAAGGCTAAGCAAGGTTATGTTATATGCAGAATTTGTGTCTGTTGTGTGACTGCAAATGCCCGGTTCCTAAAGGTTCAACTTACAGTAGGCCCAGCTATCATGGCATCAAACAGCGAAAATTTGCCCAAAGCCTTCAGTCTGCTGCTAAGGAAAGAACTGAACCCTGGCGCACTTTGAGAGTACTAAAATTTTACTGGGTTGGTGAAGATCTCAGAGGCAAATTTTTTGAGGTTATCCTCATTGATCCATTCCGTAAACTATCAGAAGAAATCCTGGAATCCAGTGGATCACCAAACCAATCCACAAACACAGAGGACTGATGTTTCCTGGCCTCAAGATCTGTGGCTTTGAAAAGGGCCACAAGTTCCATCACACTATTGGTGGCCCTGCAGCCTGGAGAAGGCACTCTCCAACACCACCATTGCCGCCAATACATATAATATTTGTAAAATTCACACCCAGTAAATAATTTAGGACAGTCAGAAAAAAGGACAAAATACGTTATGGAATCCTTAGCAAGTAGTTGTTAGGGAATATAAAAGTGTTGCAACAAGGTAGGGAAAAGTTTTATTCTCTGCCTCAGAAGGTGCCCTAAAGGGGGTGGGGGGAGCTAGGCAGGATGGTCAGAAAGCTGAGGCAGAGGGGATTGATGCAAGTTAAGGTCAGCACAGGGCAAGGGAAAGTGTCCTCCTAGAAAAGATGTTTTGGCCTTTTCTTTATGAAGAAGCTAGAAGACTCCAAGGAAGTGGGACTGTGGAACACGTGACTCATCAGAATGAAGAAATGATCATGACGTAAAGGAAAATCTACTTTCTAAATGATGAGAACATAGTGTATCATAAACTACTCAAAGGTAAGACATACCCTGTTCTATTATCTAACGCTTTGGGGGAGTCCATGGCAAGGCGCTGGAAAGGAAGGGAAACGGCCCTGTTACCTGGACCATGCTTCCCCTTTGCCGGGTAGAAAAAATGAGCATGGGTCCTCTAGTTCTCTGTGACAGCTTTTGATGCTAACTAGGAAAAGAATCAGAAAAGCAGGGTTAACTTCATCTGAAGAAGCACAGGTCTCTGAGATTATGAATTGGATTGATGAATTTTTCTTTCCTGAAGAACAACATGCAGATTAAAGAGCTTTTAACTGTTCTTGATGCAATCAAAAGGTTATGGTTGTCTGCTAAAAACTCAGTTTCGGCCACAGTTTATGCAAGTTGCTCATATTACTCACTCAGTAATGATGTCCTTGGCCCCACTCTTTGTGGTCTGGTTCTCATTTGTTTGGTATTACATTCCAAGACTGCGATGACTCAGAAATGTCCCTTCTTTTTTACAGTAAGAACTAGCATGTTTTGCCTGAAACATCTCAAGTTTAATCGTTTATCTGTGGTCTTCCCACAATAAATCCAAGCAGGTGTGTATAAATAAAGACTTTAACAAGTGGAGTGAGAAGAGCAATGTCTTTAGCCTGAAAGCTTCTGAACTTATCTGTTTTCAATTCATTTACTACCCACAGAAAATTTCATCTTTTTTTGATAACAACCAGTATTTATTGTTATCAAAATATAGTTGCTAACTAGTATCAAGTAGTCTATTTATAATGCGTGAAAACATTTTCTAAGAGTTGAAAGAACTAAATATATTTAAAATATGTACGACTAGTTTAGAGAGAATGTGAAATCTCTATCGAATCTATTTGAAGATATATTATAAAGAAGAAGTATGGGATTTGTGTTAAGCTGATACTGAAGATAAAAGTAGACAATAGGTAAAATGTGGGCAGATATATTTAACATAATATAACTTTATTTATGAACTAAGAAAATAGGATAGTTATCTTCAAGGCACAGAAGATACCTAAGCAGAAACAGAACTAAAAACCATACAAAGACTGAATATCAAAATACCCATTTCCTGGGACAGTAGACTGTCATGCATCCTGAAAATTAAGTTATTCATTCAGTGAGAAAAATGTTCTCTTTCCCAATTTACCCTGCCATATGTTTACATTCCACAATCCCTTAGTTTCCCCATTTTTCCTTTTTCCTATATTAAATTATGACTTTCTTCTTTTCCTGGCCAGCAGCAAAATGTGAGTTACACCAGAAACAGAGAAAATAACAAGTTTAAGATACTATCTTCCATAGAAAAGTACTTGAACGGGTAATCTTTTATGATATATTAAATGCAATAAGATATAAACATGAATTAAATTTATATAAAAGAACTAATGCTCAAACTGGTCTTAAATAAATAAAGAGACCAGGGAGATAGTCACTTGGTAACATGCTTGCCATACAAGCATGAGGACATGAGTTCAGATCCCCACCAAACACTCCAAAAGCTAGGTACTGCAGCATTATAAACAAACCTCATGTCAAGGAGTTGGAGACCTCAGGCTTGCTGGAAAGAGCGCCTAACCAGTCAGTGAGCTCCAGATTCAAGGAACAGTCTTATATCAAAAGGTAAGTTGGAGAGTGACCAATGAAGACACCTATCCTCACCCTTGACCCCATCCCTCAAGAACTCATGTACCACACACACATGTACCACCACCACACCTATACTAAAAGAAGGCAAAGATGTAGCATTAACTTTGCTCAATAATTGTAATTTAGAGAGAGAAAAAAGATGCAGTTCTACCCATAAAGAACAGATGTACTTGATCATACTAGTGCACACTGGAGGGTAGCTACAGGTGCCTTGGCAAGGGATTTTACCTGTGCTGGAATTTCTCTGCATCTTTGTGTCCCTGTGTCCCTGAAGCATGTAACTGCAGACCATTTTCCTTTTTTTTTTTTGTTTGGTTTTGTTTTTTGTTTGTTTGTCTTTTGAGACAGGTTTTCTCTGTATAACTTTGGAGCCTGTCCAGGAACTAGCTCTTGTAGACTAGGCTGGCCTCGAACTCACAGACATCTGCCTACCTCTGCCTCCCAAGAAAGATGTGCGCCACCACCGCCCGGTTGATCATTTTCAACAAATGCTTGAAAAAAACTTAGAACAGAGGCCAGATAGAAACATAAACCAAGGGCTGGAGAGATGGCTCAGAGGTTAAGAGCACTGCCTGCTCTTCCAGAGGTCCTGAGTTCAATTCCCAGCAACCACATGGTGGCTCACAGCCATCTGTAGGGATATCTGGTGCTCTCTTCTGGCCAGCAAGCATACATACAGACAGAACACTGGATACATAATAAATAAATAAATTTAAAAAAAAGAAACATAAACAAACAATCCAGAGATTAAAAGAATGAAATCCAACATCATGGTCTCAGTTATTTTAAACTGTTCTAATTTGACAAAGACTCATCTGAATGCTGCAAGGATTTTTTGCTTGGTAAAGAAAGGCTGCTCTCTACCTTCTGTTTCTCTACGATGCCATAAAGATATGGTCATTTAATCCACGATTTAAATAACTATTCTCAGAAGAATAAGAATAATAATTTAAATTGAATATCCTCCATTATAGACATAGATATAGATATATAGGTTATTGGGTTTCTCATTTTATTATCCCACTGGTTGGCAGAAGTCTAACCCTAAACTAACCCCTGCTGAGCACCTGTTTCTGTGACAAGACCCTGAAAACACCACTACAGTGTCCCTGGACACCTGCTGCCTTCTCAGCAGGAGGAGTCAGAGACCAATACCCAGCATGTGGAGGAGATCAGTATCAAACTGATCAGCAGCATCATAGAGTAACCTTTGTCCATTGCCCAAAGGTAAATCATGTTTTGCTCTTTTGTTCTGTCCAGGTATCATGTCGACTGAAAGTGCTCTAGCTTGTTGCTGGAGCCAAGAGCTCCTGCAGTCACCAATGTCTACCCGCCCTATTCCTCCTTTCTTGAGGTTGTGTAATAGACTCTAAAGCTTCTGGAGCTGACGACAAATTTATTTTCTTTCTGAGCACTGCTTGCAACCTACTAAGTGTTTCTGGTTTGTTAGCACGTGGCTGAGCCTGCCAACTCCTCTTTGAAGTAAACCAGGGAACCCAACAGTTCCCAAATTGGTATCATCCCTTTTACAAGTTGAGGGGCCTCATGGGTACTTTAATGCTTATTTATCACAAACAGGCTTGGAGTGAATGAAGCTTTAACCAAACAACTCCCGTGTGATCAAAGGGGAATGCAGCACAGCAATGGGTCTTTTTCTTCAGTGACTTTTACAAGTGACTAAGGCAATGAGCAAAGGAGAAACAGGTGAAAAGCTTGGGCCAAGTGAGCTGTGCCAAGTATTTCACAAGTGAGGAGGTAGTGAAGAATTAAAAAACAAAACAAAACAAAAACATCGACTTTGCTTTTGTGAGGCTTCTTAACGTGTGCTGCCTAAACAGAAGGCTAATCCTATTCAGGAAACAGTTGTTGAATCCCAAACTGGACCCTGTCATTAGAGGAGAGATGTAAAATGGAGCTGCAGTCAGGAGCTGGGGATGCCTCCAGTTATTTACCCAACTACACACTAAAAGCGACAGGAGTGGCGTATCCTCAGACAACCTTCCGCTGGCAGAGCAATATCAGCAAGTGGCCTGTTTTGCTGCTAGATGCGCTAAAGATTAGATAAGAAAGCAAACAGTCCCTGTGGGATACTCCAAGTCTTCCAACTGCCAAAATAGGATCCCAGACCAGATCAAAAGCAGAAAGGCTGTGAGAGCATCTCCAAAGCATTTCACAGGAGCATGGAGGAGGCCTAAGAACCAAAGCACAGGCATGGAATTAGAAGCTAAGCTTACATTCCAGTGGAAGGGTTTTTCAGCTTAAGGTTTATAGTCATGTGTGCCACTTGGAGTTCCCCGCCCAGTTATTTTTCATATTTGTTAACGCATCTCATAAAGTGAGTAACTCAAGATGGCCTGTTACTCCGTGGGTCAGAGCAACTCAGTAACAGTGAAAGGAGTGGGACTCTGTTTACTATTTTGCCATTAATAAACTGGAGGCTCACCTGAAGTTTCTATATTATGTTCCCCTGCCTGTAAAATTCAGAGCCAGCACTATAGTCCTTTCTGGTTCATGATATAAATGACCTCATGACTTGCACCTTAGCTGTAGTACTTTAGGTGTCAATAGAAAACTCTATGCCAGTTGTTATTTAGTGATAATCAGCATAGGTAAGAGAGTAGCTAGAACGAAGAAACACTTGCATGTAATTCCCTCGTACAGAAAGAGCATCATTCATAAAGGAAATACTGTTATTCACCAAATATAGTTGTTTTGTCCTATTAATATCCCAAATCTAAGAAGAGCACACGAACGCATGCACAAGCGCGCGCACACACACACCATGTGGACCATCAATATATGAACATGTGGCAATGCTTATGACTATGTTGTTATAGCTGCAATCAGACAGAACAAGGAACACAGACCTCATACGCATTTCCCAAAGATTATTTCTGTTTTAGAAAGATGACCGTTATCTTCTTTTTATGTTTACCTGCTTTCACTTATTTAAACTTAATACAGCTTACAAGTTAAACATACACAGTATATAAAACAATCATTTCACATGTTTAAACAATCATTTCATATGTGAGACCAGTGTGATGTCAGTCAATGATGATGCAAAAATAAAAAAATCTGGCTTGTTCCTATGCTTGAATGGCCTTCCTACTGAATAGAAAACTGACAAATATAATAAAGAAACCTTAATGTGATAACTATGACAAACACGAACAAAGTGCTTTGGAAAACTAGAGCACTAAGGCTAGTAACCCTGCCTTTTGAAAAGGTGGAAGAGGTCCAAGGAGGCTCATAGAAGGTGACACTTCCCGGGGTAGATGACTACAGGTTTGACCTTTCCAGAGAAAAAGCTTTTAATTAGATCTAGAATACAAAGACTGTGACCGGAAATGTATCCCAGACAAAAGAAGAGGGTTGGCAAAGGCATGGGGAGATGGAAACTTAGCAAATAGTTGGTCTTTCCAAGTGAATGAATGTGAGGACTTAGAAGGGAGAAAACAAGACCGAAAAAAAAAATTGTAGGAAGTCTAGTTTGGACAACACTGAAGGTTCTCAACTTTACCCAAAGGGACCACGGAGTAGTTGTCAAAATTTACAGCGTTTGCTCATAATGTGATAGATGACTCTAAATAAAAATAAAAAACATATATCCCCAAAATGGCCTGGCCTAGGAAACCAAGATACACACATGATTCAAATTCACCTCAACCTTAGCTGAAGTTTGGCGCCACCTGCTGACAATTTCCTGCTTGGGTTTGAATACCCTTGGGAGTTAGACCAGGTTCCTGTAGGGGGCAGGATCTTTGAAATGGAGTCGGTGATTCCACCAAGGGAATGATGCCGACTTCGTTAACTCAATTTACTGGTCTGGAATATGTTGAGAACATAGTTCACTTCTTTACTTTTTCTTGATTTATTTGATCCCCCTCTTCTTATCCCACAAGAGCAAGACTTCTGTCTGCTGTGAGCATAACTACTCAAGTCTAATCTTCTACATTTTCCTGAGACTGATGTTGACATGTGGATGATGTTGCATCGCTTCAGCGAATAGTATGATAACAGCGCTTCCTGCAGTTATCTTGCTCATCATCATAAGCGAGTTGGATATTGATCTTAATAACACAGATGGGAGAATTTCTTGTTTCAGTGAATAAAAATGGTCAGCATCTATAAACCAGCAAAAGTCTGGAGATGAAGGGGCTCTTTGATAACCTTGGGCATGCATGTGTTTGACAGCTGAGGAGGCTAGGAAAGTGGATGCTTTTTTTTTCCACTTGTGTGTGGACCGTTATCCAGACTAGAGTATAGCTTAATGCTGATTTGACTTTACCTCAGTAGCCTTCCTTTCTTCCTTCCTTCCTTCCTTCCTTCCTTCCTTCCTTTCTTTTTCTCTTTCTTTTTTTTGTTTGTTTGACTTAAGGAATGTTTCTTATTTAATCCAAGTTTGTATAGATTAAGGAATAGCGACTCTAGCCCAGCTGTCGCCACTCCCTTGTTTTATCCCACACTGGTTCCTTCTTCGACCCTCTGCTATCACATACATCACCCAATGTTTAAAAAGTTTCAGTTTATAAGTACAACACGTAAAGACACAGCCTCCTTCCTACAGTCAGGGGAAGAAGGGGTTAACAACTGAATAAGGCACTGGACATTGTAGAAAGTACCAGCAGGGCACAGGTTAGGAAGTTGGAACTAAATCTCAACCGCTACAGCTATTAGTGAGGAGGCAACTGCCGTTCAAAATACCACCGTCTGAAGCTAAGCCTAATGGGCTGAAGAGAGATAAGGCAAGAGCTGCATGCCAGCCATATTTGATCCTGCTAGCCTTTTATCCACTAACCCAATGGGAAATCTCTAGTCCTGAGTTACAAATGCCTCCTCCTGCGCAGAGGTCCTGGAGGAAGGTAGGAAGGAGTAGAGAGGGAAGTTCAAAAGCTAACATTCTTGCATGCACGGGAACTGTTAGAAGACAGAAAACCCCAGTGAGGAAGGGTTCTCATACATACTCTTCACAGGGCCACTAGTGAAGGAGGGGAGAGGAGAGGGAACGGATGGGACACATTGGCTCCCAACCACTCAGGCACCCCTGTCTCTCTGCTACATTGTATAGCAAAGAAAGGGTTGCCTCAGGAGTGAGAGGGCAGGTGAGCATCTTAAATTCTGGTTGAGGTGATGGTCTCTGCATCCTGAGGTGGCTTCCAACTTGTCATGGCAGAGGACACAGTGCCATATTCTCAAAGAACATATAATCAGTGAGAAACATGGCTCCTTACATCACAGCCTTCGCTTTCACTAGATCTATTGGAAACTGTAAGCCAAAGTCATCAACGTCTGTGAGGGCTTCTCGGAGCAATTGTCCCCACCGCTTGATGATACCGCTCACACTTCAAGGTTCTTCCTTAGTCTTCACCCAGAGTTGGTGTCTATACCTCAGCCACAAAGCCCAGCAAAGCCCCTCTACTCAAAGGACAGTTCAGCAATCCGCATCCAGGATGGAGAATTTATAAAGACAGAAGGGAGGCCAGGTTTGTAGCACAAGGCCGCTAACCCAATGGAGCCTGTACTGCAGTCTCCCCAAGGCCACAGAGACTGCAGCTACAGCCACAGTGGAGCAGGCAGATTGATGGGGTGGAGCACCTCCTGGTCCCCAGGGTTTGCTAGGCGAACAGGAAACTGCCAGAGGGCACCACAGCACAGTGCGCAAACCACCACAACTGTTGCTGTCTTCAACAGCCTGACCCCACCTACTGTCCAGGCCCAGAGCACAGTTCATACCTACCACAGGTCTCCCACCGTAGGAATGTTTCCATTCATTCAATTTTCTGATAAATCAAGATTTAAGGTAAACCACAACAAAAGAAAGCAAACACCACCCATAATAATGCAGACAACTAACAACCCTCCACCAGCACAAATCAAAGTATGGAAACACACAAAAAGAAAATAACCGGAATTAACCTAATCATGTAGGTTTGGAACAAATAGTTATCAGCAGATCATTCATATTTTAACATATACCAAAGAAAATTGAGAGCACGTGCTTAGAGGCCACAGTGAAAAAAAAAAAGAGCCCACATTTTAAGAACTAATAATGTTTCTAATATTCTAATTGTGTGCTTGATATTTTACCAAAAAGTAAGGAAAAAAGTGTATGTATCTTGTAATCTCATGGAATCTACTCAAACCACAAGTTAAAAATATCAAAATACAATCTAATAGAAAACAAAACAAGAAAAATAAACAAAAACTAAGCAAAGAAGCAAATAGTTCCCTTAGGACTTGTAACTCAAATCATATCCCCAAATAAAAGAACAGCTCAGGGATAGTTTCTTTGCACTTTTCAGATCAAACAAATTTCTATTCACTTCTGAATATTTTTACACTTCCTACAGTAAGCAGATTCTCACATGGAAAGCTACATCCTTAGTGTTCACAGAGTTACCAGAGAAAAATAAAAATGACCCCATCTCCACACAGGATATGTGTATATTCCAGAGAGAGAAAGTGTTGTTTAGATTTTTTTTTTTAAGAAGTTAGGTGGTTATCAGCTGCGGTAGTCAAGTAGTCCAAGATGACTAATTTTTAAACAAACTAAAGAAATAAAGAATTGAGAATGGGTAAATTACTTGTCACATGAATGTGAGGGCCAGAGAGCCTGACTTTTCAGCATTGATAGAAATGTCAAGTGTGCACAGCAGCCCCTTGTAATATCAGTGCCCTAGAGGTGAAGATCGGGAAAAACAGAAGCAAGCTGGCTAGCTTAATCAGTGAGCTCTGGGTTTAAGTGAGAAACCCTGCTCTGATGATGAAGAAGGTGGAGGGGGGTTGATGAAGCCATGCAGCATCAACTTTATTTTATTTGAGAATAGAAAGAGAAAATAGCATTGACAAACAACAGTGGATTGAATATTTGTCATCCATGCAGTTATCTGAGGACTAGAATATATTTGTACTTTATCAAATGTAGTAGATTATTGTTTGTTATTTGGAAGCCTTGGTAATTAGCCTGTACTCCTTTAGGTTAAGAAAGATCTCACCATCATCTTCATACTTTCTATATTGTCTTGTGTGTAACAAATATTTGATAAGTGTATAATGACTCAGTCAGTGCCTACTACACAGAAGGAGAAAAAAAAGTCTGCCATCTTGACGGGCAGAAGAAAGACAATGTGAAATGTTAGGTTCTGGGAATACATGATACAATGCTCTGATGGATGCAACTTGGACTTAAGCCATGGGTCATATTCATAGACAGGATGTTTGCAAGCAAAGATGACGGAATTAACAAGACAACGGTGACATGAAGAGGAACAGACAGCAGGAAGAACTGGGGGGTATCTATTTAATTTCCAGTGGCAAAATATAACAAAACTTTTTCCACTTTTCCAGCAGTAATAATGAAGATATAATGTTGTCTTATATGATTACTAAATAGATAATAAACCAAGAAACTATATAAATCGTGAGCATTTGATATTTGTAAATAGTTGTGAACTATGACACAATAATTGGTCTTTTATCCACCGCAATATTTTGTGTACTTTCAGCGAAAATATTCTGTTGTTACCTAATTGGTTATTATTTTGTTTATTTCACGGTTCTTAGTCACCAAGCCTAGTTCACAAATTTCAATTGTTTTTCAAAAATAAAGTTCGTCTTCAAAACAATGAAAATGTTTCAACGTTGAAGAGGTTCAAAACGGTAGAGAAATCAAAACTCATTTGTGTAAATAATTTAGATTCAATTTATGAAAATAAAAGAAATACCATTTTTATAGTCATGACATTTTATTAAAAGAACTAATCATTTCAAGATGACTTAGCTTGAGTTTGCAAGACGGAAGCCTGAGAGGCACTTAAAAAGTCTTCCTGCTCATACTTCTTGCCCAATCAGAGGTTTCTGTTTTGATAATTTCATAAATGGGCTTTCGTAATCTGAAAACTTACTCGGCACAAGAGTACTGCCCTTTTCAAGGACGAAGTACCAAGAGGTGTAAAAATACTGCTGATAAGAAGTGTTCATTCCAATACAGAATCCTTCTTAATAAGATTGACTTGTTTCTTCTTCCTCTTCTCCTCTGATGTGCCTCCTAGGTTTATATCTATAGAGGCCAAATAAATTATGTTGACCTTCTAGAACTAACTCACAAACAAACTGTGTGTGTGTGTGTGTGTGTGTGCATGTGTGTGAACTAAAATTAGGATACATAAATCAAGGTTTTTATTGGAGAAGTTGTGTTTTGCATCTCTTTAGTATATAAGAAACCAAGATAGGAATAGAAGGAGGCATCAAATGCTATTGACTAGAAAAAAAAAGATGTTCTAGTTTTATCTATTAAGGGACATAGGACTTGATTCTGGTCCTATTCAGGACTAGAAATTGGTTTATTATTTAGGCAAGAATCATGAAAGCATGATTATAGAGTTACCAACTAGATTATAGAATCCCTCCCCCCAAGAAAAATCACTGGGAAAGAATAAACTCAAATCCTAAGTAAAACCATCCAGAAACACTTACAAATGATGAAAATATATCTTCTAAACCCCATGACCATATAGCATCCGTAGTGTGAGATAACTTAGTGTTTTTCCAAGTGATATTATGCAGTATGAAATAAAAATTGTTTATGATGCATCACTACCAAAAGTGCTTAACCCTAATCCAATCAAAACTGTCCAACTCCATTACCAAAAGTAGAGAAATTAGTTAAATAATAGTGACAGAAAGAAAATTAGACAAGATGCGAAGGTTGACCTGCTACAAGAGAACATCAGCTGGGACCTGTTCAAAACAGGATCATAGGGAAGGAAAATTTATCAGAAAGACAAAATTGCCAAGTACAATTTGCATTCATTAATGGGGTCTTTAGCAGAAAATAAAGATTTAAAAAAATCAATAAAGAATAGTTAAGGGCAATGAAGAAATCTTCATATAGACTGGGTTTATTTTTTTAAAGTTGGGAATTGTTACTTTCTAAAGAGAATGCTCTCATCTTAGAAAATACACATTATACTTAGAGGTGGACCATCAGAACCTTGACCACTAACTTTCAAATGGTGTCACATTAATAAGTGATTGTGAGTACAGATATGCAGAGAGCAAACCAATGTGGCAGAATCTTTAAAATTATTGTATTCAAATAAGGTTTGCATGGGTATCTACTATAACATATGTATTTTTATAGAAAAATTGAGGAATGCTGGATTAAAATATCATCAAGACTTATATACTATAGTTTCAAACTTTGTATCCTCCCATATCCCATTATTTTACTTCAAATATTATTTACTCCTGTTGTTAAAATTCTTTCGTAAGCATAAAATGTAGAAGCAACAGAGAAATTGCACTTATAACTATGCAAGTACATAAGACGATGCAGAAACACCAAAAAGTCCTGATTAATTTCAGTTCATTACACAGAAAAGGTGCTGAGAGTAAGCTGTGATTCATGCAATCTGCCATGTCTCTGTTTCCTTTATAACTTTTGATTCTCTATCTTTTTGCCATGCATGGCAAATCTTGAACAAAATTTAAGGTCAACTCAGACTAAACATGTTATGCTTATATTCCAGAGAGAGAAAACATTATTTAGATTTTTTTTTAAAAAAAATGTTAAGCTCATGTAATTTCCAGACATCATTCAGAAAAGCACAATAAAAGTACTATTTATCCAGTCCCTTCAGTTCTATTTTATAAGCATCTGATAGTTGTTTATCTATTCTTCAACAGAACTTTTGTGACCCAAAGATCCTAAAGGACAAGCTTATTGTCATGAAATCTTCTGTCTTAATTCATAAGAAGGACCGAGAGTTCAACACATTGGGAGAGAATCTAGAACATCCAGAACACTTTTTGAAAAATGTGCATGAGCAAATCTAACAGAGAATATGATGTAAATGACTTGGTGCTCCTGTTTTGTTTTTTCTAGATGAGAAGACCTTCAGAACTAACAGGAGGACCTCACAGTAAGAAACCTGTTTGGACCCAAAGGCATGCGGATTCTGGTGTCTTTGTCTCCCTTGCTTATCTCAGGACTATGGTTAACTCTGAACAACAGGCATCACAGAAGTGATTTTGCCTGGAACAGAGTGGAGGAATTCTAGCTAAGGGTGGTCCTAACTCCAGCACAGGTCTCTGGAATGAATTTTGTCAAGGCAAGCCCTGCAAGTAAGAAAAGGAAAAAGAAAACAAGTCAAGGACACTTGCTGAGAACCTAATCATATTCCTTAAAATCTGTATTTTGAAGCCCCAGTGAGCCCCAGAGGCTGGTTCTCTGGAGTTGATGCTTTAATAGGTAATTTATTTTAAATGATAACCTGTGAGCACAAGTCTTATCAGCACAAGAAATGATAACTCTGATTGTGTGGTGATGCCTCTATCTCTAAGTAAAATCCAGAGAAACAATGCAAAGACAACCACCCGGAAGTCCACTTAAGAGCTTGAACCAGATCTGGGCCATCTGGAACTGTGATCTTAGATGTTTAGCCTCTAGAACTGTGAGAAGATAAATGCCTGCTGCTCAAGCTACTAATTCTTTGAAATGCTGCCATGGAAGCTCAAGAAGGTGAACATAATGCATATGTTGCTATTTATAGAGACTGAAAATGGACACTATATCATGTGAACATAGTACGTGCACATATTTTAGATAATTAAAGAGAGAAAATTCAAGTAAAATATTGGAAGTTTGAAATTCAGCTTTAAAGAAAATTTCTTAAATTATTATATAAAATAATCACAAATAAAATAAACTTCATGCACCAAAATTAACCAGACTCATAGTCTATACATCTCGATGAACTTCTCCATGGTTAGAATAGCCATTCTGAAGCTGTGGAACTTCACACCAGATACTTTTACTAGCAAATATATTTTTATGCACTCATCCATCACCAGAAATGAATGCTCTGTGACAGAAGTGAAACTAGAAAGACAATTAACTTTGCATCCTCTTTCCTAACTTCTCTGCATTATTCAATCCTTGGAAGAAGAATTTGAAGAAATGAAAAAGCATGATGTTCAAAGACCAGGTTCACGGTGTCACGTTTGAAAGGTAAATCACAGTTGAACACAAATTCATGAAAGGAAAAAAAATTGGCATTTATGAAAAAAAAATCTAGCAACACTAATAAGACTTTAAAGTAGGACTTTTAAGACTTAGTGATGAAAAGGCTCCATGGGAAGGTCCAAATGTGTCTGTTAGGAATTTCAAAGGCAAGATACAGGAAACGTGATGCAAGGCAAGGATGGAGGAATGAAGTCCATGCCAAACATGTGCCAGTAAAACAGGAAATAGACACACTGCTAGAGAATAGAGATGGCACACTTTAAACAACATAGGGAGAATGTATTCATTGCCAAGAATGACAGCTCCCTCATCTACCGCACAGTAGCAGCTAAATCATGGTGGAATTCTTCTTTTGGAGTGGCAAAAAAGGAAATTAAGTACCAATTTAAAAATTAACTTCAACTGGCGTGTATTTTTAAAATAAGTATAAAATATCAGTGAAGCTAAGGAACTTCATCTGCAAACGTTGTTCCCTGAGATTCAACTAGATGACTGGATACTGAAAACAAAACAGATCAGAGAGAAAGCATATTAGCATACGGATAAAGACATCCGAGGACCATGTCCCTCTTAAGGCATAAATGCCTTGGAATGCTGGAGTTGTAGACAAGAAGCTTTCCATTTCCTCTACCTGGAGAAAAATGAAGTGTTTCGTACATTTACCTTTCATATGGTAGATGAAAAACCCTTCTGATTGTGGGGGATAAAAAAGTCAGGAGAGTCTTCCCTCCAAGATTACAGTGGAGGCAAAACATAGTTCAAACGCACAGCTCTTGAAAAGGAACAAGAAAACTCCGCAATGCAAGATTCTACATCAGTACATGACTGGAACCAGTTACTATAGGGAGAATCTCTGGAAGTTTTTACACCAAAGACTTCTAGGATGCCAGGTAAGTACAGGACACTGCTTATGAGTGAGCTGCAATTCTGAAAAAACCAAACCCAGTCCCAAGAGCAGGGTAAATTTCTGTGAGCACAACATACTAAGGGAATTAGAAACTTTTTGATCCATATTATAAGCCAGGCACTGACTAGCATACGGATAATTAAAGCTTTTATTTCATGCATATGAGGGTTTGCCGGCTTGTGTGTATGTGGACTGTATGTATCCTCTGGTGCTAGACGAGGGTGGTGGTTATCCCTAGAAGTGGAGTTACAAATGCTTGTGAGACCCCCAGGTATGTGCTGGGTACTGAACCCACGTCTGCTGGAAGAGCAGCAAGTACTTTTAACTGCTCATGCATCTCTTCAGCTCCCCAAATAACTTCCCTGAGACAAACAAAAGTCTGAGAGATCCCTCATATTGTCTAAACAGGTTAACTTTCCTGATGGTTGAGATGAAATAAGAATGACAAGAGCACCATTTACTAGTTAAATCTCTACACAAAAAGGCATCCGAAGGCCTCTGGAAGTATGTGAAATCTGACAGATATTGCAGGGGGAAAGAAAAAGAATATTGCAAAAGCCACAATTAAATAAGTCAAATGGATTGATAAACAAAAAGCTTGCAGAAAACAACAGAGCCAAGAAATGAAGAGGCAGATGACAACAAAGAAGACAACACCACTGAAGCTCTGCATCCACCTTGGGATTTCTCTCACTAATTGGAACATGGAAAAAAAAATAGCAGTGTAATGGAAAACTCCCAAGATGTTGCCAGCCAATGACCCGATCAACCCTTAGCGGCAATTAGAATAAACTCTAACAGCAGGAAGGCATTCTCTCCCAATAAACACAGGGTCTCATAGAAAACCATCCAATGAATGACCATATTTTTAAATGACCAATACTGGGCTTCCTGTTTCAATTGCTCCAGGAAGTATGAGGCAACTACTGCTGAGGAATATTAGGAGTTCTCCATCTGAGGGGAATTCTAAAAAAGAAGGAAAGTAACATAAACATTAGGGGACTCAGAATGGCATGCAACATAAACAGTCTACATAAAATAATACTTCACCAATGTCCTCACAGCAAGGAAAACGCCGAACAGTGAGAAGTGTCAAAGCTCCCTAGTTTCAGGTAACTGTTGTTCAGGAAGATTACCAACTCCAAACTGAAGAGAAAAATCTATGGAGTCCAACCCAAGGTCCGTTCATTGACAAAGAAAAGCCACAGCAGGCATGGACAGTTAAACGGCAGCGGTGATGCTTTCCTGAAGACGAGGTTTTCAACAGTTTTGGAGTGAGAAACCCAGTCTTTGGGGAAGGGATCTTGAGTTTGAGTTTTACCCATCAGTTTCTCACTTGACATGAAAATGTGTTTGAAGACCCAGCTGTGACCAGAGAATAGAGTGATCACGGTAAAATATCCTAAGACACCTTTTTCATCGGGTGTTACTTGCCAGGGAGTGATTTTACCAACATATACACCACCTAGAGGAAAGGCGATTCTCCATCTCTACCTTCTCTAGCTTTCTTGTGGCACCTGGGAGGAATCTGAGCTAACAGAGCATATCCTAAGCCATAGGGGAAAAAGTCATAAAATTATACATTTCCTACCTCACTTCTCACTGTATCCACAGCAACGGGGCTCCAAGGAAACAGATTATGGGTGAAAGAACTAAGAAATGTAGACTCCAGCACAAGGAAACCCGAGGAAGGTATTGTGAACAGTGAAAACATGAGAGTACTTGCAACGTTGGTTCTTACAGCTACATGAGTTTTAAAGACGGCCCATTTTGTAGCCAGATTCAAATAAAACCCCACAATAAAGGCCCACATATCTTTCTAATTGTCTGGGATACCATGCCTGACTTTCAAAAAGATAAATCCATAAGGTGTGTTGAAAGACAAGGAAGAAAAAAAAACCACAATGTGAACATACAAGGCGAACATTGGAACTGGCCTCAGATGACACAGATTTTAAGTTCTCAGGGAGTTTAAAATGATTAATATGCTGATAATAAGCTAATATGTTAAGGGAAAACGGTACAAGTAGACAATACACAATAACAAATGGTAATATAATCAGAAAGATAAAAACTTCATTTAAAATTCAAACAAAGCACTGGAAAGCAAACTAAAGAAAGAATGCTTTTGATGGTCCAGCAGTGGACTGAACATGGTCAGAAGAAAATATCTGTAATCGCAGAGAAATACCCAAAGAAATGTCCCAAATTGGAATGCTTGTGCATTGAATAGTGGCCACTCGAAAGACATATCCAAATTGGAACTCCTGGAACTTGTCTTTGCATGAGTAATTAAATACAGAATCACAGACTGAGATCATCTTGGACTTAGGGTAGCCCCTAAATCTTTTCCTGATAAGAAAAGAGCTGATTTGAGAACAGACACAGAGGGGGGAAAAGGAAAACGAGCAGAGAAGCAGAAATTAGAGCAACATACACACAAGCCAAGGGATCACAGATTGCCAGCAGCCCCCAGAAACTGGCAGGCCAAAGGGAACACGCCTCCCTAAGGCCTTTGCACAGAATACAGTCTTGCTGACTCCTTGATTTGGGACTTCTGGTTACCATAACTGTGAGAAAATACGTTTCTGTTTCTTTAACTCACCCAGTTTATGATGATTTGTTGCAGTGGTCCTAGGAAGCCCATATAAATGTAAAAAGAAAAACAAACTGAAAAACTTCAAACAAAATAAAATGGTGTAGTATGTTGAAGGAGAAGGAAAAAGTGGAGGAAAGGAAAGAGGAAGAAACAAGAAACTTCATATCGGTAGCCATGCACACAAAATGGAAGACTGAAATGTTTATAGAAACACCTTAAAACCATAAAGCTAGTGTTCTAGATCTGTTGAAATTTATCCTTCAAAGTCAGAGAACAGATACTTTCTCAGACATGTAGACACTGAGGCACTTCATTGTCACAAACATGCTGTGCCTAAAATGTTAAAAGGAGTTGCACATGGAGGAGAAAAACGATCCTGGATAAGAAATCCAGAGCCTAATAAAATGCAATGCAAGGATTAGAGGCTCAATAAATTCTCTTTATTCTTAATTGATCTAAAAAAAAACTTTGACCAGTTTTGAGTTTCTGAATTACCTTTCATACACTGTGCAAAGGTGCACCTGGTGCTCTTACAAAAAAGATTGAGAGCTTCACTAACCTATGAGGAGAGAGATATACAATGGGAAGATATTTGATTCAGTGTACATTTAGCAAAATAATAATATCAGGATCACCCTTGGGGATGAACTCTCCAACTATGAATTTTTGGTCAGATTTACAGTACAGGCATACATTTCCTCCTATGAAGTGGACTCGCATCAAAAAGTGGTTGGATTTCCCATAGCATTCCTGGCACTGTTGCTCCAATGGGCATATCTTACCAGGCTGGACCACACAGGATGTACACTTGGGTAAGGTTGTTGATGGGTGCTTGCTCATTTCCCACAGTCTGTACTGTATAATACTTTCTGATACTATGATCGATAATCACCAGGAAGGAAGCTCCCTGATCAGTGCTAGCTTGTATTCCTTGTATTCCTTGTATACCCTGTGATTAAGTTGTGCGACATATCTTCAGCAATAGAGTCTTATAAAACTTTGGTGAACAGCCAAGAACAATAAGAGTAGTCTATATTGTCTGGAGAGTCTCCCGAATATCTCTGGCCATTAATTCAAGGAGAGGTAGCCCACAAATCTGGTATTGAGGTTGTTTGTTTGCTTGTTTCTGTTTTTGTTTTGTTTTGTTTGAGTAACCATGGCTTCTTGGAGAAGCAAAATCACCTATGTAGCATAATGCCAATTAATCCCTGTGTGTGTACTTATATATTTAACAAGTTTATAGAACAGGTTTCTGTTATTCCTATTCAATCCTCTTTAGTTAGTTTTAGTCAGCCCTTCCCTGCTCTCTTTTCTTTCCTACTCTCCCATGCCCCTCCCTGCTTCCCTCTCTTCTTTCAAATCACCCGTGTTCTATGCTGCTCCATTAAGAGCTGGCCTTCCATCCACCTTAGTAGCCTTAGAACTGGCTAAAGTGCACAAAACAAGTGTGTTTGGAGTGCTTAAATGATGGAAAATCTGTATCACCCTCCTTTCCACAAAGCTCTGGAAAAGAACATACAGTAAGTAATCTATAGTAGAAGAAGAAACTGGAAGAATGTAAGAGCCAGATGTTGGGAGGGCACTATTGGGAAATATTGACTTCTAGACATAACACTCATGAGCTCACAGCAGCACCAGATCTATACCAGGTCAACCACACATCATCCCTGCACGGAGCAAGGAGGGGTTTGCAAGCCTCCATCCCTAGCTAAGGAGATACTGGCAGTAGATGGCTGCTGTGGATGGGAGAATCGGTTTTCCTTAGTGATGTGGTCCATGTTAAGTTAATATTGATCCCTCAGATGATCTCACTCCCATGGGTTTATGCCAGCACAAACTGGACTTAGTGAGTTACAAAAATCAAAAGCCAAAGACAGAGAGAATATGGGGTGAATTTGGCAGGATTTAGAGGGAGCAAAGGGAGAGTATTACTAAAGTATATTGTATGCATGTAAGAAATTCTAAAATTAATTAAAATATTACATTAAAATTATAAAATATGACCTTAAACCACAGCATAATTAAATTAAAAATAAATGAGAGCAATTTACAAATGAGTTTCTCCTAAATAATTTGTGAATCAAAGAATTGGCAATATTAATAATGTTTAACTAAAATGCAACACATGGAATTTTATGGACTGTGATAAGGTATTCCTTTAGAAGTGTGCTTACAGCATTATATATTGTTATTAGTTTTTAAAAAGTCACAAATTAATAGTTTACCACTTTAAGAAAATAGCTAGAAAAAAAATAACTAGAAAACAGAAAATCAACTTAAAGGGAGGAAAATGGAAGGAATGGTACAGATAATATCAGAAGACAATATAAAACAGACCAAATCAACAAAAAGTAGTTCTTTGAAAAGAAAAATAGGGGCTGGAGAGATGGCTCAGTTGGTTAAGAGCATTGCCTGCTCTTCCAAAGGTTCTGAGTTCAATTCCCGGCAACCACATGGTGGTTCATAACCATCTGTAATGATGTCTGGTGCCCTCTTCTGGGCTGCAGACATACACACAGACAGACTATTGTATAATAAATAAATAATAATAAAAGAACAGAAAAATAAAATTGATTGAACAATAATTAAACAAATAAAAAATAGCTGCATCAATGTGAAAAAGTAGAAATTCCTGCTGCAGTAGAAGTTCTATTGTATTTAAAAGGATAACTGAGAAAATTTGTAAGTTCAATAAATATATGGAAGGAATAGAGGTTAAAAGGTGGGAATTTAAACCAAGCATATAAATCGGAAACCAGTAAAGGTCACAAGACACAGTTTAAGAGGATCAAATTTGTAATAAAATAAAAAGAATAAAACCAGAAAATATAACAACAGGGCAGTGCAGAAACTTTTAATTAGCCAAATTATATGAAGACACAGTCCTCTAGGCTGCCAAATCTTTAAGTCTTCTAAAAACCAACAAGTTTTAAGAGTTTTCCAAAGAACACATAGTTTTCATAAATTGCTAAAAAAAAAAAACCGCAAACTTACCCCAAGCATTTATACCCTCATCATTATACCCATAGTTAAGGTTTATCACAGGAATGACATACAGTTCCAACTAAAAGTGACCCCGCAGCATTAATATGTGACAAACACAGGAAGTTCATCACAGCCTCAGTGTCCAGAGGCTCTGAGGAAGCTTCATTGCATAGGCTTGGTTCATTGATTGATTGCCCATACCTTAAATTAAACCCACAACCCTGCTCCTTCCGGGACATGGTTAAATGAATGCAACAAAGTTTGTCTCATTAGAATAAAGAATGAGGTGTTGCTCACATATAAAGCAAAAGTACCCTCATAATAAAATCAAGGGTTTAGAGATTACATCCCAGGAACCAAGGACAACGGTTATGCTTGTCTTTGGACAAGGCCTAATTCTTTACTGTATACTATTATTATGAAGAAGGATATACTATTTTTATCTAAAAAATGTAATTAGTGTTACAGATACACAGATACCTTTTCAAAAAACAGTGATCCAGAAATTAAAATAATTGAAAATACTGAACAGTAAGACGTACTCTAAATCTATGAAAAACTTGATAGAACTACAGTGAGAAACAAAGAAATAAATTTCAATAATTGATAACTAAATATCCTTAGCATATTAAATACAAAGCCAACAAAGATATAATCTAAACAATCAAGGTTAATCCATAGTTCATATAGAAAACTCGGTATCAAACAACTAGAAAATATATATTATTCTCAAAGACTATATTCATTATAGTCTTTATTATATTTCATTACAGGAAACTAAAGTTGCAGCAAATTTCAAAGAAAAGGCAGCCTATGCACTAATTTTTTATATTTTTAAAAGTGATAAATAGCTTTGCTTTGACAAAATTACATAAAAAATTGATAAGCTGTAGAGTTATATACTGAAAGAAAATAAAGTATCCCCAAATCAGGGAAAACAATTATGTAGATGGTAAGACGAATAGGAGATAAAATAAATATAAGTATCAAGTTCAGTAAAACAAAAGTTGGTGTTTTAAATTGTTAATGAGATAAGCACTTGGTTAAGATATTTCAAAAACAACATATTTATGAATATTGAGTAGAAACAGAATAAACATTAAATATTTAAGAATAAGGCAGTGCTATCAGTAAACCTATAGTAACATATTTGAAAATAAAGAAAGGAGATAAACTTGGCCTGAGATCCGCAGTCCAGCCAGGGAAGCATACAGGCTAACTACAGATCTTCACCTTTCCCTCTCTTCCTCCCTGTCTCACCCCATGCCCAGCTCTATGACCGACCACCTCCTGCAGCATCCTATCTCTCTTTCCCCATCCCCAACTCATCACACAGATCTTCCTCTTTAACCTTCCTTTCCCAAACTCATCCCATTCTCCCAGTCCCCAAATCTAGTTGACATTCCCTGGGCACCCGTAAGTCACCCAAGAAGGTAGGTTAACTGCAGATACCCAACTGTTTCTTTTCTTCTCCAAATCCAATTCCCCAGTCTCACCCCCATCTCTGTAACAGATCACCTACTGTGGCCTCCCCTTCTGATCTAGCCCCTCCCTCCTCCTTTCAGGCAATTGTACAGATCTTCTCCTTCAGCTTTTCCCCCTGTTTGCTATCCTAGTCCCCAATGCTAGCAGGCATTCTGTGGAAACCCACCATCCAAGTTCACCTGAAATGCAAGTAAATGAGCAAAGCAGATAGGTGGGTTTTAGAGCCTCCCTCTGTATCGTCTCCTCCATATCCAATCCCCCTAGTCTAATCCCCAGTTCTGTAGCAGACTGTCTGTTGTTGACCTCTCTACATGCTCGGTCCCTATACCCAGGAAACTAAGCAGATACTGGTGAATATCCTGCTTACCTGCCTCCTGTAGACTCCCTTCACTGTACTCTCCTAGCCTGTCCCCATTACTAAGTATCAGCTTCCAATACCTAGAAGCATATTTTACATGGAATTCCCAGTGGTCACAAGTGGCAGGATCCCAGCTGAATTCCCAACAAAGCAACACACAGCCACCATACTCTTGTAAGAACCAGAGAGGAGAACAGAAACCA
>JAQHUG010000005.1:13963558-14006731 GCA_028555095.1 Dicrostonyx torquatus
ACTGATAAAGGGAGACTTCAATGCCTTACTCTTGCCAATAAACAGAACACCCACATAAATCTAAACAGAAATGCTGGAGTTAATACCATAAAATAAATGGACCTAACAGATATTTTACAGAACATTTTACCCAAACACAAAAGAATGTACCTTTTTCTCAGCACCTCATGGAACTTTCTTCAAAAATAGCCACATATTCAGACACAAAACAAGCCTCAACAAATGTAATAAATTTGAAATAACTCCATTTATCCTCTCTAATAACCACAGATTAAAGCTGAATATCAATAACAACAGAAACAGGCGATGTCTCACAGACTCACGGAAACTGACAACTCACTACTCATCAAAAAGTGGGTCAAAAGGAAATGACAGGCTTTCTAGAATTGAATGAAAATGAAAACACAACATACCCAAACTTAAGGGAGATAATGAAGGCTCTTCTAAGAAATGAGTTCCCAGCACTATGTGCCAATGTTAAAAAATCAGAGATCACATACTCGTAACTTAATAGAACACCTGAAAGCTCTAGAACAAAATAGACGAAATCACATCCAAAAGAAGTAGATGGCAAGATATAACTAAATGCAAGGCTGAAACCAATAATAGAGAAATAACAACAAATCAATACAAAGAATCAATGAAACAGAGGATTGGTTTTTTGAGAAAGTTAATAAGATTGACAATCATTTAGACAAATTAACTGTCAGATAGAGAAAGAAGATCCAAATTAACAAAATAGAGATGAAAAGATCAATATAATAAGATATTGCAGAAACCCAGAGAATCATAAGGACATACTTTAAAAACACATATCTCACTAAACTGCAAAATCTTTAAAAAAATAGATTGTTTTCTTGATATATACCACTATAAGCAATTTTAAACAGTCCTATAACCCCTAGTGAAATAGAAGCAGTAGTTAAAAGTCTACCTACCAAAAAAAGTCCAGGGCCAGATGGTTTTAGCACATAATTCTACCAGATTTTCAGCAAATAGTTAATGTCACCACTCCTCAAATGATCCCACAAAAGAGAATTAGAAATAATATTGCCAAATTCACTTTAAGAGGCCATGATTACCCTGACAACCATGACACATAAAGATCCAATAAAGAGAGAATTACAGACAAATTACCATTATGAACATAGATGCAAAAATTCTCAATAAAGTACTTGCAAGACAAATCCAAGAACACATCAAAAGTCATCTACCTTAAATAAGGCTTTTCTGAGAGATGCAGGAATTGTTCAACATATATGAATCAAAAAATGCAATTTACCCTATGAACAAACTGAGTACTAGGTTGAATATATATATGGAGAGAGTGGACAGCCTTGTGTTGTTTCTGATTTTAGTGGAATTGCTTTGAGTTTCTCTCCACTTAACTTGATGTTGGATACTGACATGCTGCATATTGCCTTTATTATGTTTAGGTGTGTCTCTTGTATCCCTAATCTCTCCAAGACTTTTGTCATGAAGTTGTGTTGGATTTTGTTAAAGGCTTTTCAGCATCTAATGAGATGATCATACTAGTATTTTTTTCTTTTAGTTTGTTTATATGGTGGACCACACTGACAAATTTTCATATGTTGAAGCATCCCTGCATCTGATGGAAATAGATGTTAGACCCACAACCAAACATTAGGCAGAACTCAGGAAATCCTATGAAAGAGGGGGAAAAGGAACTATGGGAACCAGAGGGGTCAAAGACACCTCAAGAAAACCCACAGAATTAACTAACCTGGGCTCATAGGAACTCACAGAGACTGAACTACTGACCAGACATCCTCCATGGTACTGATGTAGTCCCTCTGCAAATATATTTCAGTTATGCAGCCTGTTCTTCTTGTGGGACTCCTAACAGTGGTAGAAGCAGGTGTCTCTGACTCTGTTACCTGATTTTGAAACCCTCTCCTCCTGCTGGGTTGCCTTTTCCAGCCTTAATAGGACAGGAGGTGCCTAGTCTTACTGCAATTAATATCTAGAATCTATAAAGAATTACAAAAATAAACACTAACAAGTATCTAATCAAAAATTGTAAACATGAATGAATTTGTGTTTTTTGAAATTCTTTATAGATTCTAGATATGAATCTTGACAAGATTTTTTCTTTCCTCTCTCTGTAGGCTGTCTCTTTGGTCTATTGTTTATTTCATTTGATGAGTACAGATTTTAAATTTCATTCTGTTCTTACAACTGTTTCTTGAGTTGTAGGAATCCTTTTCATACGATCCTTCCCAATCCTTGTGATCTTAATGTTTTACCTGTATATTACATAACTATTTCAAACTTTTTGGTCTTAAATTAAAAATCTTTGACCAATTTTAAATAAATTTGGTGTAGGAGTTCCTTTTGTTTATGTGTTGCTTTTATTGGTTGAATAAAGAAACTGCTTTGGCTTTTTGATAGGACATAACTTAGGTAGGCGGAGTAGACAGAACTGATGCTGGGAAGAAGAGCAGAGTCAGGCAGATGCCATGGTTCTCCTGCCTGAGACAGACGCTGGTTAGAATCTTGCCAGTAAGCCACAGTCATGTGGTAAACACAGATTAATAGAAATGGGTTAAATTAAGATGTAAGAATTAGCCAATAAGAGGTGAGAACTAATGGGCCAGGCAGTGTTTAAATAAATGCAGTTTCTGTGTGACTATTTTGGGGGTTAAGGTAGCTGGGCGGTGAGGACAACAAGCAGCACATGCTCCTTTCAACATAAATTTTTACAAGATGGGAGAATGAGATGTAGTTTCATTATTCTACATGAGGATATTCAATTTTCAGGGTGCCATTTGAAGATGCTACCTTTTCTTGAACATGTTTTTGATAACTTCATCAAGAATTGCATGGCTGTAGCTGAATGCATTTGTTTCTGCATCCTCTGTTTCACCGGTTCTCAACTTTTCCTGATGCTGTGACCCTTTAAGACAGTCCTCATGTGTGGTAATCTCCCAATCATAAAATTATTTTTGTTGCCACTTCAAAACTATAATAACTATAATTCCATTACTGTTGTGAAAAATGTAAATATCTGATATGCAAAATATGTGATATGTGACCCCTGTGAAAGGGTCATTTTACCCCTAAAGGAGTCAGGGACCCACAGTTGAGAACCACTGCTTTATTCTCTTCTATTAATCAGTGTATGTGTATCTTGTGCTAGCTCTATACACAGATTTTTTTTTCTGTAGCTCCTTTTCATAATTTGATTTTTAGGCTTGGTATCTTGATCATGTCTAAGAGTTTTTGAAATTTGTGATGAAACATATTTTTATGCCTATTCATATTGTCATATCTGAAGGTAATATGATCTTGACTTTGCCCTGCTATTCTTTCTCTTCCTCGGTTTAGACGACTAGTGATGCTTAGTACTTTGTTGTTTTATTTTTGATTTGGTTAGGTTTACATGTCCAGTGCTTGCATTTTATTGTTGTCCCTCAAAGTCTTACTTTATTTGATGTCATTTGCATGTATTTTCCTGTCTTCCTCCTCTGTACTACTTTCTTTTCTGGGTCTCTAATTGATTGTCTTCATGTGTCTGCTTGCTGATTCTGTCGTCAGAGTCTATGATTTTTTACAAGCTAACCTTTGGGTTCTTTACAGGGCCAGCACTTCACCCACTTCATTATCTTTGCATTTGGTACTGAGAAATTATGACCTTTTGAAAGAGCTGTATTGCCTTGCTGTTTCATGTCTCTCTTTCTGTGTTGCAATGTGCACATCTGTTGACTGAGAGTATCTCTCTGATTTTACTTGTAAATCTGGGTGAGCAGTTTTGTCTGAAATGCTCAGTGCCCAATACCACTGGGAAGTAGAAAATAAGTCACCATTATGAGAACAAGACTTAAACTAAACACACATAGAAAAATCAATTGATTCTTAACTATTATTCAGCATTGCCCTTAGAAAAGACAATAGCAAAAATAATACAAAGTAAGTTACAAAGTTAAAAATCATTTAGGGGAAAAATAACTATTGAAATCTGAACAG
This sequence comes from Dicrostonyx torquatus, assembly GCA_028555095.1. Lineage (NCBI taxonomy): Eukaryota > Metazoa > Chordata > Mammalia > Rodentia > Cricetidae > Dicrostonyx > Dicrostonyx torquatus. The sequence continues at coordinate 13,967,546 of JAQHUG010000005.1, forward strand.
TGATGGCCCACGTCTTTAATCCCAGCACTTAGGAGGCAGAGGCAGGCAGATCTTCGTGAGTTCAAGGCCAACCTGGTCTATAGAGCAAGTGTCAGGTCAAGCTAAAGCTACAGAGAAACCTTGTCTTGAAAAAAACAAAAATAAACAAACAAAAAATAACTATTTAATGAGATAAAGATAGGAAGTATTAATGGGAAAACAGTAATAATCAAGGCTAGATAAAAGAACAAATGAGGTGAAGATAGAAAAGAAGTTTAGGAGGGAGAGAAAATAGCAAGATTAAAAGTTAAACAATATAAAAAATGTGTTAGCAAAATTACATAAGCATAACAAGAAAAATAAAGAGTCGAAATCTTAAGTCATTTTTGAAAATTAAAGAGTAAGAATATAATAAAAAGACAAAAGAGAAGGGGAGGAAGGACACAAAACCAATGTATTGAGCACATTCTTTTTCTACTCTGCAATAGTGGAACCTGCCAAGTAGGAGGGGTGGTCAGCAAGTTGGAGACTTGTTTTGTCCTGGTGATGAGCCAAGGGTGGTCAAGAGTCATTCTGTCCACAGTGCTGCAATCAGCACCAGGGCCTCCCTACATTTTGCACATTTCTGACTTTCTACTCTAGTTTTCTAGCTTGAGGGCTAAGCCAGCTCTAACTCATTCCACAGACTGGACAGTTCTGTTGCTACTGTTCGGAAAGAGCTGTCTCTTACATGTGCTGGAGAAGACGAAGACAGGTGGAGCCCCCTGAGCTATTACTACTGGGGAACCTGACTCAGTGCTTTTTGGTTCTATTGATTACGCGGGGCGTCCGTAGGATCTGAGTTCCAGAGACGCAAGTCCCTCGCTCCCATTTGTAGCATACCAAGAGGCAAAGAAGTAGCCAAGTTATAGATGGAGGAAAGGGATCTCCAGCCCCATCCCCTAATGAGGAACAGTTGATAGCTTCTAGGGGAGGAAAGAATCATTCTTTTTTTAAATATGCAGTCACTAGTATATTTCCTCCACACCAACGGATGTCATCATGTTCATCACATGATGGGCAACACTAACTGAACTTTAATGGGTTCTAGGCACATGAAGTTGGGAAGGGTCATGTTTGGGGGTTGCTTGGGAGGAATTTGAAGGAGAGGTGGGTGTGATTATGTTTCATTGCATATATATGAAATTCTCATGAATAATGAAAAACATCATTTTTAGAGCAGTAAGTAGACACAGAAGTTTAGTTCCCAGTATTCCTCTGGCTCAGGGCTTTCATTCTCTGCAATTAAAGTCACCCCTCACCAAAGAATTCAGGGCTTCCAAACTTCCTTCAGTGTGAAGCACACGGCCACAAGGCCTTCTCTGTGTATCTTTTCTCAGTGGTCTTGTTTTCACCTAGCTGGCAATGTGACTCGTGAGCCCCTTGTTCTCAGGTCTCCACTTGCTCTCAAGCCATGTGTCCGCTAACAGAAGGGCACCTGTGTCACCCAGTCCCTGGTATGGAGCATGCCCAAATGGACCTCTCCAGTGCTGACATTTCCCACGGAAGTGGTTCTCAAAACAAATGTCCAAAATGGACTTGAAGTTCAGCAGATCAGGAGTCTCTTTTAAATTCAGGATCACTTACTACTAACCTGAGGAAGTTTCCAGCTCGGTTCCTCTACCACTGAGCCAGGCGAACTGGTTCCTCCGAGTTTTAGTTGTTTGTTTTTTGTTTTTTTTTTTTTTTTTTTAAAAATACTCCTTAGACTTTCTGTTTCTCTGGACTTTTCAACCTTTTCTTATTTATGATTTCAGATGCTCTTTCTTCTCTTTTCCAGTTCAGTGTTTGTTTCCTGGACTTCTAAGCCATGGAGTCACCTGAAGAATATCTCTCACCCGCTACTTTGGGAAATCTCTGATGTCATCAATACCGTTCTCCATTTAATACACTAGAAAAGCTGTCCCAATAGAATCAGAGAAAAAAAAGATATTTGGTAAAGTTCAAGACATTAGTTTCTAAAAATAATTTACATTATTGATTCAAGGGATTCATTGAACCTAAACGTGATAATCTTTGATAATCGTAGAATAAGGGCCTCAAAATTATTATGTTATTATAGTAGGAGCACAAGTATTTCGAATGAAGGTCCGAAAATAACTGCCGTCCAGTTAATGCTTTTTAAATAACAAGTAAATAAACAGAAAAATTCTAGAGCTTTCTTGTTGCTGGAATTCTCTGGTAACAGCAACAAAATTTGAGATCCTTAAACTACTTGCTATTCTTGCTTCATTTAGGCATTACATAGAGGGCTTGGCAACTTCAGCGAGAAAAGGAAAGCCAAAAGCAAAACTTGAGAAGTGGGGATGAGAGGACGCTGCTTTTCATGCTCAAACTTTTCACACAGAATGTCCTATTAATTGTCCGAGTTAGTAGTGCGCAGTGAGGAACAGATTCATGTTTAAGGACTGTTCTTCGATATGAATGTTGACTTAAGATCAATTAAAGTGAAATCCCATTTATTTGTGAAATATTGATAAATTAATGTGAAAACTGAGAAAAAAAATGAAAACTGGACTATGGGAGCACATGGAAGGAGAGTCATTTAGAATGGAATTCAACAACACTAAGTTGTTTGTTTTTCTGTCTCTTAAGTACATCAATTCTATAAAGCAAAAATACCAGTTCGAAGTCAAGGGTAAATGCCAAAAGGGGAAATGAATTAAACTTGCTTTTGTTTTTCACAAATCAATCAGAAATATGGATTTTTAAAAAGTGAGAAAGAACATATGTGGAAATAGACAAGTGTGAAATATCTAGCCTCCTTACCACAAAAAAAAAGAAAGAAAAATTAAGCTAAACCTAAGCCTCCTTTTTTTTTTGTCAAACAAATAAACCCTGTTCACTTATTATACTATATTCAAATTTAACTTTCTTTGAAGTAACTTGATATCAAGCCCTAAAATAGTTAAGCATTTCAACACATTATTTGATCCAGGTATAGAATACAGACCTTAGAAAGAACCAGCATTAGAGTCAAAGCCTGATTTCCTCTTGTTCTAGATTTTGGCCTTGGGAATGTTAAGTAGGAAATTAATACCTGTGATCCACAGGTATTTTGCAAAATACATAGAACTAGGAAAAACTTAGATCAGGGTCAGTCAAATAGAAGTTCCTGATCACCATTCACCATCATAACAAATTAGGTATTAAAAGTCTATCCTTGGGGGGCTGGAGAGATGGCTCAGAGGTTAAGAGCACTGCCTGCTCTTCCAGAGGTCCTGAGTTCAATTCCCAGCAACCACATGGTGGCTCACAACCATCTGTAATGGGGTCTGATGCTCTCTTCTGGCCTGCAGGCATACAGACAAAATATTGTATACATAATAAATAAATAAATTTTTAAAAAAAATTTAAAAAAAGTCTATCCTTGGGTGATCATGCAAGGATGTGCTACAAAACCAATTTAGATAATCATCAATTTTTTTCTATAATAGTCTAGATTTCTGAATTTAGGGACATAGGCAAACAAATTTACTAAGGTATTTTATAATCATTAAAATGAGAAGTAATTGCCAACAAAATTTTTACTGTTGGATTCACTCAAAATATTAGTATTTGGCCAAAATTGTGAATTTTAGTGTGCTTTTCAAAAGATACACTCATGTGTTATACTTACATACGGTGTATGTATGTGCATTTACAAACACAAAAATAAAAGTCTAAGGTGGTCTAAAGTAGGAGTTGTTAAATGATTGATATCCTTGTTTATTTTGAACTGTAAGAAGACATTTTCATCATAACTTGCTTTTTCTCACAATTATAAAATCTGAAAAGTTGAATAAATATGAAAAATGACAGACACATGCAAAGCTTTTATTCCTAAAATGAATGCTATCAATAACTACAAGCATAAAAGTCTATTTTTTTTCTTGTTGTTGCATTTTTTTGTATCTGGCAGCGTGAATATTTTATCTAATTCCGGTTCCTCGCTTATTTTTCTTTCATAGTATCACTTTACATAGATAAACTTTCTGCTTGTTCTGGTGATACCAGATACAGACAGGGAGCCATTAGGCAACTAAAGGTGAAGATACTGTATCCTCCATTTAACATTTACTCCCCTGACAGAATTATTCATGAGATGTAGGAGAGAGGATCAATTTAGGTGGATTAACATTACCAAGATGAGGTCTCTAATATGTCAAACTCTTTTTCAGTCATGTGAAGTTATTTCAATGTTCCCTCACTTGTATTTTAACAGTCAATAATAAATACATACAAGAGAGAATATTGAATAGAGCAACATTTAAAATCCATAAAGCCTTTCAAAGAGTGCTTTGAAATCTGTTTTTGCAAAGTTGAGCCAGAGTAGCATTTAATTTAATTTAGTAGTAAAGTAAACATCTACTGGTAATTTTTTCAGATATTGGAAAGGTGATTTTTCATCATTTCAAGAAGGCATAGTAATGATAGTGTTTATGGCACAGATGCTTTGCAATTAGGAAAAATGAGTCTCAATGTAAGTATTATTTCTGATACAAGTAGTCTGCATTCCACATTTGGAATTCTTTAATATAATCAGTACTTCTGTTTCTTTTCTTTTCTTTTTTAAATAGAAAGACCTAAAATTTGACTGTGAATTTTTGTATATTATTGTTGCTTTCCTGTAATAATTAAACAACGGTTGTAAGATACAGGTACAAGCAGAATGGTTCATGATTTAACATATAAACTGAAGGATTATGATTGTGTAATTGGTAAACCCTCATTGTTGGCAATTAAACCACCATGTCAAGGCTGTATCTGGCCTTTCTGTAGAACAGGATAGAAATTCAGAGATAGTCTGAGTTCAGTTGGTTGGTTCTACCAGGAAAAACTGAAGAACCCAGTTGTGCCTTGGTTCAAACCCCAGCTGAACTATTTTTCAAATCTTTTGGAGTCAGGAAAACTTTAGAAAAAAATATTTTTGCCTAGTACTTTTGACCTTAATTTTTAAACCCATGAGTATTTTAAGAGAAATGTAATCCATATGTTTCTCATTCATCTACACTTAAATCATCAAAATGTTGTTTTGTAAGAGGTATTTGATGTCCAAGGTTTTTTTGAGCTCTGTGAACCCTCTTTTCTTAGAAACAGAATGTGTGTTTTGCCAAAGGCTTGAGTCTTGGTCAAAATGCCAAACTGGTGAGTTTCACAGAGAACTTCCTCATTCAACTCACCATAGAACAAAATCAAACCTCGGACTAAGCTGCAGCTACTCAGTCTGCCATGGCATCCCTGTGCTCTTTAATATGTCATAGCAATATGTGTGACAGACTTTCAGTCTTGCGCATGCTTATGGAATGTATCCTATTAGATAAATCTACAAAGTCTTTGTAACCTTGGGTATTACTCATATGCTCATTGCTTTTATTTTCATATGTTTAACAAAGCAAAGTTAAAATTCCTAACTTTTGAAAATTAAGGCACAGGGAAAGAGAGACAGAGAGAGCGGGAGAGAGAGAGAAAGAGAGGAAGAGAGAGAGAAAGAGAGGGAGAGAGAAAGGGAGAGAGAGAGAATGTGACTAACATATTAAAAGGATTATTTGCAAAAGATATATTATCACCCTAAATTTTATTTTCTATCAATATAGCAAATATATTTATAATATATTTATATGGCCAAAGTTATTTGAAGAGTCCTCTACCATTTTTATTTACAAGGAAATGGATACCAGCAACACCAGCAAAGTATAAAGTGTTAGAATTCAACAAAAAGATATTTTTGAAATTATTTTGTCTCTGAAATTACAAATAAGAATTTATCACACTTTCAAAAATACAATGTTTTAAAATAATTTAATACTGAATTGTAACATTGATTTATGTGTTAAATGAACATTGAAATAAAACTATATCTTAAAATAATTAAGGGGGGATTTTCCTCCAGTTATTTGTTATTTTTTTTAAGTACTTAGAAGGACTCCATGAAGTGTTACCTGAATTTTAAATGTTTGATTTAGAAACATCCTACATCTTGCACTTAAACACATTGCAAGGGAAATCAAGGCCATTTAATTTGTGGTTTCAGGGTGTGGGCTTTTTGCATTTTCTTCTTTCTTTGGCTGAACTTTTTGACAAATATGAGATATTAGAGATTGTGAAACCTGAATGGATTTTATCCTTGCTTTTTGCGTTTTCATTACCTTTATAACCTAGACCTTCAAGAAGCTGAACGGATGCTTTTAAGGTTTCTGGCCGTCTTAAGTGTTCAGATTTTATGATTTTCCTTTAATTACCTATGTAACCTACAGCAGTCTACTGTTTGTGAGACTTTTTGCAAATGACTTAAGGGCAGTTGTTTTGACAAATAAAAACCAGGCTTATTATTCAGTCCCTAAGTGAATAATAATTACAATGCCGATTATCTTTTGTTGGACTTGCTTAATAAAGCCCTGAGTAGTTTGGTAGGATTTATAGTTTCCAGTATTTGAACAAGAGGTCATGGGGGTCTTCACTTTCTGCCAGCTGACCTTGTGTTTGAGTTTAAATTCACCCAGTTTGTGCTCTCTTTGTATCTGCTCTCAGAAGGCAGGTCTGCTCAGGATGTAACAGAGACCCCCATAGCTGTCTAATCCAGTTATATTCATTCTTATACAAATTTACTAAAATATTTAAGTGATTCAAAGACAATATTAACAGTACTCATTAATCAATACAAACAAAGCCAAGCCAATGACAGAAAAATTGAGCCAACTGCATGCTTTAACGAATATTGGATAACGCTTTGCAAATTCTTAATTCTACTTGGTAAGACAATAAGCACTTCCTTTTCTAAGCATTTATTTTTCAGAGAGAGCTGAATAAAGTTACTTGTTTTAAAAAAGTATTTTTAAACAACTGTAAGTTTAAAATATCATCAAATCTGATTACTTATAAACTGAAATTAAAATATGAAAATATTGAACACCTTGTTGTTTTTAATGTATGGCTACCTACTTAGGGATAGGTAAAGAACATAATTAATTTAATAATTGCTTTAGTCTTTGGCTTTTGTAATTAGATCAGAGATTAGTCTACCAACATATTGAGTGTATACCGTAATGCTGGTTTTACAAGGATAAAGGGAGCATAATACTTTCTCTATACAGGCGACTGGGCTATTATTATCTTCTCAGCATTAACTATTTACATACATATTAACTATTGTGTTCCTTGTTACATTTTGTCATTTGTTACCTCCCTAAATATCTTTGTAAATCTCTCTCTCTTTTAATTATTTATTTCGGAAGTAAAAGCTATGTTTTGTCTTGTTGCTAACTTAAAAATGGCTAAAAAAAACAAAACAAAACAATAAAACCCTTACTTTCCTATATAATGCCACCTCCCAGTGAGGGCAATGTCGGCATGATCATCTTTGTCAACTGTTTCTTTAAAAGTACACTCCTCATTGACAGCTACCTCTTGCTAGCATAAGAGTCAAGTATCAGCTGATGTCAAACCCCATGCATCTATCCTCTGTCAATCTAGAAATGAGGTACCAGCAGGCTTGTAATGATTATCTAAAACAAACTTTGCTAATTTTAAGTTCTTATTTTTTTCTGGGTTATACAAAAACTTACTGTTACTAATTCCTGGTTTCTAGACAATATAAACTGTCTGTTGTGTGCATGTATAGCTTACTAGAGAAGATTAAGAAAGATAGCTGTATGTTCCTTTAACTATCTTATAGTTCCTTATAATCTAGCCCAGAAAAGAAGCTAATAGTCAAGAAAAGCTGAACAATAATAAAGTAGTAATTGTAAGAGATGCCCTAAAATAATGTTTGCTAAATAAAGAATTGGTGTTTGTTTAATAGCAAATAAGTGGTATAATTGGTATATGTAAATAGATTTCAGAGCCAGGAGTTGTCCCTAATAGCAGATTCTGTGTGTCATATCTGGTAGTTAAACTAATGCAAAATGTTCAAAATAGTTCAAGAAAATAAATAGGAGAGGAGGGGCATTTTTAGGAAAGTACTATAAATGATTGAGCACAGAAAGTTTGAGCCATCATCACGCAGATAATAAATGATGCTTCTTATAGCAAAGGCCACAGACTTATGGCCTACTGGGCAAATCAAGGCCACACGCATGTTTTCTTTGGCCCATGGCATAATTTTACATAATACATATGACAGCTTTTAGAAAGTGAATGATTTCATGATTTAAAAAAAAAAATCCTTGGGTTTCTGGTTTCTCTTGAAAATCCCCGAAGATCTGCTATAATGGAGCCTGCATTTCCTTAACGCAAATCTGTTGAGGCTGAACAGTTGCTGCCGCTTCCTTTAAACTTGACCTCAATCATTAAGGTCTCTGCCAACTCCCTCCGTGCTTTCAGATGTACTTAGAGCCAGTGCATGCACTGGGCATGAACTTGCATTTCGGCATTTAAAATCCTGCAAGTCCTGGGGGAAAAATATTTTCCTCCTCCAAAATCTGCCAGGGGAGAAGACAGAGACCCAAGAAGAAAACATCTGGGTAGAATGAGAGATGAATGCTCAGAGAAGGCTTTGGAGGGAAAGAAAAAATAGTAAAGACATTTTGTTGCCCTTGTCTCCTCCTTTTTGGAGCAGATCAATGAGACTTCTTGCTGATTTTTCTAAGTACTTCAAGTTTTAAAGGGCCAAATACATGCTTCAGTGGAAAGATCAGCCAGTCCAATGAGTATCTGTACTTGTAGCTCCTGGAGAGGCTGGGTCAGAAAGACTGCAAATTCTAGGTCAGTCTGGGCTATAGAACACCTTCAATGCCAATTTGGACAATTTAGCAAGGCCCTGTCTCAAATTAAAAGGTCATAAATGTAAATGAATAGTTGAGTACTTATCTACCAAGCATGAGGCCTTATTTTCAAACTGTAGTACCACAAAAATAAATGAATGAATGAAAATAAATAAACAAAATCTGACTGAATTAATATGTGACTCAACAGAACATAAACAGTAAATCAGATAGGAGCTCGAGTTCCTTCTTTTTCACAACCTTAGGATCATGGGAGGGATCCTGCAGCTTAAATTATGTTGAATAACCCCACTTTTCTTCATAATGCTTGTCAGCATCTTTACATATTTGTTCAAAGTACTTATATCTCGCTAAATACATTATTGGCAATGGAAAATAAACCGCCTCTGCCACAAAAGTGAAAAAACAAAAAGTAAGTTAGGTAAAAGGTTGCTTAAATGACTGAAAAGATGAGAATGCTCTATGGAACTTTCAGTATATGCCACAGCAGTCTAGCCCTCCCCTGTCAAAGATCCAATGGTGGAAGGGGAGCCACAAGTGAGACCAAGAACAGCCATAAAAGCAGAAGGACAATTTCAGGTACAGAATTCACCTTTTATGCAGCTGTTACCAGTCGAAGTCTGGAAGAGAGTCAGATGCACTAAACACTTTATGACTAGACAAGTGGGCTACAGACCGTGTGCTGTCTTCAATTAGTATGGAGGACAAAAGCTTTGTTGCTGGCTTAGCTATTTATGTGACCCAGTGAAACCCTCACTAGTCACATGGATGGATATTATTGCCTCTATCTGGTTCATCCAAGTCTTCAGCCATGGGTGGCAATGTTTTCCATCTCAAACCACGTAATACTTTTAACATTACTACTTGTCAGAATGCAAGGATTTTCTAGTCAATTTCCTAAGTCTTTAGTCCTCAATTTGGCCTCCATAACACTTTTGAATTTCTGTGGGTGGCATTCTGTGTCTGTAGGGTACCTAACTCATAATGGAAGACCCAGTTGCTATTGTTCATATACAATTCTATCAAAACCCAATAACTGAAATTAGAAGAATAAATTATACATTCTTACATACTCGCTTATGGTATTACATGGTGATTTCATTTTCTTAGCTTTCAAAAGACTACAATGTTTTATTCTCATTTTAAATGGAAAAAAACTGAGATGGGAGAACATTAGTAGCTAATTGAAGAAAACCATTTGGAATAAAGTGGTGAGGCCCAAGACAAAACCCACAACTCTTCCCAGAGTTCTAGCCTTCCTTGGCTTCTACTTTTAATAACATAAAAATAGCCAGAAAAATAAACAATTTCCAAAAACCTACTTCAGCAAAAGACATTTCAGGTGTGTCCTTGGCACAGCTTTTACTTTGAGAGCATGAACAACAAACGCCCAAATTGCCTGTGAAAATCTGATTGATGAAAGCACCAACACTGACTACGATGCCTTTTATTCTTTATGCATGAGTCTTGTGGGGACTGTCTTACATGTAAGTGATTCCAGACTGTGAATGACTTAATCCTGCTTCACACAAGTCCTGTTGTGTGATCATCTGTAAAATGATCATTGAGATATTGGCAGGCAGTGTCTACCTTTGTGACAAATACATGGTTATCTCTGGTCACTTCTCACCTGAAAAGAGAGAAGTTGTGGTCACTAGAAGTGCTTCACCCCCTATCATGAGAGGATGCTGATATCATCAAGAGACTACCTGTTAGTAAGTGTATTGTTCCTTTTCTCTTATCTTCAACCAATTCGGTATAAAGCATATTCTTCCCCTATCTTGGAAGAGCAACAGATTCTGAAAGTGTTGTGATCTCTTTCTTCTGTCATTACAAATGCAGCGCAGACCTACCATTCTTTACCAACAATGTGATAAGCAGCTAGGACGTCCAGGAGGCCAGCACATTCCAAATAGTTCCTTCACTACGTTTACCACAACCTCAGAGCAATGTATTGTGACTAAGACTACTCTGGGAATCTGAATTACTCCTAACATGCTGTCATTAGACTATTAGCCATTTATTTTCCTTAGAAACTTTATTGGATATAACTCTATCAGAGAACACTTGCCGTTGTTTCACAGCTACTGATTTTATTTCTTTTAAATTAACTTGTTCCATACGCATTACTTTATCTTCCTTGTAAGGAATCTAAATACTTGTTACAAGTGAGTACCGTCAAAAGGCTAGCCAGGCCACCGTAACTTAATTTTCAATAGTGGCTTGCAAACAGGTTTTGACTTTTAAATGAAAATACATTGTTTATACTAGTATGATCTTTTCGCTTTAGACAAATATTAATGTTGCTATACTTAAATTACTCCTTCAGATCTAATTTAAATTATTTCACTTTTTATATAATTCCTAATTAAAGCATGAGCACACTAGAAGTCGTTTCAATTCACTAAAATAAATAAATCTTACTTTGTGTTCCCCGATTAACGTCGTTGTGCTTGCTGACTTTAATCAAGCAGAATGCTATCCATGTCAATCTTCCTTAGCACGTTTCTGAAGTCAGAGGCTGCCCTGTCTTCAGCTGCTGCTCCTGCACAGCTCCTGCGACTCCTGGAATGTTTTTGTTATCCTCGACTGCAGACAACAGCTGTACTTTCTCACAGGACTTATTAGCAGCTGTGAAATGCTACTGTCCTAAGTAGCAACATTTGTTGGTGCCTGTTGATGTGTGATGGCTATCACGATGAAATGGTTCTGTTGGCTTCAGTCACATTTACTGGAGCTCACTTTTTGTGAGGTACAGACTTCACCACACTCACGAAACTGAGTCTAAGGGAGGTGAAGGGCCAGATAGAGTGAATTATTTTACCAGCAAAGCAGTGAAGGGAAGTTAAGGCTGTATAAACAGACATGAAGGTATGAATTATGACCAATTAAAATGTGAAATAAATTCAGGGATGTTATCAGACTCCCACTTGGATCCCAGGGAGTGTGGTGAGCCAAGGCATCTGGCATTCTGGGGTGCCAGTCTTGAGGAGGTGGCACAGGAAATGTCAAAATTAAACAGGTGCATATGCTTTTCAATATACCCTGAAATCATATATTGCTGATCATCTGTAGAAAGATGGAATATGCATTCCACTAAGTCATGTTATATGTGTAAAGCTGTTATGTGGGAAGTAAAAATACTATTGCAGTATTTCAAATCTGAAGGAGATTGAGACATGAAACAATAACACTGAAAAATAGTCGAAGTCCACAGGTAACATCAAACTCAATGATGAAAGACTAAAAGCTTTTGGTCTAAGAACATGAACAAGGAGTAGAAGTCCACTTTTCATCACCTCTTAGTATAGTGAGTGCTAAAAGTTTCTACAGAAACTTAGACAGAGAGAGAGGGCAAGCAAATGAGAGAGAAATCAAGAGTCAGTGGAGAGCAGGAGCAGAGAAATAGTCAATAAATATAAAAAGATTCCCAGCCCTGGTAATCCTTATAGAAGTAAAAATAACAATTATGAGTAGATACTACTTCATACCCATTAGGATTTCTATTATAAAAAAGAAAGAAAAGAAGGAGGAAAGAAAGAGAGAGGAGACAGAGCATAGAAAGGAGATTGTGAGAAAGAAAAGTAGAAAACAGTAGTTTTAGCACAGAGGAGAAAAAGAAGGCACCCAGATTTGAAAGGTTAGAATCTTTGTCTCTACAAGTGTGTTTACAAATATAAAATCAACACCGCCAAATCATCAGAATTTTCTATGAAAGAAAATGAAAAGCTATATGTTTGTCTGAAAAATAAAGCAAGCAAGGTATTAAAATGGCAGTATCAGACCAGATCAGACTGATAGGATTTCTTGTTCTACTTCTTTATTAACAGAAATCGGACTAGCTGCTCCTCTCTGCTGTTTTATGTTGTTCTCAAGTTCTATTTATGGTGAGGAAAACTGTCCTTTGACAATGAAAAATGAAACCCCTGGTACAAGTGGCAAGTTTAAATTAATAGATTATTTACACAGTAGACATGATGAATGCCTCTGATTTTACAGAAAAGAGACAGAGTGAAAGGAGTGACAGACAACCTTGATTCCTCAAATCAGTAACAGTGGTCCTCAAAAACTAGGGTCAGAGAAAAATGTAATCTAAGGAAGCAGGCTACCGGTTTCACAGGCTTGACTCCTTGTGGCTCTGCTTTATATTGCTTTCAGAAGGACAGGCAGAAGTGAGCAGAGGGAGTGGTGACAGCACTGTTTCTCAGGGCTAGTAAGCAGGATCATGATCATGAGCGTCACTGTCAGCAGATGAGTCTGTAGAGACATCTTGACACTCCTTCCAGCCCCGGGAAATGACAGCTCAGACCTGCAGAGCGGCTTCTTGCTAGCAGAAAAGGGAAGCAATGCCTGAAAAGGGCAGAACTGACTTTGAGGAAGCCTGGGACAGGGAAGAGAGTACAAGCGGAATGCAATGGAATTACACCGGATTTAAGAGGGGAGAATAGAAAGGGCTTGTAGACGCATCAACACGCTGCTACAGAGACTCCAACTTGAGGGTACTTTTCAAAACAATTCCTGGGAAAGATATCTTACAGGAAGTTGAAGGTACTGCCCAGCATGATCTTTCAGGAGTAAGAAAATGAATGTGTTTTATAGATATAACTTCAGAACCACTTACTCATTCAAATTTATAGAATTGCCATATATTCTTTGAGAAGCTAGAAGAAAATGTTCACACTGGAGTAGGGACAACAGGTTCCAAAATGATTACAAACAGGAGCTGTTTGGACATCCTATGTGGATGACATAAGCACTGGGTGGGTGTGTCATTAAACCTGGGATATGTAAGAAGACATATCCGAGAGGAATCCACAACTGTGAGGGATGTCTGTGAGAGATGTTCTAGAAAAAGATCTGGGGAAGATGAAAGCAAGAAAATCCCAGGTTAAAGGCAGCATGGAAAATGATACAGGTGTGAAAGGGCACATTGTGCATGCCCTGGTATTCCTGGACCAGAGTTGTGTGTGTATGATAGGTAGAGAGTTGTTCTCGTTGGTCAGGTCTGAAATGATATGAAAACGCATAAAAACAATATATGCAAAAGTGTAATATAAAAATGACAAATAGGTTCTACAAGATGGCTCAGCATGTGTGTCGTCAGGGAAACTTGATTCCCTTTTAGATTCTTAGTTTCATTTAAAAAAAGTAATTTCAAAAGTTTCTCAGAAGGAAGCTTAAGAAAATTTTAATTTAATTTGAGAGGAGAATACAGTGTACGCAAGCTATAAATCTTAATAGGAAAAGAGAAAGTCATGCCTTTTTGAGTTATACTTAGAGATAGCTGGCATGTTCAGTAGAGGAAGTTAGCAAACATGCATGGAGGAAATGGGGAAAACCTTCAGAGAAATGATATTAGAGAAAACAGATTAGGTCTTTTGTTAGCATCCAAAGAGAGACAGAGATAGAGGAGATGATATGGGAGAGTGGAGAGGAGGAGAAGAGAAAGAAGAAGAAAAAGGAGGAGGAAGAGGAAAGAGAGGAGGAGGAGGAGGAAGAGGAGGAGGAGGCTTTTCTGAGTTAGAACTCAGAAGAGGGGACAGACTTCATGGCATGACTCCGTAAGCATCAGCATTGGGGAAGATGTTACTGGAAAGAGTAAGTACATTATTTCATTAAGGGAATAATTATTCCTCCTATGTCTTTATCATAGCTTGGATAAACCAAACTCACTACAGTGTCATTTGTAGTGGGGCTGTGGGGGCAGTGGACTCTTGGCCAGGAGATTGTCAGCCTCAGCTAAATAAGTATTAAGGATGAAAGCAAAAGTAAGCAAGCTTTAATATTTGGAAAAGGCCAGGTCATGTCTCCACCAGAAGGTAGCAGTATTCCATTCTTTTGACCAGGAGGCCTAATGAGTGGCACTTATGGATTATTTTTTAAAAAAATTCTAGTCCTACCAGGGAAACCAGAGGTGGTATCCAAATTGGATATCAAGGGAGACATTCATCCTCAGTGGCCTCCAAGGCCTCTCCCTGTCTAATTACCTAAGACAAGTGCTTGGCATAAAACCCTGACAGCCTAAGTTCCATCCCCATGGGGGAAGGAGAGAAACAGTTCACCTAAATTGTCCTTTGACAGTCACACAATATGTGTATCACACACACACACACACACACACACACACACACACACACTACCCCCACTGCCACCGCCGCCATACCACACATACACAGTAATAAACTATTTGTCTTTAAAGATAAATAGTAATGTTGTATGATGAAAAGGAAAATATAGTTGATAAAAGTTCGGCTTATGTTAAGGTAGTCAGGACTTAGCAATTCAATGAGAAGTAGATATAAAGAGAAAAAAGCCAAGGAGGCCTCGTCTTTCAACGTGGAGCCTGAGCATGAAGAGATTACAAGTGTCTTAAGTCAGACCACAAGAAATAAAAACTAAAACCCACAAGACTGGGAGAGGAGGAGATGAAACTGGAGAGAGAAGAAGGGGGACTATCATTAGCTCATATAATAGCTACTATTTTATTCTGACTAGGCATAGTGTCACCAGTTTAAGACACCAGTAAGTTTACTTGCAGAAGGCGTGTGAAGGACCTAAGAACCTGAAAGACCTGAAAAATGTTTGAAAATACATTACTTTTAAAACTCTCTACCCTAGACAAGAAGCAAAAATCTACTTTTAAGGATCCTAAGAGAATAAGGTAAATAATAAAACAGTTGGAAGGGACATACTGAAAGACACAGAATAAGAAATCCTGCACGTGGTACAATCTTCTGATTTCTGAGTAACTGATTTAAAAATTGGTATAAGGGCCAAGTAAGGTCACCAGACTACATTCCACTCTTATCTGTGAGTCCAGGCAAGACTTCTACTCCTATTTTTACATAAGTCCACCTCCAGCAAACAAAGCACAGTCTCTTCCAAGTCTACCCACTAATTATCCAGAAATTAGGACTTTTCAAGTGGCTGTGGTGCTAGTAAATAAGACATGGCTGATCCCATCACAGTCACAAAAGGTGTGAACCGAAACTGAGTGACAGCCAGGCTTTCCCGGTTGAAAACGCCAAATCCCTCTCTCTTACTCTGCTATGAATTTAAAGTGATAATTATTTTATTGGAAATCATTAAAATAAGAAAAAATAAATGAGTCGGACTTTCATCTCTATGTTTATCTTTTTGTAAAGCCAACATTTTTACAAGACTGCATGATATGCCCAATTGGGCAAATAGCAGGATGCGTCATTAAAAAAATGTTTGTCATAGCATCTGTTAGTTCCCTTATTTCTCTGTTCATTTTTTTGTCTGACTAACCAGTGGTGAAAAAAAACGTTTGTTATGAGTTTCAGTAACTTACTAACAGTGAGTATAACAGCTCTTAATGACTCAAAACATGCTGCTGTAATGGAATTTTAATGTGTGTACCTGTTAATTTTTTTTGTCTGTCTTAGTTTTGTTACTTTTTTTAAAAACAGATAGAGTAATTTATAAGGAATAGAAATTTATTTTTCCTGTTTTTGGAGCCTGGGAAATCCAAGGTAAAAGTACTAATAGGTTCAATAGCATATCACCTAGAGGGGATGAATGCTCTGTCGTTGCATGGTAGAAGGTGGGAGGCAAGAAATTGCATTGTGTGGAGTCTTCACTGATTCCATTCAAGTGGGAGGAACCTTCATATCCTAAATGCCTTCTAAGGTCCCCTCTTCTTATTAAGCCCAGATTGACAGTCCTTGAATTTTTAAGTCACATTTAAATAATAACATTAATGATATCTCCTTTCCACTTACCAGTTAAAGTGATTTAATCAAGTTGCTAGTTTTAAGTCAATACTGTCTACGATCATTGTATTGGGTACTTTCTTATTATTGAGATGCAAATACCTGAAACAGACAAGGAAAAGGACTTTTACTTTGGCTCAGGATCTGGTCTAGTTTGCTTTTCTGTTGCCATGGTGAAACACTGATCAAATCCAACTTGGGGAGAAAAGGCTTTATGACAGCTTACAGCTTGAAGTCTGTCACTGAGGGAAGCCAGGGAAAGAGTTCATTTAGGAAAACAGAGGCAGGAGCTAAAGCACAGAGACCGTAGAGCAATATTGCCTTTTGGGTTGCTCTCGATATCACATTCAGTTACCTTTCTTATAGAGTTCAGGCCCACCAGCCAAGGGATGGTATGGCCCACATTGGGCTAGCACCCTCTATGTTAGTCTGCAACAAGAAAATACCATGCTCACATACGTACACACCAATCTGATGGAGACATTTTTTTCAACTGACGGGTTGAAAAGGTACACTTGCCAGGTGTAGCAAGCCGACCACTAAGGTTGGCCATCACAGGGGTTCAGTATGTCATATAAGAGAATGTGTGACCGAGTTTATGCAAGGGAGATGTACTGTAGCTAGTGTTCAAATGATTCAGAAACAGAGAAAGCAGTCCAGAGTCAGATGCAGGCTTAATCCCAGTGAACTGTTTCAGCTGTCCAGACCCTACCACCTGAAGGCTCCACAACCTTCAAAAGAACACCAGAAGACCAGAAGCTTCAATTTCAGTGTATGAATCTGGTGGGGAGTTTTCAGGTTCAATCATCATGTGGATACTGCGTTCTACAGGATATCAGGAGACAAACTGGCCCGGACCTAACCTACCTATTAGATATTAACCCTTTCAGGTGTCTATGGAAATACTTAGCACATTTAGCAACTCAGACAGTGAGTAAATTGACTTAAATCCTGGCTTCAGTAGCAAGAAGATGTGGATCATAGCTCAGCAACATGAGTATTTTTGAACAATGTGTTGTAAAGTTTGCATCTGAGACTGTAAAAACTGAAGCTGGCCACGGTCATTTCTGCCTATGAGAGGCTGAGGCTGAAGGATCAGGAGGAGTTCAATGTAAGTCCTGAAAGCATAGTAATGGATTCTAGGCCAACCTGGGCTATGGAATGGAACTTATCTCAATAACAAAAACACAGAATGTCTTTACATAAATGGGTCACATTCTGATAACCCATCATAAGCCAAAAGTAACATGAATTAGTGAGCTAATCGATCACATGTCACAGTTCACAAGTGTAGAATATGGGTTGCTGACTTCTGAGACACTGTGGTCTGCAGGGGCTGCAGCCACCACTGCTGCCCAACTCCAATAGAAAGCATCCTGCTGCCTATCACCAGCCTAGGAAAAGATTAAAATGCAAAAGTCAAAGTATGGTTTCTATTGGATACACATTCTTTCTATTCTACAGGGCTCTGCACTCAAAGCCCTGGAAAACTGGTTACCAACAACTATAAAGCTCTCTCTATAAAATGCCACTAAAACCTTTTGAAGAGTACTGGCAGCCAATACCCAGACCAATAATAAACACTATCTCTTCCATAATATTTGCAAATTTTAACAGCAAATATGAAAGATGGGCTTAGTGTGAGGTCTTATGTGTTTGTGACAGTTTTCCTGCCTCTGGACTGTTTCACTTACAGGTTGAATCTCATTGCAGGAAAAAGAGTGAACTATGTTGTTTCTTATTTCCCTTGGAAGGCATAGAAAAAGTCTTTGGAGTTCCCATGGCTCTTGATAAAAGATGACTGGCATGACAGAAAGACAAGATACTTGGAGTTCACCAAGCAAAAGTCACACTAAACAACATGATTCCCAAGCTAGAGACAGACCAAAGGTCACGGTCTTCCATGAGTCAGAACAGGCCATCTTTTCTTAGTCACAGTCTCTCTGGAAAGTCTGGTTTAACCTTGATAACCAAAAGTGTTCAGATAATTATGCAGTTATTTAGATATACTGAATGGGGTGCTCGTGTAAGATAGCAAAGTTGAAAGCACTGATAAGAAAAAAAAATAAGAGCGCTTCAAGTATGCATGAGGTCTTAGGTTAGATTCATAACATTGAAAATAGAATAGAGAGAATGTTGTGTCGTAATTAAGAGCACTGCAGCAGACATTAGGCTAGACACTGGGCTAAAATCCTAGGCTGGAGCTTATCAGCTCAATGTCTCAGTGTCAACATCTTAAAAATGCAGATAATTATTAGTACCTATCTCATAGCGTGTGAACAAAGCTTAAACAGACAATGTGCCCTTCATGATGCGAGCAATGAAAAGTGGAAAGTGTGGAATGTGAGCTATGGATTTGTTAATACATCAATACATTAAGTAATTAAATTTGGCAAAATTTGAGGTCTATTTCAATACTTGAAAATAAGCCAAATTCTTTCATTTGTGTAAAAAAATTCTCTTTTACATATTACTACAATTTCTGAAATAGAAAATTATTGTATAATCCATGAAATCTTTCACTAGCTTTGATTTTTACTTCCACTTAATCTAATAAATTACATTCTTCTCATACATTGGTCTTATTAAGTAGAACATATTAGTACTGGCTTTTAAATATTTTGTTATTTAACTATTGCCATTTCAAGCATATAAGCTTGCCACACCGTCCATTGCTGTCAGTAAAATCATTGCTAAAACTAAAGTATCATATTGTTTTCTATAATAGATGCATTTATTATTTTTGTTTAATCAGATATAATTCATTAAATATATGTCTATTTAAAACTATACAATGATAGTACAGTCCAGAGTACTGAAAATTTATTTTCATAACCATTCTGAATGTTTCATAAAAGAAGAATCAAAATATCCTTCTTTATATCTCATCCTAACACTCTTTTCTACCTTCTCACTCTTATTTGTCCTTGAAATAAACGAACATCGGTTCAATTGCAAAATCAGAAGTTTGCTTCCCTTCAGACTTCGGGAGCCAGCACTGCGCAGTAAATACAACACAGCATGTTCCCTTCTAGTACTCATTAACAACATGTTTTGAAGCACAAATTGATGGCACAGGCTAAACGTCTGAGAAAAGGGGCTGCCCAAGCGATAGAGTTCGAGTTCGGAGCATCAGGTTTTGTATAGCCAACCGCTGCTTGGGGGCAACAGCAATGCTAACCCATTTGCTGTAAGGAAGGAGGGAATTTTCAGAAATCTTTATTTAGTTACAGAGTTTAGTGAACTTCAGTTCACTTTAAGGTCTCCAAAGAACGGGAAGAGTCCAAATTTCTGCCATCAAGGGTTGGAGAAGCCTGGTGACATTAATAAGATCCAGAAGCCCTGGCCAAACAACTGTGGTCTTCCTTATCCACTGTCCCACAGGGTGAGTTTGTTGACGCTTTTCATCTCCTCAGTGGTTCCCCTCCTCCTCATCTCTGCTCTGCAGCGGGGAAGGGGAAAGGAAAATAAGAGGAGCCTCCCGAAATTACAGCTCTAATTTAGCATTAGCAGGAATTTGTAAACCATCGCTAAGGGGATAAAACTAAGATCTATAGCTACAAACAAAACTAACACTAACCTTTGTGACTGTTAAATGGCGACCTTGATTGGAAACACGGAAGCCAGGAGTCTTTACTGGAAAAGCGGAAGCAATAACATATTCCGAGAAAACGTAATAATAGGGATTACACACAAAGCATGCATTCCAGAAACAAAAAAGATGCGATGAGGTGTAGAAGTTAAAAATAATACAATAATTTTTAAAATATTGACACTGGTTTAGACACTTGGGCTGTAATTGTTGAAACTGGGTTATCCTGAAGTTGTAGAATTGATATGACAATTTTGTTACTAAGAAAGTCTAATTTTGCAAGATTATATATAATTTAGGTTTATTTCTTGGTTTATTTAGGTCTGTTTTTCTAAATATAATTTGTTCACTGGAGTTACATGTGTGACCCAATAATCACCCTTATGATATTATACTAGTCTATTTTGAATATTCATTTGTTTTCAAAATATTTTCCTACATTCAAAGCATAATTTGTTCCTGAAGAAAGCTCAAAAGTAAATCTCAGAAAAATTTAAAGGTATAGTTTCTACTCCAGTAGCTGTGAATGATGTCCATTGACACAAAACATAGAATGTTCAAAGTTCATTGTCTCTCTAATTACAAGGGACAAAGTCTTCTTCATACTTGGGAAACACTGTAGTTTATCAGTGTCCTAGAGGTAATTAATGTAAGAGCTAAGAGAATTATGCATTTTATTGAGATAATACTCTATTCCATAATATACTCTCCAGTATCTACCAGGCATATGGCAGTAAATTTTCAACCAATTAAAAAGAAGTAAAAACTATAGCTCCTCAGTTAAGCATATTGCATGTCAAGCATTCAAAATGACAATAAAAAGTGGTTAGAGGATAGTATATTCTGACATATATGCATAAATCATTTCTATCCTGGTTAAAAACATTCTGAGACAGTACGTAGAAGTTAAAAACAATTCTGAGAATTATAGCTTTAGAAGAAAATGTCATTCCAATAAGAAGAAAAGCATGATTTCTTTGGTCATTATTTTCAAAGTTTTTTCTAAACAATAATAATTTTAGAATGTATATTGCCCATATTTAAATTGAACAACCTATCTTGTACATATAGCTTCCTCATTGCATGTGTAGAATCGAATTTTACATGATTAATCAATTAAAGAATGATACATCAGTAAAACATAAAAACACCAGATTTCAAGACTGCAACAAAAAATACATTTTTTAGTCAGATTATTCTAATATACAAATTAGATTAAGCCATATGTTTCATATATATGCATATTTCCTAAACTGCCTGCATTAAATTGCATCAAAGAGTAATTCTCACACTGCTTTTACACACACACAAACAGCCCAACATAAACTAGCCAATCTGATTTCTTTAAAAAAAAAATGCAAGGTTTTATATGATAGATAATTATACATCAGTAGAACTCCATCTGTGGAACCCTGAGGGTTTCATGAAAGGTATCAAAGATGTCAACTTTTAACTCTTAAAAACTATTGTATCTAATGTCTCTCTTAAGTCAATGATGCATTCAAAAAGCTATATGTAAAAGTATTTGCATACATGTAAATATAATCAGAACTTTCGCAGGTATTGTCCATAGGGAACAGCTTCTTTGAACATTGCTGGCAGTAGTTAAAGCAATGGTCAGTGTAAATGCATGAGTGCCTGCTCAGATGCTTGCACCTCAGCCCCTTTGTCCCATTATGGTAGAAAGAGACAGATTGCTTAGTGCTTTCAGATGTTAGACTTAAACGGACAAGGATGGGTTTCCTTATTATGACACTGGTCTATCTACTTCATTCACTTTGTAATTAAAAATTTATTATTCTTTTGTTTCTGCAAACATTTTGTGGTTTCTTCCTTTTAAAAGAATATTCCGTTTGTTGCACCACGTAGGAAGTAGTCCATTAATGCACTCACACAGTTCCTAGAATTAGCCCATTCTCTCATGAATCAACTTATTTTCAAAGTACTTCTTTGAGAAAATTAAGGGACACAGCCATACAAGCTTATGTCAGTTTGAGTTAGAGTCTTTCATCAACTAAGGATTTCATAGCACTCATTGAGGAGAGCAGGAGAACACACGGTACTTTCAGGTTGCCTTAAACGTAAAATCAGTTTTAATATCCATATATATAATTTTACTTCTTTTTCAACCATTGATTACCTTTACATTTAAGGAATGCAAGTAGCACTTAATAGAAACAAGCATCTATCATTCCTGTCATCTGAATACATGGACAGATCTCATAATTAATAGCAGTTCTACAAAAGTCTAGTGAGTAATGTCAGAATTGCTGCCATGCTCAGAGCCTCACCCTTATGTGTTTGGTATACCTAAACTACTTCCTTAAAGCATGCTATGTGACAGGCCTAGAATATAGACTAGCAATTCAGTCACAGCAACCATACTTGGAAGAAAACTGATGGTTTCATCTACTCTGGAGATGACCTGTGACATGGAAGAGCAACTCTGAGAAGGAGGGATAACGGCAGAGAGAATGAAAAGAAGGAGGAAGAGATTGGGGCTGGGGACATAGTTTCACATGAGTTGGCAATGGAATAAACAGGATAGGCAGGTGGGGAATGACTCTGTGTGTGTGTCTGCGTGTGTGTGTGTGTGTGTGTCTGCATGTGTGTGTGTAGTGCCCTCCATTGGCAAAAGCATAGTGAATTTATTATCATAAAAAGAATTAACACACATGCATAGGATATGAATATTTTTAGAATCTTTCCATGCTAGTATAGAACAGTGGGAACAGACAAAGTGTTAGATTTAGAGAGGAGCAAGGTCTGACATATTCATCTGGCTTTATTTTGCCTTTCAGCACTACCAATGATTTAAATGTAAGGAAAGCAATTCATATAGCTGAGGAATAGAATTTTTGCTACAAAATCATCATCTTTATGTATTTTTAATATGTCTTCAGTCCCATTAAATAATGGCTTGGGCTATTTACATTCTTGAATTGCATTAATAATGAATGGAACACATTAGAGTCAGTTTATTTGCCTTTCTATTGTATGCAGGCTGATACGCATATAATTTGTGTTTCAGCTGTGTCTTCTTGTCAATTGTATTGTGTCAGATAGGACACAGTAAACTGGTTTTCAGAGTCTTCAACATGTCATGTCTAACTGATAAAACAAGCAGCTAGGGTAGAGGCAAATACCAAGGATACCTAAGCAGTTTCCTTAAGTAGACACTAGACATCTAACCATGCCAAGGCACAGTGTAATCAAATAAGCCTTAGACATTTTTAAAGGCAAGTACTATCATCAAATAATTTTAAATAACTTATTATGGAAAATATTAAAATTTAAATAACATGGGGAAAGCTGATTGAAAATATGAACATAACTAAGGCCATTTATTTGGGGGTTTTCTTGTACAGCTTGCTTAGCATAAAAGTCTTGCATGTATTTGAAATTAGATATTAATTTGCAGCTCATTGTCGCAATATGCGAACAAGTACTCCTGTTGTGCAATAGACAACATTGTCTTCCTTCCAGTTTTGGGATCTGTTTGTTTGTTTGCTTTATTTCTTTTTAAGTTTTATTTTTCACTGCTTAGAACTGCATCTCGATGCTGCCAAAGTCTCCAGTCGCCATGAAATTCTTAACACGACACTCACCTCAGGAACTCAGTGACCACAACTCCACCTCTTTGTTCTCAATGCCTGACATGAAACAGCTGGCTTCCAGCAGTTCCAAACGTCATCACTTGAACAAGGCTTCATATTAAAAAATGTAAATTAGGTAACAGTTACTAGTGCTACAAAACAACTTTGGGATGAGCCTGGCAGTAATTTGTCAGCAACAGGAACCATACCATGTTGTTTTGGTCTAGGACTTATCTTGGTTTTCAATCAGGCACAGAGGGACTCCTAGTCCTTAAGGGTAACCACTGAGTTTTTGTTTGTTTGTTTATTTGATTTTTGGGAGGGGGGATTTTTTTTCCTTATTTGATTACAGAGAACCACATGAAACTTATCTCATGCCAAAACCATAAAAAGAAGGCTTTCTTTAACCAGTGAAATTTTCATCTCATTTTATTATATTGTCAATGAGCTGCTGAGATTTGCTTGGCTTGTTAACATGATAGCCAACAGATGAGAAGAAATAAAAACTACTGGTCTGTGAAAGGCCAATCAAAGAGCCAGGCTGAAGACCTGCTCAGGTTACACAGGTGAGGCCCTCTGTGCCTAGTTGTTAACCCAGCTAATGGTCAGAATGCTCAGGGTTCCGTCGGGATGATCCATGTGCTAAAACACAGCATTCAAATGTCTGCCAAAATGGCTGAGAATTTGCCTTTTCTTTGTAAGCTTTCTGCACAATAAACAAAAGGCTGGTATTTGATACTAACAAAACAGGGAAGGAACAGAGAGTAACAATGGTGGATGTATCTGAGCCACAGTTCTTAATATGATATTGGAATAGCTTTAGGGCCTGTCAATCTCTGCCCGAGATCTTCAGTTGCCTTTGGTATAAACTTACTGCCTTCACAGAAAATACTAAGTTTTACAAACATTTAGCAATGCAAATTTCCTAGAGGCAGAGTAATAAATTCAGTAAAGTGTCAAACAATGAGAAATTTGTAGCTTTTTTGAAAGAGTGAAATTTCAGATAAAGGGTTCTTGACAATGTTCTAAAGGGATGTTTTCTGTATTAAAATGGTGTTCTAGACAGCATTGAATTCTGCTACTGATACTGTCTTTTCTCATTCCCACAAAATCTGCATACTGGGTTTTGAAGCATATTCCCAGAAGTCAATAAAAAAATATGGCTGCATTTTTTAATTGACTATACCCAACAATATTTGCTATATCACTCTTTTTCTTATATATGCTGTTCTACATTCAAGCTTGTAATTCTCTTGATTTAAAAGATTTTTACTTTCAAAGTAAAATTTACTCTGAAAGTCATGATAATACTATGCAACCAACAAATTGCAACATTCAACTATATATTACGTGCACTTCGTGACTTTTAGGTTAAGAAAAACTAGGTGGGGAAAACAAAGTCATGACGTATGTAAGGCACATGAAATATAAAGTCACTGTTGGTTGATGGCTCTGCACAGTAGTATTGTCTGTTCATTTATCCAGGACTTTACTTTCCAGGGAAATTAGATAAACATGATTAATGGGTAGACTTGCAAATCAAATTCTAGAGACAATATACCAAGTATGATAAGTTTTCATTCTTCTTAGGAAGAAGCAATTTTGAAAAGTAGCAGTAAGGTACAATTTCTGTTTTACTATTCGTCATGCATTATATTTTTTTATCCAATTTAAGAAACTATTTTAGAGTTTGAAAGAATAAAATTTATATCCATATTCCAAAATATTATGTCCTCATTTGTATCTTAAAGGCATAGGTCCACAGCCCTCAATATTTAGATGTCTTTTTAAGATTCATTTATTTTGATTTTATGTATAAGTATTTTACCTGTGTGTATGTACATTTACTATACTGTGACTGATAAAAACAGAGGCCAGAAGATAGAATTTGGCTTGTAAACTGCCATGTGGGTGCTGGGAACTAAACCCAGGTCCTCTACACAAATAGCAAGAGCATTTACCTGCACTGAACTGTCCCTCAAATCCCAACCTCAAATTTTAAATAACTGTGATATGAAATAATTGTTAGAAATTTGCAAGTATTTGTGAAAATGACATTATAAATTTGGGAAATAACATGATGCTAATTAGGTGGTCACAGATTCAATCTAAACGTCACTAAGAAGAGGAGTCTCCTCTCTTCTAAGATGTAATAAACAAGAAGGAAGTAGACACATCTCCGTATATCTGTTTGTATGAATTCAATCAGACTCTCCTGTGAATGGAAGTGGTTGTTCTGAAAAGGGGAGGACTCCTGAAGCACAGGTCACACTCCAGGTCTCACCCCTCTGTGGTGTCCTGCCAGATGTGATAGAAGACATTAGCATCTGTTTAGAGAGCCGAAAAATGCCCAGTCTTGTGAGTGGGACTCCAAAGAAAAATAGCTTCTTAAGGAACAGGCAGGTTTTCAAGAACTTCATGCAGAATTATCTTTGGGATCACATCAGAACTACAATTAACTTCAAGAAAACCGATTATTTATATATATATATATATATATATATATGTGTGTGTGTGTGTGTGTGTGTGTGTATACAGTGTATACACATACATATATACATACATATATATTATCATACATATATATTATACATATACACACATACTTATAAAAATATATCAAACAATAATTTATCTACACATTAGAAACTTTAATAGTCACATACTAGACTTTAGCAAAAGTAACTGAAGACATTTGCCATCTTTGATAATTAGTGTCACTTTGACACACTTAAGAATTCCTTGTCAAAGGACAATCAATGAAGGATCATCTAGATCAGACTGACCTGGGGAGATGACTATATCTTTTTTGATTTAATTGATGTGAGAAGACCAAGGTACTGGGAGTGGCACTTTTCCCTAGGCAGGGATATTGAAGAGTCTACAAATAGAGAAAGTAAAATGATCACAAACCTGTCTGTACTGATTTCTCTCTTCATTTAAATGTGTATATTATTTGACTAACAGCTTTAAGGTCTTTTACTGACTTTCCCACAATTACGGGCTACAACTAAAACAGTAGTGTAAGCCAAAATAAACCCTTTCTTCTAGAAGTTGAGTCTGTATTTTATAACAGTAACATAAGCAAACAGACGCTCAAGCCAAAGGCTAAGTCTCCATCTAAGCAGCAAGATGGTATAGAAATTTAATTCTGGAAGTTTCCTTCCGTGGTAGCTTGTTGTAAAAGGTGGGCAGCTGTATCCCGCACCCTAAAAGTGGGGCCATTTTCCCTGTGCCTGGCTCCCAGCCACCAGCTAGCTTATGCCCGAAATAACCACACGACAATTATATTCATTTAAATACTGCCTGGCCCATTATCTCTAGCCTTTGCTTGGCTAACTCTTGCATCTTATTTCAACCCATTCTTAAATAGTCTGTAAGTCACCACGGGACACCCGGGACACCGGGAAGATACAGCATGTCTGACCCTGGCAGCTTCATGGCGGCTCTCTTCCTGACCCAGTCTTCTTCTCAGCATACTGTTCTCTTTTCCCTGCCTATCTAAGTCCTGCCCTATCAAAAGGCCCAGGCAGCTTTCTTTATTAACCAATCAAAGCACAAAAATACAGAAGAACCTTCCTACACCAGTAGCTATATGATGATAGGAAAATAAGAAAATATATCTGAGACCCCATTTCTTCC
Source organism: Dicrostonyx torquatus (assembly GCA_028555095.1). NCBI lineage: Eukaryota > Metazoa > Chordata > Mammalia > Rodentia > Cricetidae > Dicrostonyx > Dicrostonyx torquatus. Next base: position 13,994,832 of record JAQHUG010000005.1, read on the forward strand.
TCTGTTATGTTCCATAAGATGAACAACGTCTTATATAGTAGTGGGTAGTGATGAAGCAATAGCACCCAGCATGCCTATAGCATGTTCAGTAATCTGGTAGAAATTTTATTATGGCAATGTTTGTCTGAAGATTGGTCTGAGGACTTAGTAGAGGTAAAAGTCCTCTAGTGGTTGGCTCATTTAATTCTCTGACCCTCCAGCATTTACCCCATATCTGACTCCAAATAAAGATTCCAGCATAAATGGCATCTTTATAATAAAATTTTGAATGAACTGTGTTTACAAAATCATGAGAACTATAATTTTGAAAACTTTTACAATAAGTAAAGTTATATCATTTAGGTTTTTTTTGTCAAGTTAACATTAGTTATTAGTAATTGCTGTGGTTTACTTAGGATTTATATTGGCTTTTAATTTTTTATGTTATATTTCATGATATTATCTTAAAAGTAAAATATGTAATAGATCCTTTCAATATACATGTATATCTTTACTATTGTTTGTGTGATTGTGTGCCATGTGAATGCTGAAAACTAAATTTTGGCTTTCTACAAGAGCAGCAAGTGCTTGTAACTATTGGGCCATATCTCCAGTCCCTTGATAACTTATTTCTCTGCTATTTAGTTGCTTTTATTTCAACCCTTAAAATGTTGCTACTCAAATTTTATAACTTTATATGACTTTTTAATTAAATAAAACACTGTAACTGATTTATTGTATAATAACATCCCACATAAGCATGTAGCATGCACATGGTGGAAGGAGGTATAATATTAAGCGAGGTCACACACAAGTTCAGAAAGAAAAAAAACCCAGCATGCTCTCCTTCAATGGAATCCTATTATATTGTGGAGTGGGGGAGGGAGTGTATAATATAAATGTACCCATGGGTACAATATGATATTAAGGAAAAGAGAAAGGAATAAATTTAGGTGACAAGGAAGGATAGATTTAGATAATAGTCATGTGGATCATGAAAGAGAAGATAAAACCAATCATTTTTCTGTTTTAACTCTATCATGGTTTTTTTTTCTCTTTTTTTTGTGGTGGATAAGTGCGTAAAATATATCTGATAAGCAGAAGTGTAAAATCCAGTCTAAAACTCTACAGCATTAACATGCCCACTCTAACTTTAAAGAAGTCTGTAGCATGAATTCTAATTGTTTTTAATAATAAAAACTTGGAGCAGATATGGGGTAAATGCTGAAGGGTCAGAGAATTAAATGAGCCAACCACTAGAGGACCTTTTACCTCTACTGAGTCCTCAGACCGAAAAGGGCAAGATCCTATCTCCAAGAAACCTCAGACTGAATGGGTTGAGTTCCTGTCTTCTCCCACCTTATACCCTTCTCTGGGTCCAGCCAAATCCCTTCCTGTCTCCACCTCCCAAGTAATGGGATTAAAGGTGTGAGCCACCACTGCCTGGCTCTGTTTCTCTTCTAACTTGATCATTCTCCTGTAGCCCAGGCTGACATCGAACTCAACGGAGACCCATCTGCCTCTGCTTCCTGAGTTCTGGGATTAAAGGTGTGTGCCAACACTACCTGGCTTCTATGGCTAACTAGTGGATATCTCCACACTCCGATAATCAGGGAAGCTTTGTCAAATAGATCACAAACAAAATATAACCACAGAAGTTCATTGAGATTTTAACGATTTCAGGTGTGGCTAATCTTGCTGCATGAAGATTTTTAATTTGCAATTTCTTCAAAATAAAGTTTAATCATAATAATGTGTAATAGCAATCATTATTATATTAATAATATATACTAATATTATATATTATTTATATATATACATATATATATATATATATATATATATAGAGAGAGAGAGAGAGAGCCTAGCAGAAGAAGAGGAAAAAAGTCAGTGCATGTGTATTTGTACTAGCTAAGTATATTTGTCTGGAGGGAGCCATTTCTGTTGGCTAGGGTGTTTTGTTTTTTTTTTTTTTGAAAGAGTAATGAAGTCATGCACAAATCATTTAGAGAGGCTTTTATGGTTATCCTTTCCCTACTGGATTCTCTTATAGGAAGTCTCAGTGATTATTTTTTGACAACTACCTCTGAATAAACTCACCAAACATTCTTACAGATTGCTCTAAACTTTTAAAAAGACTCTATGTTAGTGAAATATCAAATTACATTACTGATGAACTCATTTTCTCAAAATTCTTGCTGGTTACTAAATGCAACAAACAGTACAAAGTTAAATGACTCGTTCTACTTTTAAGTCATATCCTTAACGTTGGTCTCTGATAGAAAGGGTCCATTTTCTACGCTGTATTGTGAAAGCTTCTGATTTTTCTTTCTTTTTCGTTCATGGCCCACTGTAGAAACACACTGGTTCATTAATGACAAATACAGGCAGTGTCCATCTGCTATCCGTCTTTAACTTTAAAAACAGAGGCATAAAGATACTTGAAACACTAGACCTGCAAAATCAGATGCAATTTAGCCAGCAGCTCAAGGAAAAAGTCATTTGATCCATGATAACATTTTTCTATATTCTTGATCTTATGTTACATGCAAAATAAGGACAACAATGTTCTAAATATAAATTTTAATTTGAAGTTTGCATTTCTTGTTCTGCTTTGTGTCATCTAAAAATAATAAAAAAAATTATGAACCAATTATTTTCCACATACAGTTTATTTCATGTCTTGCCTTGATAAACATGAACATTTCAGGCGTTTTCTGGACTTTGGTTTTATTACATTAGTTCTTTGTACAAGAATAGCTCAAGTATTTCTGAACTGAATGTGGCTAAATACACAAGGAACAATGCTTCTGAAACTTCATCAGACACAGGATTCTAGAAGGAAAGAAAACATATTATTTTTAAATAGAGAAGCTATGGTCATATTTATGATTGAAATTCTGGGTTTTTTTTTTGTCATCCCCAGTTAGACTACACTATGACAATACCCTCCCCTCCACGAATACCATAAAGATATATGGAAGGCTTCAAAAGCAAAGTAGGTATTTCCATGGCAAATGTTAACTACAGAGATAAATCATTCAGTTAATAAGATGAATGGGCCCAAGCCCTTCAGGAAACATGTATGAGTATTTGAAATAAATACTTGCATGAAGACTGCATAGGAAACTAATTATTTCTATATAATTTCAGTTAGGATAATGGTGATGTTTTGAATAAATTTCTGACGGTTATAACAAATACTCTATTCTTTCATGGATACAGAAAACATTAATTTCAGACTTTTATACCTCTCTTCAAGGAGGTGGTACAAGAATGTTGCTGTTTACAGGTCCATGTGTTTGTCTGTGTGTTGTATGCTGCATTTTGGTTCAAAATGGATTAAAAATTATTCTTTCATCCAATATTTTCATTTCAAAAGTATTTGAAGATCATATTTGGTCTTATATTATTTTGTCATTTTCTAGGATGGCATGGTTTGTTTTCTTGTTTTCTAATATTATCCTAGTCTCACATTTTTTATGAAATAGTGATAAGAAATTAAACTCCTTAAAATATATAAAGCCTTAGTCTTGTAAGTTTTATAATTGAGTTGATTACATAAAATCCATTTGCATCATATTTAATTTTCCCATCAAGTATTCCCTAAATATTGATATTGTTTTTACTTATATGAATTTTTTGTAAGTTAAACTTCATTTATATTTAGTATATCACATCTCACAGGCTATTGCATAAATATCAGGATGATTTATGATATGAGACACCTAAGGAACCACCTAAACACCTAGGTTTGTTTTTTCCATCAAATGCCTAAATATCTGAAGTTTCTTTTGTGGACACCAGAAATACAGGAAAGAAAGAAAGATAGAATTACATGACCTGAGCAAACTTCTTACTGTTGAATAAGAAGATAATGTAAGCCAAGTGTTGTGTTGTTTCTTCTTCTTCTTCGAGACAGGGTTTCTCTGTAGATTTGGAGCCTGTCCTGGAACTAGCTCTTGTAGACCAGGCTGATCTCGAACTCACAAAGATCCGCCTGCCTCTGCCTCCCGAGTGCTGGGATTAAAGGCGTGCACCACCACCGCTGGGCCAAGAGTTGTTTCTTTACAGTCTAGATGGTGAGACACATTGGTTGAGGCTATATCAACCTTCTGTTAATGAAGACACTAAGTTCGTGAGAGTTACAGAATAGTGTCAAAGCCATTGAGATGTCCAGAAATTTGCTCACTCATTTATTTAAGGTAAGTATGGAAAGGTCAGAATACAGAAAACTGTATTCTCATAGAAGACTAAAGAGCATCCACATTAAATTTTGCTATAGTCTGCAGGTCCTTGAATCTCCTTTGTACTTAGAAGAGAATCTTTCATACAACAAATAGTTACCAAACATCTACTGAAAATAAAATTTTAAAAAAGAATAGTTTCTTTAGAAAAAACTTCTCAAGGCATTCTGAAAACAGCACTGCCTGTTCAGTTTTTAAGACATTTATCTGATTCTAGGACCTTAAAAAAATTTGAAATGAGGGTCAACAAGATGGAGTAGGTAGTAGAGGGACTTGCTGCTATGCCTGAGGATCTGAGTTCGATCCCTGGTAACCATGTGGTAAAAGGAGAGAACTGAACCCCACAAAAGCTGTCCTCTTACATGGGCAAGCCGTCACATAAACATCCTCCACTCCAACACATGCAGTGTTTCTAAGCCATCCACTTTCCCTCTAGAGCTTCCTCTTTAGAGTATGTCCTTTTGGAAACAATGAAAAATTAACTGATCACTTTAATGTGAGAGAAAAATGCATTTCAAGGTCTATCATATTGCAAACATTCTACAATAAAGCCAAACCAATAAGGTATTGTGAAGAATATATTAAATAAATAATATCTACAGATTCAGAATAGATATTTTACATACGCTAGCCTGGGTGAGTTTTTCTATTTTGTTAGTTTGCTTTCCTGTATCCTCGAGGATCTTATTTTAATTCAATGTCAGGAATTAGTGCCTGTTTATACATATTTCTAACATGCAATGTTTTATTACACTGTAAAGACGAAAATTTTATTTGTGGACCAATAACATCCCCTGGGTTGAAATTAGTAAACCTTGTGCTAAGGGGTTGTGAAAGGGTTATGATCTGAGCTATAATTTTATGAAAAGAAAGACTGGGTAAACTTCAAACAAGAGGTAGAGAGAGAAACAGAAGATGAAAATAATGTAATAAGGAAGACAGATATAGAGCAACGTTTTTATAACTTGGTTTTGTGAAGTAACAAACGTGCATGCTGGTGCAGTATACCATGAAGACAGTCGAACAAAGATGCTAAATAGTGAGAAATGAGGGAGGACTAAATTCAGGCAAGATGCTAGTTATGAAAGATAGCATCAAACTATTTTTCTAGCTCTAATTTTGCCACGAGTGTTTTGGATTTTGGTTGTAGAAAATGGCATAAAACACATTTGATACTTAAAGTGCAACATTTCACACGAAACTCCACAGCCTTCACTCTGAAGGCCAGTTCTAATTGTACAGAATTACAATTTTGACTTGCATAGACCTTGTGTCTGGTGAATTTTAGTGTGGAATATGTCTATTTATTTACAGTGGTTCTTTTTTATTATTACAAAGCTTATATAATTTTTAAGTAACTAATGGACATGTAGTAGGTCCTCAATCAATATTAGTTATTGCTCACTCATTTAAAAATTTATTATAACTAGATGAAACATCAGAATATACACCATTTATAAAAAAGATACAATGATAGAAAGAAGAAACTTAAATACATACATATATATGTGTGTATGTATTTAAGTCATAATATACATACATACATACATACATACATACATACATACATGACCAAAAGTACAAAATACTTTATACATTGCAGAGGAAGTCTTTGTGCCTATAGTTCTGGAACTCTGTGATCCAGATGTATTTGGCTGTGTGTGTCCTGCTCCTCTGCCTGAAGTGAACCTTGTCAACAGACAGGGATTTTACCAGCTGATGCTTCCCATTTCTGTGAGGCACTGATCATGATACTCCATTAAGGGGATTGTGAGGGCAAAATAGTTAAACTATTTAAAGCTTTTAGACTTTGGAACAAATGGAGTGTGAAGCAATGTCTAAGAACTAACAAACAGTAAATGATGGTGCCATTAATAACTTTCAAATATAAACCTATACTTTGAAATAAAAAATAAGACAACTGTTACATAGTCAACAAAAAGACAGATCTAAGTCTGTCTTCCTAAACCATGATATTGTTCAGTTGCTCTGAAACTAAAGAGAACACAAAAATGAATCCAGAATTTGACGTCAACTAACCATATGTTCCTCAATAGGTATTTAACTGTTGCAATTAAAAATGCCTCTATTTTAAATGTTAAATATTTATCACGCAGATACTCCTAGAACTGCATGGTGGTATTAAAAGTGGAGCTGGTGACCCCAAGTGTGGTGAGTTGTGTGGTGAGTTGGCTCTTCATGGGAACCTTTGTGTGAGGGTTGAAGTGACATCTGTCAAGGGTGGCTTATAAAAAGAGAGGGGGCCAGATGTCTTCAAAGATCCTGGGCAATTCAGCCCTGTTATGAAAAGCCATCTTAATGGATTCTCAAGGTTTCTGATTCTTTTAAATGAAAATTTAGTTATTATCATAAACATTGCAAAAGGCTCCCCAAATAGTTTAAAATGGTCATTTGGTTCAAACTGTAAGTGCACTCATTGTAAGCAAATGTGTAATGACTGACAACTTATCTACGCCCTTCCTGAGACCTTACTACCTGCATTGGTAAGAGTGAGCCAACAGGCCCTGCACAGCGAACACGGAAATGAACCAAACAACCAGGTGGAAAGCTTTATGTAGACTTAAACTGTTCACTAACCCAGAAACCCCTCCCTCTGTCGAAGGCAATTAAGGTACTATAGAACCAAAAATCATTTTCATGGTAGATACTCAAGGGAAATTCCTCTTACATCAGAGAATCGCTTAATGGTGTTTAGGCTACTTCCAGCAGCCAGCTCTGCAGTGCCAGGGCCAAACTATCCCACCTCAGGAGCCGGAAAATGCCAGCATTTAAAATCTACCAGTCCGAAGTGGCTAAGTCCGTGCTGAGAGAGTTTTACCATCTGTTAGCTCTCATCCCTATGTACTCCTGGAAAGAAAGTTGTGTGTGTGTGTGTGTGTGTGTGTGTGTGTGTGTGTGTGTGTGTGTGTGTGTGTGTTCAAAGGCACATGAGAATGAACTTTCAAATTAAATACCCTCAGAAACAAATTTACCCACTTGAGCTTTGCCACTGCCTGGGGCCGTGAAAAACCAAAACAGGATGTTTTTCTGAAAGGAGCAGTCAGTTTTACCTTACTGTCTCATTATAGAGAACCACCACCCACCTGGGAGGTCACTGTCTTGCTCCAGAGGAAGAGTAATTAAGATTCAATTTAGGTCACTTAAATCTCCGAGTTCAAAAGTCCTTCCAAAACGCTAATAGTTCTCAGGGCTCTCTGGAAGCTGTCATGGACAGTTTCTAATTTTTCTCCATGTCCTTCAAAACTGTCTCCACCCTAAAAAGCGCTCTTTTGTCGTCTTGAGACTGGTCTAGAGCTAGCGTTTCATGGGGAGAGATGCCGTGCTGAGGCTTGCAAGTGCTCCCGGTGTGACTTTCAACCATCCGGGAGCTTTGAACTAGAAAAGCAGGCTTAGCTCTCTTTGACTCCCTCACCTGGAACACAATCTCCCTCAAAGCCCAGGAAGGACTGACTCCTCTGAAGTCCCCTTCCCTGACTAAATCCTTCTAGAAGCCTGCAGTGATCACGAGCCTCCCCTTTAGAAGCTCCTCAAATAGTAGCGGTTCCCACAAAAGAGCCTGAGAGTGAAGCACCACGCCGGATCTCAGGTAACCTTTGTCCCTACTCCCTACTCGCTGTCTAGTCTTTGGACTCATTCACCCCCCACTAAAAATCATTTACTAAAATTGCCTCCAGCCTCTGCCTTCCTTCTGCCTATGAAGAAGGATGTCCACACTTCTCAGTCTCGATGGGTTAATGAGTACCGTGTGTCACTGTGTACTGGAAATAACTAAACTTTAGTATCAGATCTCCTGTAAGCCTGACCATTGTCAGTTTGTTTCCGAAGACCTAATTAGCAACTCATCAGAGAAGAGAAAGAAAGCTTTTGCTCCACAGTTTAAAAACCACAACGAGGGCCCTCAGCTCTGCCCAGTGGTTAAATACACCTGCTGCCATGCCTGGCTTGAATTCAACACACCGGACCCTCATGGTACAAGAACGGAACTGACATTGGCAAGTTTTCTCCCGACTTCTACAAGTGCACCATGGATGTGCACGCACACATGCACTCATGATACAAAGAAAGTAGACAACAATAAATGCAAAAATAAATACATAAAATGTATAAATAAATGCATGAGCAAAAATATTTTAAAACCATGAACAATAACCAGCAACTATATTTATAAAATCCTTAAAATTTAGGATGATTACATTTTGCATAAAAATAGAAAGTATTTAATAGTGATAGTATAGCAGTCATTATATTAAAGTAATCAAGATTTTGAACTTTAGGCTATGGTATGGATGGCTCAGTAAATTGTCTGCAAAATATGCTGGGCTAGAACTTTGGTTAATAGGAGCAAGATTCTGGATCTGAAAAACTGGTGGTTTTGACAGAATATTGACCACTAGCAGTAGTAGAAACTAGTAGAAATTTACTAGAAACATAGATTCACAGTAAGGGGAGAATGAAGAGGTGAATTCTATCAAAACATGCCAAAGTGGACTGGAAAAGCCCAAGAGGCCTCAGTCTTACACAAAGAACTGAGAAAAACTGGGAGCAGGAGAGGTGATCTTTTCCAGGAAAAAAAAAAAAAAAAAACATGTATCTGGACATCTTGATTGTCCAGAGTTAAATGTCAGCCCTGAAAACATACATATACTTAGCATTATATGAACTGAGCAGGTTATAGTTTTTAATATGCATATATGTATAAGGGTCCTATGTGGTAGCAGTGAAATTTTAAGAGATAGATAGTCCAATGGAAGATTTTAGGTCACTGGGTTTGTGACCATGAAGAAATGAAGATTATAGACCTTAAACCCTTCCTTCCTCTCTTTCTTCCTCTCCCTTTCCCCTCTCCTAGGTTCTCTCTATTTCCTTTTCTTTCTTTGTCTAACCCCAGGCTATAAACCTTAGGTGGTAGGGTGTGTGTGGAGAGATGGCTCAACAGTTAGGGTGTTTACTGCTCCTGCAGAAGACTCAGGTTTGGTTCCCAGCATCTAAATGGTGACTCTAAATGATCTAAATCCCCACTCCCAGTGCATCCAGCTCCCTCTTCTCATCCATGTGGGCACCAGGTGCACAAAGATACATACAGGCAAAATACAAAGAAAGATAGCAACTGAGGAGTCTTGAGAGTGGAAGAAACAGTCTTCCCATGGGAAGAGCACACCAATTTGTTATCCAGTACCAAAGGGTCAGCCCTGAAAACAGGCATATATAAGTAACACTATACAGACTAAACAGGTTGTATATATATATATATATATATATATATATATATATTCGTTTGACAACAGTTAAGAAAAAAGAAGGCCACGAATTTGCAAAAGAGCAAAGGATAGTGTATTATATGTGAGGGTTTGGAGGGAGAAAAGTAAAGTGGGGGAATGATGTAACTATATTAAACCTCAAAAATAAAAAAGTAATAAAAAAGGAAATCCAACTTCAACAGCAAAGTGAAACCTTATCTCAATAAATAAATAAATGGGCAAAGTATTTCAACCAAAATATTGAAAGATATAAACAAAACAAGAAATGTGAATTACCATGTTACTTAGAAATGAAGACCCTTTCCAGCTCTTGGTTGTCTTAGATGTTAAACTTACTAGGCAAAAAATGCGACTGAAATTTTATAAATATAATCACACGCAAAAAAATTAAGACAATTTAGGTAGCAAGGATTTAAAATATAGGAGAATTTCAGTAGATGGATAGATTATGTGAAAGTATGATTTGGGGTGGCTTTTGTGTAGTTTGGGTTTTCTGAAAAGATCCCTATATTGAAAACGTGTTCCTGATGAACTGTTGGTATTTGTTGGAACCTTCCAGAGGTGGTGTTCAGTAGACAATGCTTAGCCCAGTGAAGGTGACAGCCCTCTGAATTGTGGTGGTCATGAAAGCAAGAATGAGTTACTACAAAAAGAACCATCCTAAGCCCTGGTTATTTCAGCCTTTCTTCTCATCATGTGATATTTTTGCACTTGCTTTAGTCATTGTGATGTCATCTGCCATGAAGCCCTCAGCAGGAGCCAAAGACATGAGGCCACCTGAAACCGGACCTTTAGTTTACAGAACGGCTGACAAAATAAGTTTGCTTTCTTTATAAAGTACCCAACATCAAGTATTCTGTTTTGACAACAGAAAATAGACTAGTACATTTAGAAAGGCAACAGTCCACTTGATGGGATCCAACAGCACACTTGAAGCAGCAGGAGAAATAAAAAGGATGAAGTCAATGTCAAAAAAAAAAGAATTCATAAACCTACAGGATAGAGAAAAAAGTCACTGAAGAAAATAACAAAGGATTACAAAGCACAGAACAGAATCAAATGCACCAGTATAGCCAATGTATTTCTAATGTAAGCCTGAAAACAGAAACAATGGATGCCAAGGCACAAATGGTATGCGGGAAAAGATGAGCTGTAAAGCATGAGCTCTTTACCCCAAATCCATTATTTTTCAAAATGAAACAACTTTTTGAAAAATCCTCTAAACGAGATAGTAAAACAAAAGAACATAAAAAGGAGAGCGAGCTGAATATGACTGGAAATAAGTATCAAGTGCACAGACTTTTTATATTTTTAAATCTGTTCCTTTTGATGTAAACATGGCAATTCTACGTTTTTATGCTCTAACAATACTAAGTGCAACATACAAGATAATAGCATAAATAAATGAAAACTAAATGGAAATAAACGAGGATAAAAGCAATGTAATTTTGATAAAGTTAAATTGACAACAGCAAAATTTACCTTTAGTTAATTAAAAATGGATATTGCAACACATAGCACAGGAAATGAGAGAGTGCTTCAAGAATATTCCTCACCCAGGGCCTGCAGTGCACCTAGAGCCCAGCAGTGCACCCAAGGCCCAGCAGCGCACCCAGGGCCCGGCAGCTCACCCAGGGACCGGCAGCGCACCTAGAGCCCAGCAGCGCACCCAGGGCCCGGCAGTGCACCCAGGGCCCGGCAGCTCACCCATATCCAGCCTCTGGTTCCTAGCCCTTCAGGCAGTGTCAAGAGTGGGCTCTTGTCTCTTGGAGCAGCAGAAACTGAAAACAACCTAGATGTCCCTCAACTGAAGAATGGACAAAGAAAATGTGGTATATTTATACAATGGAGTATTATACAGCTATTTTTTAAAATGAAATAGGAAATTTGCAATCAAGTGGATAGAACTAGATAAATAATCATCCTGAGTGAGATAACCCAGACTCAAAAAGACAAACATGGTATATACTCATTTATAACCAGATATTAGCTGTAAAGGATAATCGTGCTACAAGCCACAAACCCAGAGAGGTTAAGTAATGAGGAGGGATCAAGGAGGGAGGAATCATGGCTCTCCCCTGCCACCTGATCCTCTGCCACCCCCTTCTTGTTCCCATCCCCACACTCCCCCAGTCCACCCACAATATCTATTTTATTTGCACTTCACAGGGAGAATTTTATTATAAGTTGAATTGGTTTAATTTAATGTGAACACGGCTCTAGTATGTAATGTCTAGAGAGATGATGAACTATTACTTCTGGGTGTGCCCGTGAGGGTCTTTGAAAAAGACCAGCGTCTTTTGAGAAATGAATATGACTTTCCTCGTTCTGTGTATGCATGATCTTATCAGCTATGGGAACAAATAATAAAAAAGCTGGCAATGGGAAAATTCAC
>JAQHUG010000005.1:14008149-14018823 GCA_028555095.1 Dicrostonyx torquatus
TTCTGTTGAGAATTCTCTGTTCAGATCATTACCCCATTTTTTAATTGGGGAATTTAGAATTTTTATGTCCAGTTTCTTGAGTTCTTTGTATATCTTGGAGATCAGGCCTTTGTCATTTGAACTCATAGTTTTGTTTCTTTCCACTGTAACTATGTCTTTTATGCTCCCCAACTACTTGACACCCTTTCTACCAAATACCCGCATCCTTCTGAGATTTCTAGTCTGCACAGTTTGAGTTCTGGTCTTTTTAGGGTAGGAGAAGATACCAAGTATTGAGGTCCAGGTTCCATGCATATTAAACAGGAGCTCCCCAACTGAGTTTCCAACCTTTGCCCCCCCCTTTTTTTTATCATTTTGAAATTAAAGGCTCTCCATAAAGTTAAATATGCTGAGCAAATGTTCAAACTGAATTAACTGATTAATCAACAGAAACTGTCCCAAACCAGCTGAACAGTAAAAATAAATCCAGACATAAGCAGACAAAGTGATTTAATGTTCCTCAGCCTGGCCATAATCTCACTAGCCCTGTTTTTGCTACTGCTGTTATGATGATGAGTATTATCATTATTGTTGTTATTATACTTTGTGTGTGTGTGTGTGTGTGTGCACGTGTGTGCGTTTTCACACTCACCATGACGCATGTGTGCTGCTCAGGTCAGAGGACAGCATCCATGAGTCAGTTCTCCCCTTCCATTATATGAGTTCCAGACACCAGCTCTGCCCTTCCCTCTTGTTCAAAACACCATTATCTATTGGGCTATCTTGTTGGATACACTTTGGGCCATTCTTAGTTTGTTTTAACTTTTAGAAATTCATTAGAAGTACACTAGATTTAATTCTATTTGAAAAATGCTTTAAGTGTTCTTTCATAAAGTCAATTTTGTGTGATAGGTCCTATTTTATTTTCTAGTTAACTGTCCATGCAAAGTATTTAGCTGATATCTGAAACATGTTATATAGTTTCATAAATACATACATGTATCTAATTGAAATCTGGTAAGGAAAAGATTTTTTTAAATAAATAAAGAATAAGAATTTATTGGTAAAACATATCCTACTGAAATAACTGTTAAAGAGTATACTTCAACATGAAAAATAATTTCACCTAAAATGAATTTCAAGAAATAATAGTGACGGGAGGGCAGGGAACAAGGGGAGTAAATGTAAATTTTTCTTTTAACAATAAAAAAAAACACGGAAAAAAAAAGAAAAAAAAAGAAATAATAGTGAGCAAAGGAATTAGGGCAATAAAATGATAAATATCAGAAAGACATGTCTTATTTCACAGTGTGTTTCCAAAACCCAGAATTTGAGTTAGAAGTCTATATACTATTGTAAATACTTGATTGCATGTTAATCAAAACAAATATTAATCTTCCTAAATATCAAAATTTTAAGTTTAAATACAAGATGTAATAACAACATGAAAGACAACAAAGAAATTAAATCATCATGTTTCTTTTGTTTGATAGGGAATGATAAAAATATTCATTACGTTTAAACATTTTGGAAAAATATAAGTTACACATATTTGCAATTTCAGCTATTTAGAGAAAACTATAGGAAATAGTATAAACAACTTCAGAACAAGGAGAAGAAACAAAGGGATAGAAGAAAATAATTAATACAGTCATACATACAAAGAAAGAACTAGACCAATGGCTGAACGAAAATACAATGATCCACGCACTTCTAAATACATCCACATTCCTAATAAGTAGCAAGTTCACTTTGTGGTTAGAAAAGCATTTGAGGAGAATATCCTTAGAAATGCAGTTTTGAGAATACCAACTCATCTCTGGAAGTATGTGCAGTGCTGTGGGACATGCTTTGTAATGAATCAGCGATATAGAACTCCTCAAGCTCAGTCCCTTAAGACGTGATGTCTTTGCCTTTATAAGACGCCAAACATTGGCCTATGGACTGAGTTAACAAGTCTACTTGGAGTATCTCACAGTTGCAATCATTCCAATCACTGGTGGTGAAGCCAGAGTGAGCTGCTACCCTGTACTGGATTATCCTCAAACTTCTTCCTCCGGGCTACATCTTATGCATATTTCTCTTGGAGCATGTATAGATTATATGGATAGAGTAGAACAATGACCATTTTAACTTCTACTCCAAAAAACTACCTTAAAGAAAAAAGTAACAAACTAGAAGACTACAATAGTATGTTCTGTGTGGTCCAGATTGCCAGTATATGCAGAAGCTGTGGGAGGCCCCATAAAGCCAGGAAAAGGAATGCATTCTCAGCTGCATGGGAGCTTCAAGCAAGAGATCCAGAATCTCACGTTGAAATACCACTGTTAGCTTTGACTATCTGCTAGATAAGGAAAGGAAAGTACAAAGCCAGGCTGCTGGGGAAGAGCTGCCCCACCCTTCTTCCCCTTTCCCACTGACCTCCACCACTCAGTGTTGTCAGGATAAGCCAATAATCAGCAGGGATCTTAAAACAAATAATAAAAAGAATACTTACTTGTAAGAATGATGCTTTTACAAAAACAGATGTAATGTTATATGTAAGAAACCACCAAGAATGTACAGCAATCATAAACTTTTAGGCAGTTAACAAAATGACGTTGAAATGGATCATTTAAAATTATTATTATCCCAAAGGCTATTTAAAAAATAAAAAACTCTGATAAAGGGTTTTAAGATTTCCAGATAAGACATAGGTTAAAAAGTAATAAATTCATAGTGCAATCAGTACAAAATAAGATTTGCGAGATACATATAAATATTGCTTCAAATGCTTATGGGATTAAATCAATACATTTGGGGAATGGAAAACAATGACATGACATTCAACTCTAAATCCAGAGCAGGTAGACTGAGTGAACTCACAAGTAGTAAGAAGAAAGCAAAAGTGGAAATTCAAAAAGGAAAGTACAACGTAATATGAGTTTATTTTGTGTTTGACCTTTTAAAAGACTATAAACACATTCTTGAAATTGTTGATTAAAGATAAATTGATGAGAGCCAATAGACATGGTACATGATAAAGGGAATTTGATTACTGATAAAAAGTATGAGAGAATTTTACAACTAACTTCAAGTCAAAAATTTTGAATATATACATGGAAAATAGAAAGGGTAGTTCAATTTGTTTCTGAGAGCATGCAACTATTTCAGCAAGAAATACTATTCAAAAGAGAATTAAATGTTAACCTTGGTGTGAAAATTCTAAACAAAATAGTGCTATATAAAATTTAGATGTATTTCAAGAAAATATCATGACCAAGTGAGCTTCCCAAATAATGCAAATAAGATTTTAATTTAGAGTAGCCATTAGTGTAAGATCCATGGGCAGAATAAGATGGAAAAATTCTACAATCTTGTAAAAGTGTGCTATCTAACATTCATAAAAGTACTCATTTGTGATTAAAAAAAATTTTTTTAACCAAGAACAGAAAAATTTAAAGTAAACAGTGCTTTTAATAGTGAAAGTTTAGAAGTGCTCCCAATAAAGTTAGGAAGGATTCTTTGAGGTACTAATTAGACCAAAAAAAGAAAAAAAGTTAAGAAAACTGGATTTAACGATGAAATAAAGAGGCACTTCCTTCTCTCAGTGGCTCTGTGAATGGTCTTCCACACTCAGTCCATACAGGGACTTTCTATTGAAGGCAATGGGATTAGTGTGAGGTTTAAATACAAAACAAGCAATTGAGATCTATGCTTTGTTCGAAGGATTTCCTATGCCTGGCGCTGAAGAGGGGAAAGGGCCCTGTCATCCTGTTTGAGAGCCAACTCTTCTTGTTAAGAAACCTTATGAACTCTTTGGGTGATCAAACTCTTTGCAGTAAGAAGTTGGGGAGGGTAACGTAAGTCTCAAACATAAAAGTTCTTCAGTTTTGAAAGATTTCTTATGGTCATTAAATGTTTCAGACAAACACTCGTTATGAACTAATTGGTAGCAAATGTTAATTTGAAGACTTAAGCTGGCTTTGAATTATAGTAGTTTGGTCTTGAGGCTTAAAAACTAAAATAATGAGAAGTTGTGTGAGCATCTTCCAAGGCTTCAAAACTCCAATCACCGAACCTTATTGTTCCTCAGATGCAAGCAAGCTCAGAATGGAGAGAGCCTTGGAAACCCAGCATTAGGGAAGCTGCATTCAGGTCCTTATATCATGAGGATCATTTCTTCTGATCTGGCTCCTGTCTTTCTTCCAGGGTCATTCTCTAGATCTGTTGAGACGTGTTGGCAAAATTCTCCTAATGTTTTGAAATCCTGAGGATTAAAAGCAGGCATTTTCTATAGAGATGGTGAGCCATTCTTAGGATTCCTTTACCTTTTCCTGTTGTTCTACGGAAACAAAATTTATGGAGCATGTGGTATGGACCAGGCAAAGTATCTCAGCAATTTTCTTCTTATCTAGAAACTCAGATTCCTCAGGCAGCATGATATTTTTCTTCGACAAACTGTTACCTAATAATAGTCTCACCTTTTATCAGTCCTGGGGAAGAAAGCAAGCAGGGAGGTCTACCAGGGAGGGCTATGATGGGCTGATGACTCACGTGGGTCTTTACACACATAAGACATCATCAGGATCTTTTATGTTCTCCTCTGAGTCTTTCGTCTGCTACTCTGTGTTCTGCGCTTACTTTCTCCCCACTCAGGGCTAAAACTCCCCGTCTTCAAAAAGCCATCTTTAAAACAAAACAAAAACTGAGAGTATTATATAGGTTAAAATTTTCAATTTAAGATTAAAATGATATATTGAGATTTTTGAAGAAATGTCATAAATATATTATAAACATATCACAGTGAATTTAGAGAAATCCCATGTTAAATTCTGTGTATAAAATTAAAAATGATTAACTAATTATAAAAATTCTAATATCTGAAATACAACTAGACCCCATAATTTGGAGTAAATAATGTGCAATAACTTTCTCTAGATTTTTGCACTGATATAATCAATTTAGACTATGAATTGTCCTTTACATAATGAACTGGATATGTGATAATTTCTGTTTCTTTGTGCAAGTCCTTTCAAGCCCTTTTTGTGTATTTCTTCCTTATCCCTTCCTTTATTTTAAACTTCTCTAAGAGTTAAAAATTACATTCAGAGATGAGTGACCAATTTGAAAAGTAGAGAGACTTGGAAATACTTATATAATGCTAAAAAGTCCAGTGACTGGAGTGACGGGTACCACTGGTGGCTCTTAGGCTCCCCTAGTGAGTGTTAGTGTCCAAGAGAAGGGTCGACTACAGTTGACTTCCTGTAATTTTGCGCATCATGAACTCTGTCATGTGCTAATTTATAGTTGCAACTGGGATCAAAAATAATCTATTCGTGGGTTTGGTTTTTTTGTTTTGTTTTTGTTTTGTTTTGTTTTTTAGCACAATTCTACCTAAAGGCAAAAAAGAGTAAAACTGAAATGGACAATAAGTCATTCAAAATGCCACTCTATCCACACACACACAATTACTGATGTTGATTGAACTGTGTCGGAAAATGTCAATACTGTCATCATCGTTGTCTGTGTTTACGTAGGTTGTATCTTCCCTGGTCCCCAAAGGCCCATGTGTCTCACATTTGCCAAGGTAGGCTGGATTGGAACTCAGCAGACACCTGTGAGAGGTAGCCCTGTAAGAAAGCCTTAGGCCATTAGGGGAGCTGCTCTTGAGAAGGATCAAAAGTCTTCAGCCCTAGACAGTTTTCTTCTTATCCCAGAGAAAGTGAACAGCTTTTCCTTGACATGGCATATTGCCTTCACAAGCCCAAACCAAAGAACCAGTTTGCTCATGGACAAAGCTTCCCTAATTAGAATCAAAATACGCGTTCTCTTCATTAGTTGATTGCCTTGGGTATCAGTTATATCTGAATAATACTTCAATTACAGTGCTTGGAGATAAAGTGTGTTTTATACTTCTAGTACAGTGCTTTGCTATATCATATCCCTCTTGTTACAGCGTAAACACATAACTTTGATTGCTTCCTTAATGAAGAAGCATATCTTTTAGCTCCTCCCTCTTCTGTATGTCCAGAAATCTGTGGCCTTTTCTACTTTCTCCATACACAAAGCCTCAGGAAGAGCTTCACCTCACCTAACTATCCAGGACTGTATGAGCTTATTTGTAGGGACACTGAACACAAGCAAAGGGGCAGGAAGGATGTGGTTTGAGGTACAGCTGTGTTTGTGTTTGCTGCCTTGGTAAGTCCCAAACTGAAGGAAAGGTATTATTTGGGGAAACTGAAAACCCAGTAACCCTTCTTTCCATAGCCTCTTTCCCTTGATATGTACAAATTCTCTCCCCAAGGAATCCTCTCTTTCTAATCATGTACTCCTCTGCTTCTTCTCTCAGCCATTGTGCCTGTGTGTGTGTGTGTGTGTGTGTGTGTGTGTGTGTGTGTGTGTATGTGTGTGTGCATTGATATCTCCTTGGGAACAAGTAGAAAACTAATAGGAGCAATCATTTCATTTGGAAATTCTGTAAATCAGTGTAAAATGCCTCCTCCATTTTTGTTGTAAACTAGGAACCCACAAATAATTTATTAGAATATTACCAAACCCCAGTATAGCTTCTCTTTTCCATTTACTCTACAAATATTTCATCCATTCTTTCAACAAGTTTACTTGAAAAGCAGTTGCTTTCATAGAATTGACCACAAAGGGCATCCAGTAGTCCACGTTACTTGCTAAGAACCCTGAGAGACCCGGTAATGCAGGCAACCGTAGACAATGCTGAGCCCTAGTCATCCTGCTCAGTCTGGGGTGTTTAGACCTGGGACAAACCTCTGCTCACCAACTGGTAAAGGAGATCAGCAACGGCCAAGAACAGCAAAGCAGAGGAAGTACACGATATGTAGTTATGAAGAGTAGTTACAACTCTTTAGTTGTTTACTTCTGGAATTTTCCATGGAGTATTTGCCATCTTAACTTTGCCACGAGTAACTCAAACCGAAAAAGCAAAACCGAGGAAAAGGTACACACTGTAAAGGCTTGTGCAGGAAGGCTACAAGCCATTAGGAAACATTTGGCATATGTAAAGTATCTAATTTTCTTCTGGTTATGTTTTTCCATGGTACTCGTCTGTGTTGAATTTAGCTGCTATTGTGTTCATCAATGATTACTTTTTATAGTCCTCTGGGATTTCTCCCTCTTTACCCTTTGTTAGACTAAATAGTTTGTCATCAACAAGTTCTTCCCCTTCGCTACTCTCATGGTTTTAATATATTCAGCTTATTTGATCCCAATTGTCCCCATAGGAACACCATTATAACATTTTTCCATATTCAGAATTAGTCATTCGCTCTCTTACTCTTCACTCCTTATTTAATAATAAGTATAAAAATCTATAATATGCCCTCCATTTTTTAACTCTTTTGGCTACCAACCTCCATTCAGATTTTTCTTTTAAGGAAATTAATTTAAAGCTCACTTTCAACATTACAATACATTCCCCTCATGAATATTCAGTATTTTCTATTGTTTGTTCCTTTTAGAGAATCCACTCTTGGGGAATCAGAGTCTTTTGAGGACCTGCTGTCCTGCTGTCCATGTTCGCCTCTCTGGGATTAGGCGATCCCTGAGTGATTAACTGCCCGTATGCTTTTGATTGGAAACAAAGCAAGCAATCCATTGAGTTCCAGTTGCTAGACTCTGGAAGGGTGTGGCTCTGAAGAACACTGCCTGCTCTGTTGTCCTGCAGCTCTTCCTGTGCTATCCTGATTTCAGAACACAGGGTAGGGGACACATGACAGACACAGTGATAGACACCTCTGGGTGCCCTGTAGGTCAGGGTTGTTTGGGACAACTCCATTCTCCTGCTGTAAACAATATAGTCAGCAGCAAGGGAAGAGAACTTACTTCGTGAATAGTTGTTCTTTTTCTTGTTTTGTGGCATTTACACCCACCCCCAATTTTACTGTTGTTTTGTATTCTCATTGTTCCAAATTGTTTGGTGATGTCTCTCCGACACCATTAAAGATGCTCTAAGCACCACCATTTGTAAATTAAATGGGTTATGTATGTATGCAGTAACTATTTTAGGTTCACACACAAAGCAAAGACCTCAGCTAGGGGATTTGTTATAAATCTGTGTGCATACTTTCATTGAAGGCTGCTCTGTTCTATTTGTGTAAAACCAGCTCATCTACTAACTAATGCTGGACGGCAGGATTTTCTTCATTTTGCTTTTAGTTTTCAAGTTTGGTTGAACATCTAGTCAGTAAGCAATTATGCTGAGAGGCCTACATCAGTAGTTACCAAACTCAGATGTGTGTGTGTGGGGGGTCATAACTTGTGCCCCAAACCAGGTTTGGCCACCAGTCCTCACTCAACCAGTTAAAAGAAGCATTTTAAGAGTGAAACACAGAAAGGAGATTTCTTCTACATGGAAAAGACGACAAGAGATCCAGGGAACCTCTCAAGTCCACCTTCCTGGCCCTGAAAGCAAGTTAAAGTTTAAATGAAGGGCTAAGGGTGTGGGACTAAACAGCCCCGTTACTGCTCACCACTGGCCCAGCATTGTCTAAGCTACAGTCTCATCCTGTAAAGTGGCCTGACAGGTTATTAGAACTGTGTAAAATCTCCCGAGGAGACAAGTCCCTCTTGTGGCTGGTGCTTTTTCCTTCTCCCAGCAGGAGATTCCTGGGGAAATCCCCATTTCTTTGGAGTCGATTCTTTCAAGGGCCCTGATAGACTGAGAAGTAAAGGTGTCTTTTTAGAATATCCCCATTTCTGCCAGACCAGTTGCATAGTGATGGACCAAAGAACGTCTTATTCTGTGATGCTAGAATTAGAGAGGATGCCAAGATTCTCAGCGTACAGAACTACTGTAGCATCAAACTGACTGGAAAATGATGAAATCCTAAACCCTCGTGATGTTTCTTGTTAGACATAAGAACAGTGTCTCAATGAGTGGAATGCCTTGCAGAATTGGCCACACCATTTATATAGTTACCATCACTCTTTTGTCTGAGTACATACTACTAAATTTAATAGGTTAGATGCTGTGACTATATACCTGTGTTGGTTGATTTTTGTGCTTGAACCAAACCTACACGTATCTAAGAACGGAGAATCTCGATTGAGGAATTATATCTCTAATTGAATGTTGAGAGGTAAAAATCTGTAAGGAATATTACTGATTGCTGTCAGAGAGACCAACCCACTGTGTGAGGTGTCACCCTTGGACAGGAGGCATAAGAAGGTAGTTGAACAAGACACAGAAAGCAAACCAGTAAGCATTCTTTGCTTTTGCCTCCAGGTTGTCTTGAGATCCTGCCCTGACTTCCCTCTATGATTTACTGCAGAGTTCTCACTGAAGTAAATACTCACCCTTCAAGTTGCTTTGGTCATAGTGTTTACTTCATCAACAAAAAGCAAACTGGAAAAATATACTCATCTCTTCTCTTGAATATCTAAAATCTGTTCCCTTCTTTGCTCAAGCAAAGCATGTGTCCTTCTTGGAGAACACAAGACATTCCTCACTGATCATCTTGATAACATCTCTGTATGTTACTTGCAAAAATAGCACTTGCAAAAATAGCATATGAATAACCATCAAAAACATTCCATATGATGATATAAACTAAATAGTTCTTCATCAAAATATCAGAATATGTACTTGCTTGGAAATGCATCTCCCACAGGTGTAATTTAGTATAGTGACATGCTTAGATCACAGCAAAGCACCTCTTCGGGTCCCTTGTGGTTGATGTTCAGATATATAAGAGCATCTCTAGAGGGGCAGACACTTATCACACATAGAGAGTACATGTAAGTGTGAAGTCGGAGGTGGATATTTAGATGCATCTATAGACAAACAGCATCCAGAACTGAGGCTGGGAGACAGGTATGGAACAGATTACTCTTTATGATCTTCAAAAGACACTAAGCCTGAACCTATCTTGAGCTTGTTTAATGTACCCAGTTTATGGCCCTTTGTTTTAACAAACTTTAGTTTGCTTTACAAACTAAAAAAAAATGTTATTTTTAAAATCCATTTGCCCCTATTTTCTATGGTATCAGATACGAATTTCTTGCTATGAAGTACAAAACTTTAGGTCTATATAGTCCCTCCTTTTTTTCCCTGTTCATCTCTTTGTAGCACTTTATTTTCTTTTATTTTCATACATGATGGCCTTCTGTATCATTATTCACCGGGGAACGTCAATCTGTCCATCCTGATATATAAATGACATCTCAACCTCTGTGAAGTACTACAAAGCCAGATTAAACCCCCATCTTCCTGTACCACTGGCAATCCCCCACTCCAACTTCTTTGCCATGCTTGTCATTTCATGGTTTAGCCATCATTGGCCTTCCCTCCAAACTGATGCATCCATCAAGCACCAAATTTTTTCAGGGAAGAGATTTTAGACTTGTTTGTCTGACACTGCTGAGAACTGAATATTCTGAAAGGTAAATGAGGCCAGAGAGTCTCTTTATTCCTTAGGTTTTTTTTTTTTATTCCTCTCTCTATCCCTTAGGAGGTAAGTTTTCTTTTTCAGCAATTTGCTTAAATGCTATATGGATTGCTTAAAAAAGTATTTTTTTTTTTGGAATTAAAGTAATTACATCATCCTGCCCTCCGCAGCTCCTTTTCCTCCTTCCAACCCTTCCCATGTACCCTCTTGTTTTTCCTCAAATTCATGGCCTCTATTTTTTAAATTGTTGCTCTATATGTTCTTAAATATATAAATATAATGTGCTCAGTCCATA
>JAQHUG010000005.1:14020044-14030491 GCA_028555095.1 Dicrostonyx torquatus
ATACATGGAGGCAAAACACTCATAAATCATACACAGAAAAGAAGACAAATAAATGAAAAATGAAATTAAGTTAAACTATATTTTGCAAGAAAGTTAAGAATAAAGGAGAAGTTACATTTTTCTGAATAATACAGAAAAGTGGGCAGACTTGTGAATCTAGGTATTTATGCCTTGGAAAGCGACTTCACTAAGGGAGAGATCCTGGAAGGAAAAGTACAGTGTCTCATTAATGGAAAATTATCCCACCTATCTGTTTGTTGTGACTTAGAATGAAA
Organism: Dicrostonyx torquatus; assembly: GCA_028555095.1. Taxonomy (NCBI): domain Eukaryota; kingdom Metazoa; phylum Chordata; class Mammalia; order Rodentia; family Cricetidae; genus Dicrostonyx; species Dicrostonyx torquatus. The sequence goes on from JAQHUG010000005.1 coordinate 14,020,320, forward strand.
CCACCTTCCTATGGGTGATTTTTTGCCAAGTAATTGACCTGGCACAAATGGAGTGTTAGATTTCCATTCAGACTAGAGCTTCTACTCCCTTGACCAGAGGGACTTCGTTTTCTATTCTATCATTTCTATCCTGTTTCCTCCTGCTGAAAGACAATCCAATAACAACAACAACAAAGCTTAGTATATTCACACTACCTTGTATCATACCAACGACAAGTGTTCTATAAATTTTCTACTTTACAGGAAATGTCAATCCAAGGTCATGGACTTCATGAGTCTAAGATGATTTTAGCCATAATAAACAGGGAACACAGTTTGGTTGGCTCATGTCTCTATAAATATTTATACTTGTTTGAATCACAGCATTTTCCTCTCAATTAATATCTATGTAGAAAGTAGGAACTGGCAAAACGTTTCATTGATCCACTTTCCCAAAAATGACCACTGTAGAATCCAAACACATGAGGGGATCACTAAAATTTTGGTACCCTAAAGAAACAATGCATGCCAATTATTTTGTTTAGGGCAATAGTATAAATGTGCAAAGATTTACCATGCTATAAAAATCTAAATTACATTACTATTGTGTTTCTCTATTAATTTCATGTGTCAGATATCAATTTCTTCATTTTTTTCATTTTCCTGAGGACAAGAACATTTATATCTCTCACAAGTCATAATAGTACTTCACATGATGCGTGTTCAATCCATACTTGGACGGGTAGAAAGAATAATGTGAATTGTTAATTAGAACCATTTCTTAACCTAGTCTTATTGTAACTTGATATGCCATGTTTGGTTGATATCCCTGGGAGGCCTACTCTCTTTTGAAAGGAAACAGAGGAGGAGTAGATCGAGGGGATAAGAGACCATGGGGAGGGCTGGAGGGGGCAAGGCAAGGAGGGAGGGGAAACTACAATCCGGATGCAATACCTGAGAGAAGAATAAAACAAATAAACAAAAATGTTCTTGTTCTAGAGGAGCAGTGTGCATACACAGTAGCAGAAAGGTCCATAGGAACTACCGAATGTTTTTATTTCAAAATGATTTAATAATTTATTTCTTGTCTTGTCTAAAAAATAAAAACATTCATACTAGTTACCCATTCATGCCCTTCATCTCTTGAGTTTTGCTAGATTCTGTAGTTACAACAAACAAGCCCATATCATAGTAGTGTACAGAATAACACTTTTTAATCTAACTTGTATTTTTTTTTCTAGTGGTCAGCACTTTAAATTGAGAGGTATGTGTTTTATATTCTGTTGGCATAACAAAACATATAGAGATGCTTAGAGTCAACTATAATAAAAATAAAAAGGAATATGATTCCCCCATATAAAGGAAAAGAAGAATCTTCAGCGAAGCTATTCTTAATGATCCCTTACCCTTGACATTACTTTTCCTAGCCCCTTTTGTGACAAATATACTGTCACACTGACAGGTCATGGAGAATTGTCAAGATGGCTCCAACCTGCCTTCATTTACCTACATCTAATTACTCCCAATATTTTTCACCACACATGTGCCTTGAAGTGTACAAAGACCACGTTAAAGAAAGGAAAACTTTACTATTTTGTAACCATAAATAATCCTCCTTTTATTATCGGGGATGGCTTCAACATGGTTCACAGTGTCAAAATTAGCAATGTGAGCAAGAACAAAGATGCCTATTGTATGTTTTCTTGAATGTAACACACCATGTCTTTATCTCAAGTGCCTTATTATCATGGCCTGCTTTGGTGCACCAAGGAACAAGCCAGGAAGTTTCTGGTGCTCCACAAACCTCCTATCAGGGAATGTACTTCCAGCATTGCTCCTACTGAAGAAAGCTTCACTTTCTCTGATGAATTCTATTGAACCCTCCTTAGTCTAAGCAGAACAACCATGGCTTCTTTTGGTAAAAGGCAAAGATAGTGAGATGCTATTCTACCCTCAGCTAAGCAGGAAACACATGATGCACATAAGCTCATTCTCCACTAGACTCTCATCTGTTGCTTATACAGTCAGGGAGTCAGCATGAACATGTTGGTGGAACAACTAGGCTGACTTTTTTTGTATAAATTCTGGCAGTAGTACTGGCCTCTCCCAAGAGTTGATAAGCAAATGAAGGAGATTCTAACCTACATTGAGCAACTCTCACGTACAACACAGGCATGCTGATATCTTTTTTATATAAGCACAGACAAATTAATCTATCTACAGAGTACTCTGCTTTCTCAAATGGAAAGACACTGCTACACTAGTCAACTACTATTAAAAACCACTGGTGGCAGCACACACCTTTAATCCCAGCACTCGGGAGGCAGCAGCAGGAGGATCTCACTGAGTTTGAGGCTGGTCCTGTCTACAGTGGGAGTCTGAACAGGAGTTGGGAGAGGTACTTTGGTCTTTGACCTATTTGCATTACAAGAAATCAAGGGCAGACTTGGCACTTCTTTTTAAAAGTATAATCACATTTTAAACACTAGACTTCTGCCTTCTTTTTAGGATGGCGTTGGTGATTAAATGGACCACATCTCCTGCCATACTGATCAAACATGTAGGTCCCCATTAGGAAAATTTTAAAGCCCTTCCAATTTTGTGAAACCATGGGACTTACACTTTAGAATTTTCCATCCCTAACTACTTCTTGCGCGTCAGAGGAAATCTATTCCATTTAAAATAAAGAAAAGATTTTAAATTAAGTCACAAAAGATTCAGAGGACTCTAAATTCAGTCCAGTTCTTCTTTGAAACCACAACTGATGAAAAAAAGGGCCTTTGTTAATTTCAGTTTGTGTTACATTCTTAATTTCATTTACATGTAGGTATTTTGTAATTTCCGTTTTCTTTCATGTTAAAAAAAGAGAGAGCTGTATTGGGGATTATGGACATAAAGTTTCACAAATCACATGTATCCAGTATGAACCAGTTTGTACATAGAACCCCCTTTATAAGCAAGTATGAGTGCACCTGAGGTGATACGGGCACTCCAGAGCTGTCATCTGTCATCAGCTTCTATGAATTACTACACATTAACGTTTTTCACCACTTCTTTTCTCCTCACAAAAGCTACCCCCTCACCAAAATAAAAGGAATAATTACTTCCCACTGGAAATTTAGGCAAAATATTTTACTTCTAAAGCCTACTTATAAGTATTTTAGGTTCAGTAAGTGACGATTTTCTAATTTTGAAATATTTTTCTGATTTGAAATCACTGAACAAACAAAATATTACTGTACTCAATGTGAAATCATTAGACATTTACTGATTTTGCTCATGGCCCATGTCACCTACTGTACTATGTGGAATTCCCTTTTAAATATCAGAAGGCTTGATTAGGAGTATGAAAAGTTTAACCACAGAGTTGCTTTATTTATTGGTAAGCAGACACCGTAAACTTGAGTGTAGATTGATGTTTCTATCCCACCAGGTCCCACAGCTGTTTAGTCCCAAATAAACACACAGAGGTCTACATTAATTATAAACTGATTGGCGTATTAGCTCAGGCTTATTATTAACTCTTATAACTTGTATTAGCCCATAACACTTGTCTGTGTTAGCCACATGGCTTGGTACCTTTTTCAGGGAGGCAGTCACATCTTGCTTGCTCTGTGTCTGGGTAATGTCTGAAGACTGAAACTTCCCTCTTCCCAGAATTCTCATTGTCCCGCCTCTACTTCCTGCCTGGTGGCCCAGCCTGTATTTCCTGCCAGACTACTGGCTAATCAGCATTTATTTAAAATACAAGTGAAAGGGTACAGTCCCATAGCACTTGAGAGCTGGAAGACATTTTTAATGTTATGTAAAGATTTATTTACACACAAGGTACCTCAAACTGAAAAGAGTTTGGATGCTGAAGTGACTCTTGCCTCTGAGTATATCTAATGTGTGACTCTAGGGCTTGAGAGTCTAAACACTGTGGTATCAGTGCTAGGGAGAGAGCAAATATTGAGAAGGAAAAAAATGGGAAAAAAAAAACCCAAACCTTAATGCAATCTAAAACTTACTCGTGTAGTTTTCTGAAAGAGACAGGGAGAGTTTCTCTGAAACCAGGTCCTCTGATGGCACATTGACTGGGTAGCTATATGGCAACAGATGCTTCAGGAAAAACCAAAAGAGCAGAATCACAGGTTTTTATCACTTGCTTTACTAAAGAAGAAAAACAATCTCTTGGCTAACATAGATCTCTTGGATAATGTAGCCTAGGCAAGCGTGGGACTGTGAAAGGCATTGAGATGGCACAGGGAAGCTGAAGAATAAAAAGCATGCCACAAAGAAAGATGGGAGGGACAAAATCTGACCCTTTGTTTAAAAAACAAAACAAACAAAAACATTTTTTGAAAAGCATATAAGGTACTCTAGCCAGACCTGGTGATGCAGGCTTTTAATCTCAATTAGCAAGAAGCTGAGGTTGAAAGATCACACATTCAAGACTTGGGACTAATGAGTGAAATGTTATCTCAAAACTCTCTTACAAATACAATAAAAAAGACTGGGGATGTAGCTTCATGATAGAGTGCCTGCTTGGTAGGTACAAAACTTGGGTTTCTTTCCTAAGACACACTTCCAGAGTTAGGAAATGTTGAACACCAGTTATTGTAACTGCAAAGAAGAAAAACAGCTATGTATAGGCTTTAACTGGGCTATTAAATACTTGTTCTTTCTTCCCCAAGTGGACAACTTGGTACTGATGGAAAGTTAACTGGGACCAACCAAATCATTGGCTTGGAACTCTATCTAGAACTAAGTAGCCAGACAATGAAGGTAGTTTGAGGAGGAAAAAAAAAATCAATAATTCCTCTGGCTTATCATCACTCCTCAGATGGAATGTGCACTAAGGATATAAACACAAGAAACTTGGTAAACAACTCTAAGAAACTGTAGTCCTAAACAAGAAATAATTTTTTTTTATATTCGTGTTCCTATTTAAGAGTTGGAAATTTTGTAGATTGAGGATTAGTAAAAGAATGGTCTGCGAAATAAATAGAGTACAGGACAGTGTCTGGTTGCTGCTCCAGGATCTTCCTACAAGATTGATGAACACCTGGAGTATACAGCACAGAATGACCTGGAGGTCTGCCAGATTTATGCTATAAAGTCCCAATCTTAGGGAGAGAAAGAACATTGTCAGATAAAACTATAAAACTGGATGTAATGAAAGACATCAGCCATTACCATCGACCATGCTATGCAAGCAGCAAGGAAAAAGAGAATTTATAGTTTAAAAAGAGTAAAGGAGGACCCAGACTTGTGTAATCAGAGCCGAGATCATCAGCAACTTTTGGAGGATAACTCAAGATAGTAAAACACTAAGATTTGTTGCTTGAAACACATGATCATAGCAATGAAAACTTGTTCTTTGTTCAAGTAGGAGCTTGAAAGAGTAAATAGATTCTACATGGCATGAAGATATAAGTTTATGTGGAACTCATCAATTCTGCTTTTGATAGCATGAAAGAAAATAGCCTAGTGGAGATAAAAAGAAGAGAGAGAACAGAGTGAAACAGCAGAGAAAATGTTCTGTAGCTTGCTTATTGAAAGAAGGCCTTGTTCCTGCTCTTAGAACTAACATTAAGCTTGGATCCTGGAATTGTGGCTGGAGATGGCCCTAACATAGGCAGCCAGAGCAGGGTCATCTTGGGAACACTGTTTACCTAAGGAGTTAGAGGCCTTGTGGCTGGAGAAAGAACCTAGATCTTAGTTGAAAGGAAAAGTGCTGAACGGTAGATTTAAAGATCAAGAAGACAAGGCAGGAAACAGGAGCGGTCAGAAACTGGAAGGATTAAGAGGGAGTTAGGAGGTTGTGGAAAAGTTTGCGACAAACGATTCATGATTAAAGCAGTGGGCAGAGAGAAGCAGAGTGTTTGCAGTATTCTTGAATGTGATGTTTAGTGCACAAGAGGTGGCCGTGGGTGGGAATACTGACAGGTGGCTATCAGCAGCTTAGAGGACACAGAGATTCCCAAACCTGCAAAGGAAAATAAATACAATGCTGTTGGGAATTTTTTTTTTTTTTGCTTCCCTGTAGTCTGTTAAAGGTCTTATCTGTAACAGGGCTGAACAGTTTAACAAAATCAGGTAAAGCACAGATTTTAGAACAAGATAATTTTACAGGAAGACTGATTCTACAGGATTCTGCAATGTGACCCTGAACAAGAGATTAAGCTCTCTATAATTGTTTCAGAATTTTTGTCTGTGAGATGGAAATTATAGTATATTATCTCACAGTGCTGATATCACTTGAGATGAGTAAAAATAAATATGGCAACATATTCACAAACTTGAGCCTGTGTGTTATAGTTTCTATGTAAATGTTGGTTTACTTTTAGTCTGAACACGGAAAAGTGACTGTAAGTCCTGGATCTGCCTGACAGTAAGTTTGGTTTACCATCAAAATAAGTGTATGAGAATGCTTTACTGAGGGTCAAAATAGCTTTTAAAGAAAGGTATCTTATTCTCTCATCTGAAAACGGGAGTTCTCTAGCTAAACATGCTTTTAAACATACCTGATGGAGCTAGCCTAGATACAGTTTTGTAACTGGGGCTCAGTAAGCAGAAGCTGAATAGATGAATAAATAGTGAATGAATTGCCAAGTGGTGAAGATAGAACATGAAGGTTAGGTCATGAAAATCACTTCAGGTTTTCGTAAAAAGAAAGGTATTTTACTCCCACCGTATTTTGACAGTTTCATAAAGGTGTATAATTCATTTGGATTTCAAATTTAGCTGCCCATCTGGTATTTTACCTAGAAACTCTAAAACTCAGTAAAGAAAAACAATGGATTGAAAACTTAAGTGAAATTTATGAGTATTTATCACTATTTACTACTATTAAGGAAGAAATTCATTTTCTTCCAATTTTACACTTATGGATGTAGGGAAATCACAGTATGACTGTTCAACAAAACATAATTAAAAAATTATCTATCTGAAGGGATAAAGACAAAGGACAGTTGGGTTTTAAATATTATGTTAGACACAGAGGCATTATAACCTCTCTCTGCATGTGTGTACGTGGGTGTATTTTGGGATAAATCTTCAAACAGCTTTTAAGTGTTTTCTATAATTTGTCCTTCTCATGTTGGAGGTCACAGAGTGTGTGTTTTTTGCAACTAGTTTAGGCATGACCTTACACTTTGGATTTCACAGCAGAGTCTGATAGGAACTATTACATATAAAGTAGTACATACATGCAAAGCACATACAAAGATAGCCACATACTATTTTTCAGACCATCCAGCAGAATGGCTTCACTTCCTGACATTCAACACCAGTTAGTTGAGAATTTCCCATACTAAGCCATCCTTGTAAGCTGCTGTCACTCATATTCTGAGATCTAGTTTATCAATTAGCAAGAACTATGTTGATATTTATGAAATTGTAAATATCTTTAATAATATTTAGGCTACTATTTAGACCACCCATCTTAGTATATAGTAACAATTCAGTTATTTGTGGGATAATTAAATTTTAGCTGAAGTGAAACACAAATCAGGATATCACTGTCTTTTTTCCATCTTCAACATTTTACCTCTCATTGGTGTAGATTTCCAGTCTCTCCAAACTTCTCAGTAAGTATTCAAACAGTAGCTTAATGGAAGCCTGATGCCTGGCCTCCTTAACCTATGGACATAAAAATGTGCCTTAGCTATAGTGCTCTCATGAAGATTGGCTTCATGTGGAGAAGTTCCTTGAAGTAATAAATGGTAATCATTAATTTGGTCATCACCAGAAGCAACATTCATCGTGCATGGCATTTTGACAGTGAAAGTTTCATGCTGTCATAGTCTTATTTTTCTAGTTATCCTTAGTCAAAGGTCCAGCCTTGAACTGAATGAACTACTTTTCACTGTTTAAAAAAAAAAACACCACCATTTCTGGACCCAGTCTAAAACATCTTCTCAAAAAGGAAAGCCTACAGTGCTCATTCTGGGTTCTTTAACTTAACTTCCTCTCCCTCTGGCTTTCTGACAAGCTTCTCCTAAATGTAATTGGTAATACCCTGTTTAACTCTTGGATCCGCAGTTTTTTCTTTTTTCTTGCTACAAGTCCATTGTGATATCATTTTCTTTTTTGTGATATCATTTTCATAACTGATTTTAATCAAATTCTGTCCATTGGAAATGGAGAATTATTCTGCAGGCTGATGTTTACAAGTCAGGTCTAGACAACACAGAATACCACGCTTTGTAATATATTCGCCATTTAACAGTTAGATTAGAATGTCCTACCATCTGTTGCTTAAATAGATTTAACTGGCAGACATACCTTATATGTTCAGCACATAGTTGTTTCTTTGAATACTCAATAAGTAATGTAGTACATTTGTAGTATCTCTCAGTTTTCTTAGGCCCAGATGCGTTAATAATAGTTGGCATAAGATGCTGTGTTCCTAATATTTCCAAAATTACCATTCTGAATCATCTTCTATAATTGTTTAGTTTTTATTTGCTATTGTATGTGTGTGTGTGTGTGTGTGTGTGTGTGTGTGTGTGTGTTCTAGTCTAGACTTTGGGACACAGGAATCAAAGGTCTATATATGAAGCTCACAGGACAACCTCGTCTTAGTTCTTGCTAACCTTTTGCTATTTCATATGCCAATCTAGCAGATCTAGCTGGCCCAATTGCAGAGATTCTCCTATAAACATCTTCTGTCTTACCACAGGAGTGCTTGGATTATAGACTCATATTAGTTTGTCTGGCTTTTATGTGGTTCTGGGCTTTCAAGTTTAGGTCTTTGAGCATGCATATCAAGCACTCTGCCTACTGATCTAGCTACTACCTATGACCTACTACCATCTTCTCAGGCCCATCTTCCTGTTAAAGTCACAATATTATTTACCTGAAATTTCTTGATGTGGCAACATAAGTTTCTGATAAAATCATCTCCCATTCATGACAGAAACCATAATCTTCTTGCTGCCTCCTGAAATCCAAGGATGGTGAGCCATCCATAATTTACCAATTTTACTCAATTCATTTACCCTTCAATTTGCGGCAAATGTATATGTAAAGATGTTTCATTAACTTTTTCAAAATTTTCATTTTTAATTTATTTAATTAATCAACTATTTTCCAACCTGATCACAGTTTTTCCTTCCTCCTTTATCTCCTCTCAGTTCCTCCCCATAACCCCCACCAATCCACTCCTCCTTCCTCTTCAGAAAAGGGCAGGCCTCCCATGTATGTTAGACAGTCATGGTATATCAAGTTGCAGTAAGACTAGGCACCGCCCTCTGCAATTGAGGCTGGACAAGGCAACCCAGGAGGAAGAAAGGGTTCCAAAAACATGTAACAGAATTAGAGACAGCCTCTGCTCCCACTGTTAGGAGTCCCGCAAGAAGACAAACTATATAACTGTAACATATGTGCAGAGGACCTAGGTCAGTCCATGTAAGCTCTCTGTTAGGTGTTTCAGTCTCTGTGAGCCCCTATGAGCCCATAGTTTATTCTGTGTTTTACTTGTGGTGTCCTTGGCCCCTCTGGCTCTCACAAGCTTCCTCCCCCTCTTCAGTATGATTTCCCAAGGTCCACCAAGGTCTGACTGTGGGTCTCTGCATCTGTTTTGATCTGATGCTAGGTGAAGCCTCTCTGACAGCAATTCGGTTAGGCACTAATCTATGAGTATAGTAGAGTATATCATTAAGAATCATTTCTCTGGACTGTGCAACCTCTGGGTCCTGGCCCTCCAGGCATTGTCAGGGGTGAGTTCCCTCTCACTGTATGCACCTCAAGCTGGACCAGTCCCTGGTAGGCCATTCTTATAATTTGTGTGCCATGTTTACCCCAGCATGTCTGATAGGCAGAGTGAATTGTACATCAAAGGTTATATGGGTAGGTTGGGGTTCCGATCCCTCCATTGGAAGTCTTGCCTAGATATGGAAGATAGCTGGTTCAGGCTCTGTATCTGCATTGCTAGGAGTCTTAGCTAGGGTTAAACTCATAGATTCTGAAAGTTCCACTGCACTAAGTTTCTAGCTCATCCCACAGATGCCCCTGATTCCAGTTGTCTTTCCCAATACTCTTTCCCTCCATCCTCCTCCAACCTGATCCCTCCTCTCCTAATGCCCACTCCCCAATTCAAATATATCACCCTCCAGCCGGTGATATCTATTCTATTTCTCCTCCACAGTAAGATTCATGTGTCCTTTCTTGAGCCCTCCTTGTTACTTAGCTTCTTTGGGTCTGTG
>JAQHUG010000005.1:14034269-14121922 GCA_028555095.1 Dicrostonyx torquatus
AACTTACAAAGATCCACCTGCCTCTGCCTCCCGAGTGCTGGGATTAAAGGCGTGTGCCACCACCGCCCGGCGTCCTCTATCTTTTCTTCTCACCCTCGAGAAGAAGAAAAAACAATGAAATTTTTTAATATTCTTCTGAAATCCTTAGAATTGGTGTTTCCTAAATGCTATGCAGATTGGGTTGTACTATGCCTGAACTGTCAAATGTATTCTCCAACGTTCGCATCTTTACCCTTATCCTCTCTACCTAGAGTCATAGCACATGTTTGATGACAGTATTTTACTGTCTAGAATTCAGAGATCATTATCTCAAGAGACAGAGAGGAGAATGCTAATTTGTAAAAGGCAGCAGAGCAGGAACAGAATGAAGCAAGTACTATGGTGAAATCACAAGTAGATACCGGCCCTGACCAGGCCAGTCAAATTACTAAAAACAAAACTGCAGTACTAAACCAACATGATGTGTTAGCAGTTAAGCCAACTTCACTCAGTTCAGTGGCTGCCATATGACCACTCTGTGTCTCCATCACTGTTTCTGACCACTGGTTACACAGTAGATTGACCACATAAATAAAAGCAAATTGTGCTCCTGAGAGTCCTCCCTCAGAATGTAGAGCAAAATGATCTGGGGTTTTTCTCATGGAATGAATTTTTTTTTAACTAGTTCTTTGGATAATATTACTGTCAAAGTTGAAAGTCTCTGATACAAAGAAATAGATGTGAGTATGTCACAGTATGTCACATGCAAATCATTTGATTTCCCTATTAAAGGTTAATTGCTAATGGTCAGGAATAGGCTACTCATTGGGAGACATATCAAAGGCAATTCCCTCAGCTGTTTTTCAAGTGCTTACACTACTTTGGATCATGCATTTACTTGTGAGAAAATGTTGGGGATGCAAGTTCATTTTAGAAGACAACATTTACAATTACATGCGTGTGTGTGTGTGTGTGTGTGTGTGTGTGTGTGTGTCTATTCAGAGAGGGAGATTGGTGACAGCAAGAGCTGGCATGTTCAAATGCTTCAAGATAGACCAGCAGGCTGGAGACGTAGGCAAAGAAGTGACATTTTAGATTGAGTCTAATGTCTGTCTGGAGGCAAAATTTCCTCTTTCCCAAGAGACTTTCTTCTTCCTTTTCTTAAATACTTTAGCCGATTGGATTATTGTCAATTACATTATTAAGAGTTCAATGAGTGTCTACTGATTTAAAGTTTAATCTCACCTTAAAGATACAGAAATATGGAGAAGAATGTCTATTTATTTGTTTAATGTTCTTAGGGTAGTCCAGATGAGCAGAAGCCACCTAAGGTGGGGATGCTGAGCATTTCCCAGGGTGCTCAAAGCTACTATTCTGTACTTCATGTAGCAAGTTATGAAGACTACAGCAACAGAAAGAAGAGGGAAGTCATAAAAAGATAATTTACAAGGTGAATCTCCTGATCCTCAACTATAGGAAGGAGAAGCCCATTACAAAAGTGAAAATGTCCAGGCTTATAAATAAAGACTACAGGAAGGAACTCCCTGTGACCTTTGGGGATGCCATTGACAACTCTTAGTGGTCAACTCACTGAACCTCACCCTTAATGGATCAATCACTACTAACCAGACAATACCTGGAAATAGCATCTTAATGGTTATTCTATGTATCATGTTTATAGAGGGAAGCTATGTCTCTGTAGAAAACATGTAAGAATACCTGAACATAATGGGAACATAGGATGATAAGGAACACTTCATCTGTGGGTTGTCCAGGGATTCCTCATTAGAAATTTGGCACAGCAAAATTACCTGAAGTCACCAGCATCCTAAGAGTCATCCTCCATGCTGTGAATTCTTGTAGGGTCCAAGATCTTACTCTGAAACCAACAAGATGAAAGTTCTTGGATGTTTGGTTAAGGTTCCAAGGAAAGATCTGATTTCTTTCTTGCTCTTCTGTATTGAGGTTCTCAAAAACAAGGAAGACAGAAGCCTGGGTCAGTAGGGTCGCACAACTTCTATGCAGACGACCTCTATTAGAATCCATCTAATTGTCTTAAGAGGGAGGTAAAAATTCTGAGTACCACAGAATCAAAGTTATGTTGGAAAAACAGGGCTTAGGGCAGCTTGGTGTTCTGGCTCTAGATGGTGCTAGGCTGTTTCATCATTTTCTTTCAGGACATTTCTCCAATGCAGGTCTTTGGAATTGAAGTCGTTTTACCTTCATAATGTAAGTTTACATTACTGAAATGCTTTCACATTTTTTTTCTGTCTTATCAGGATTTGAGAAAATATAGGGTGAGTATTCAGTGGTTAACTTTTGGGTTCCTTTAGTCCTAATTCAATCTGTAATGCATGCCTAGATTGACTTATTCCATTTAAGAAAATAGGAAATGGAAGTAAATCTTAATTTATTCCAATATCAGAATGGTTATTCTAACTGTATGGAAGTTCATTTATATGTGCAGACGTTGAGTCTGACTAATGTTGCTAAATATTGCTTTTATTTGCAAGTTTTTTACAGTAAAAATAATATTTAACAAAATAAATCAATATTTAGACAGTCATTAATTATTTAAGTATGATGATTTAGCAAAGTTGATACATAAAATTAACATTTTACTCTACTAGCTACCACGCAAATGAAGGATGGAAGAACCAATTGTCTTTTAAAAACAAAATTTTATTCTTCTACTAGCCAATTAAAATTCCTACCTGCCTATTCTTTGTTATTAAACTAAAGACCTTAAAACAGTCTGTTATATCAAAATCTACACCACACCAAGAGGAGAAGATCTTACTTCTACCTGATTTTTTCACCCGCTGAACCTATACAATACAGTAAAACTGTTATTATTTTAAAATAGTCAATTTGGAGACAACTGATCCAAGTAAAATTAGACTTGGTTAGTAATCAAGACAAACGTCTTTTATATTGATTAAGTGTTCAAGCAAACAAGAATAAAGCTAAGTAAACTAAATGTTGCTATAGAATTAAATCTTCTCTAAAAAGGCAATGATGATATCATGTTCTGATATCTACTTAATAGTTCTGCTTTGATGTAAGGGAGACATTTCAGAAAATAAACACTCACAGATTTGTTTTGTCTTAATCCTGCACCTTCCCCAAATTACAATACAGTAAATTGAGAGTAATCCTAGACTTCTGCAGAGTAACAATCCCATTGAGTTTACCTAAATATATTCTTCACACCCATTTACTTTGGTTAAGGTTCCAAGGAAAGATCTGATTTCTCTCTTGCTCTTCTGTATTGAGGTTCTCAAAAACAAGGAAGACAGAAGCCTGGGTCAGAAGGGTCGCACAAGTTGGTACTGTGTTGACCGCAGAGCATGGGGCAACAACTTCTCCTATGCAGACGACCTCTATTAGAAAATTCTGAGTACCACAGAATCAAAGTTATGTTGGAAGAACAGGGCTTAGGGCAGCTTGGTATTCTGGCTCTAGATGGTGCTCCATCCACCATTGCCATCTCAGGGCACAGTAAGTCTTCCCTTGTATTTAGTAATAGTCTATGATTTTTAGACGAGATATTGAGTGTGTTCACCATGAGCTACAAAGGCTTCCAGAACTCAGTAACTACCAGTGCCTGCAGTCTGTACTGGTCAGCCCCAGCACTTCCCTATCACATTTCAAGCACACCGGTCTTTCTCAGTGCCTGGAACTTCCCAAACTGTTTCTAGTCCGTTCTTGCCTCTACCATGCATGTTCATTTTCATGTTTCCTAATGTTCTCTATTTAAAAATCCTTTCTTGTTTCCCTTACTATGCCATGATATCTACCCATCTATTTTATGATATTTTCCATCCTGGCAAAACACAGACAGAAACAGATTTTTTTTTCCAACCTACTTTACCAATGCATCACTTCTGAAAATGTAAACAATTCAATAAATGGTTCAAAATATGACACTTTATCACATTAGTACACAATAGTGATGTGAATGTCTAGATTTGGCTAAGAACGTAGATTTTTCATGGAATGCTGGCCTACTTATCCAGGGAATTCTCAATTAAATGCTTTCAATTCTTGTCAACACAGATCTTGTCTATAGATTCAAACACATGCTGAAGTCTTGTGCCTTACACAATCATGGAATAGTTTAATAAAATGTACATATGCTTCTCCAATGTATTACTGACTCATTAACACTAGTATCCATATACTATCATTTCTAAGTGACTGTTACTCCGAAACTTAAATGGCCTGACCAGCTCCATCTCTTCAACCATAGAAAGCATCTAGTATAAACTCAAATTGTAGTTTGAACTATAACTCATTGTTTTCCTCTCTTCTAATTTCTACCTTCATCATCTTTGCTGTGTGGTTGCCTTGCACAGGCCTATGTATGACCCATGAATGTTTTTAGTAGTAACAGAGCCACAACACATCGGTTTCCTTGGCAGCATTCTATGCCACCACATTGAGCAATACTGGAAGAGAATAAAGTGTTCATAGTTACACTGAGGAGAGCTCAAAGTGTATTTTTATTTCATGATATTGTAAGGTTAGAGTATAGGTTGGTATGGTAGTCATCCCCCAAACTGATTGTGGCTTTATCATCTTCACCATCAGCTTCTAAAGTAGCTTGGGAGAAGTAGACAGCAGAAAAGAAAGAAAACATAGAGAATCCCAGAGGATTAAGAAACTGTTCATGGACTATTACCAGTTCTTTCCATCATGCTACTAAAGGAATTCAGTCATATGCTAACAGCCAGAAATATATACAAACACACCTAGGAGATCATTTCCTGATAAAAGTTGACAAACTATTGCTGCACATTTGACTGTGCCTGCCATGTCTGGCAAGCAATTCATGGATAGACATTGTATCTCTAGATCTACACACTTTCCTACAAAAGATGCACTTGAACAGGTTTTGAGACTTGGCACCACACTATGCCCACCACATTGAACAATACTGGAAGAGAATAAAGTGTTCATAGTTACACTGAGGAGAGCTCAAAGTGTATTTTTATTTCATGATATTGTAATATCACCAGGCCTCTAATTCTCATTCTTCTCTATCATCAATCAGTATTGCTGAATCTGCAAACTTCTGTAAGAATTCACCACTATGTTTGTGGCTCAACTAGCATATCTGTTGCATTTCAGCTGAGGAGTAGTCTTATATCACCATGGAAACTGTTCAACTAAAAAAATTACTAGGAGAATACATACTTTTCCAATAACAATGTTCTCCCTTAAATTACCTGTCAGTCAAGCTGATGTTTCTTCTCAAACTATCCTGGACTCCTTGTTAGAAATTTGAGTTGAACAAGGATATTATTTGTAATCTATGTCAGCTATACTGAAAAATTAAAAAGAAACTCTGTAAAGTTAAATTTGAGCAAAGACAGCCATGAATTAATTCACTCATTGTACATAGATATATAAAACTGTAATGCGCAAAACAATCCCACACCAGTTTGGAATTATCATTAAAAGGGTTATTTATTTGAGGGGGAAAAAACTTACAGAATGCCGTCCTAGACACGACCAGGAAAGGAGTCTAGTCACTGGAACCAGAGTCCAAAACAAGAAGAGAGGAGGGCTGCTGATGCTTTTAAAGAGAAAGAGACCATGCCCCAGTGGGCTGGTATCTCAAAGGCTATTGGCTGAAGGACTGGAAGGAGCTCCCGCAGCAAAACTGAGATTCAGAAAAAGAAAATGACTTTCTGAATTATGAGCCAGTTACAGTATTCTTTATAGCAATTAAACTATCTATAGTGAGGGCAGTTTGGTCTTTTGGTGATCTTGCTTCGAATGATTACAAATCTTAGTTAACTAAGCTTTACCGAACTTCTCAAGTTCGAAATTAATACTTGAAGGCTTAATATCTTGATTTTATTAATGAAAATCTCTTAAAATAGGGCACAGGTTACATTAAAATAAGTGAAATATATCATAAGCTTTATCTTTTTTAAATTATATTTTATTTTATCCTCCCCATCTGTGTGTGTGTCTGTGTCTGTATGTGTGTGTGTCTATATGCGTGTGTGTGTCTGTGTGCATGTGTGTGTCTGTGTGTTCATGTGTGTGTCTGTGTGTGAGTCTATGTGTGAGTATGCGTGTTTCTGTGTGTGTGTGTCTGTGCGTGTGTTTGTGTTTCTGTGTCTGTGTGTGTGTGTCTGCGTGTACCAATGCCTGTGGCTGCAGGTCAGAGGACAATCTGCAGGAGTCCATTCTTTAGTTCTCTCCTTCCACTGCTTGGTTCTAGGGATTTAAATGCATGTTGTCACAGTTGTTGGCAGGAGCCTTTGCCCATAGAGGCATCTTGCTGCTCCCCGTGGGTATTTTAAAGACAATGTCAGGAAAGAAACAACTAAAACTAAGGCTGAAATGCAGAATACCACATTTAAGAACAGATAAGAATTAACACAGACCAGCAACTGGTCAGCTCGCAGAGAGTAAGAGATTTTGGAGCAGTTCACCCTAAATGCAATGTCTTTATCAAACCCCTCTCCTCCAGCATCAATTATCTACATGGAAGAGGAGGGTGAAAGATTGTAAGAGCATGAGGTTATGGATAACTCCAAGGAAACAGTGTCTTCCAGACTCGGCAGGATCAACGTACACGAGAACCCATGGAGAGTGTGAGAAGATGTGCACGGTCTGCCCAGGTTCAAGCCAAACAGAATCTAGGCACTGAAAACGGGATGTGAAAACAAAGTCCCAACCCTAACCAAGAAACTATTTGCAGTTTATATCTCCTGGGAGGCAGAAAAGCTGTTTCTCCAGTGGTGTGTCACTGAGTATGTCAGCCACACTCAAGGGCAGGCCCCATGCCCAGAAATAGGTGGCCAACACAACTGAACTCTTGATTTTTTTTAAGAGGGGTACTTTTAATTACATTTTGGTGGGCTTTTTTGTTTGTTTTTTTTTATTGAATTCTTTCTTGTTTTAGATTTTCATTTTTTTGGGGGGGATTTATTTGGGAGAAGTGAGAGAGGAGGAGGGGAGAAAAAGAAGTTGAGTAAATAAGGAGGTGGGCGAGGAAGAAACATGATCAAAATATATTGCATGTAAAAAAATAATAATAAAAGATTTTGACTACAGGAAAGAATCCAGTGTTCATAAAACTTGTCTTCAAAACACTTGGTAAGTAATGACATTTGAGAAAGTCAGTTAGCAGCAACTCTCCAATCCTCTGCTGAAGGAAAGCTGGAGAATCTGGCCTCAATGGCTGGAGTTCGAAGGCCACAGCACAAGGTAGAAGTACTTCTTGCTTGCATCTGTAATGCACGGTGCCAGAGTTTAAATACCAAGCTGTGTTCCAAAGGGAGATGCCAAGGGTCAGTTTGCAGAAATGTGTCCAAATGTGCTGTCAAACCAAAGAGGCCTGAAAACCAAAGCCAAGAAAGCCTTAATCCAGGAAAGCACACAGAGAGGCAAACAATGGGTCAGAACTTGAAACTCTGAGGCAGTGAGCAGGATGTCACTCCTTGGGCTGCCATTGTTCTAGGTGAAGTGGAAGATAAAACAAGCCAGGATATTTAAAGGACTCAGGACAAGGTAGATAGCAAACAAAATGGCTTTTAAAACTGAGGTTGGGTAGAAATTAGTTCTACCAGAGAAATTTTCTAGGAGTATAAAATCAGCATTAGCAAACACAACATGGGCAGAAAAGTTGATGGATCTTGGCTCCTCTTAACTGTATTCTTAATAATTCAGTTTCTAAATACAGCTGAATTTTAGCCAATAATATTTTCCTATAGATTAATAAATTATTGTCAAATTTATATACACTATTATGATTTTAATAAGATACCAATTCAGTAATTTCTTTTTAAAATAGCCTCATTGCTTGCTACTCAGAAGCCTCCCTCCAAACCAGAGTGAAGGTTTAGGAATAAGGTAATAGTATAATTTTCACACATATATGACATATATTGTGTCAAGTCAAAGAAGCCTGAGACCCAGAGTCAAACAGCCCCAGTCCAGGAAAGCACACTGAGAATCAATGGGTCAGAACTATAGGACGTAGTGAGCAGGATGTCATTGTTCTAGGTGAAGCAGAAGATGAAACAAGCCAGGATATTTAAAATAACATTCTTAGATTGGTTTTCCCTGAAAAAAAAACTTAAATATAAGAATCCCTGTGCACATGATTTCCAAGGAAAATGCTCCCAGGAAAACACAACAGGGATCCAGAAGTAAGGAGGGAGGGGAATGAACCAAATAAGATGAAATTTTTGTTAGAGTTCTCTCGAGTACATGCCATATCGTAGGGTTATCCTGCCCCAGCACAGGAGGATAACTTTCATATTATTTCATTATACAAACCCATCTTTAAAAGCTACCTACGGCAGACCTTCTGTCTTTCTTCACAGGCAGGTAAAAGCAGTCTTTTTTTGCATGGAGTCATACATACAGGTTGACAGAAGCAAAGATGCAACAAATCTTGGATGAGGTCTCTGCAAATCAGAAAAATGTATTGTTAAATACCTGGCGAGAATGCTAATAATGTGGTGTATTTGGGGATAATAGTATATAATCAAAATCTATTTGGGCATTCATAGGAAAATATTATAGAATGGGCAATTTCTAAACAATGAGGATATATTGATAACACTTCTAGACTCTAGGAAGCCCAAGATTGAGTCATCAGTAGCTTCAACAAATTTACCTGACTTCCTAGATGGTCCCTCGTGGCTGCATGCTTGCAAGAAAAAATGGCCAGAGTTTCCCTGAGCCTTGTAAGGGTTCTAATCTTATCCATGAGAGTAGAACCTTCATGGTTTGCTTATTCACTTAAAATACATTTAATAGTATTATAGTGGGTTTTAGAAACCAGCATACAAAGTTTGGAAAGACCCTTACTTCAGTCTTTTGTAAGATAATGACGCTGAAGAAAAAAATCTATTATGGGGTTTGGGAGAGATGGTTCAGTAGTTAAGAGTACTGTTGCTCTTGCAAAAGACCTGGATTAAATTCCCAGCACCTACATGGCTGCTCACAGTGTCCATAACTCCCGTCCCAGAGGATGTGACACCCTCTTCTGACCTTCACAGGCACCAGGCACACATGTGATGCACATACATAAGCATATAGTCTATCACAACAAAAATTCGAAAGCAGAGATTTTGTTTCTTAATTGTAATCAAAATTATCATCCACCCACAGCTATAAATGAAAGGGAAGTGTGACAATAACAACCAGCGATCTGTGATGGTCGTTGATTGTCCTCGCAGTGTAAGACCGTAATAGATAAAAAGAATGTACAAACTCACTGATCCACATTGGGAAATAGTGGCATGAAGTAGATTATAATAATAATTAAAAGAAAATTGACACGTATAGTGATAAAGCACATTATTATAAAATGGCCCATTAATGAAAAATTATAAAAACTGTTGACAATTGAAAGCATGATGTAAAACCTGGAAGACTTTGAAGGGATATTTAATAGACATGACCTATACAGTGCAATTACATTTACTGGCATCTATAACCAAATAAATACTTAATTGCTTCTTTAACTAAAAGAAATTAAGTGGAAATACAATGAGATCAGGAAATGCTGCTCAAGTGTAATGGCAGATGTATACATAAGATCTAAATACAGAGAACATTTAGGCAAGGGCATTAAAAATTAGTTTTCTTAAGGTGAGTATTCTAAAGCAATATGTATGTCTTTTCACATCTAAAACAATATATGATAAAAGAAAATTATTCCTGCCATGAATCTGTTTCTCTTCTATACTTTCAAATAAACAAATTGAAGTTCCTAGTTTTTATTTTTAGTATCTCTACGCATATTTAAAAAACATTTTTACATAAATAATATACTAAATTTTACTAATTAATATTAAAGTACATACATATGCTTTTATATTTCAGGGTTTTTTTTTTTCTTTTTTTTTTTTTTGCTCAGCTCTTTCACCCAGCATAAGGACAGAAATATTTCAGTGTTTTATTTCTTTCTTCTCTTAGTACATTTTTTTAAAGTAATGAGAGTTTCATCTATAGAACAAATTGTCCTGAAACCTATGGCCATTCTCCTGCCTTAGCTTTCTACGTGTCAGGAAGGCAGGTATAAACAATGAAACCTTAATGTCAGTATTTTATTTCTAAAGAACACATTCCTAGAAGTTGAGCTTTCTGGAGTAAATGTATAAATTTTTAAATTTAAAAAGGTAAAAAGAAATTTAGACAATGGCCCAGTTTTCTATTTCATTGAAAAAGCAGGAGCAACTAGAATCAAGTTTTAAAAGTTTCCATAAACAAAAATCACCATGCATTTTCCAGAATCTATAAGCACAGGCCTCTCGCCCATTGTAATTATCTTTTCTCCCAATCCACTATCTCTACATCTCTAATATACCTCAATATGTGATATGCTCAGGAACATTTCAACCTCAGCTTTTTTCTATTCTTTCTAAATATCTTAAATTAGTTCAGTTTTTACATTTCTCCAAGACAAAGCCCAGAGCTGTTCCACTCCTGATTCTTGTACACATACATCTCATCAACACGCAGTGTCTTGATATTTTTATGTCTGTCAAGGACACGGACACTCTCCACCACTTTTAATGCTGTCATTCCACCATTTTTCTTGAATGTGCCTCAATTTGGAAAACACGGTCTCTCTGTTTTTATGCTTTATTCCCTTCAAGTCTAGCTTTCATAAATAGCCACGATGATTCCACTTACCTTAAAATGGAAGCTGTCACTTCTGTGAAAAAATCCCATTAGATTTTCCTACTGGGGGTAGAATTTTCTTTATTTTAATAAATTCATTCATTATGCCTAAGTTGTAAAACTTATTTATGAGATCATAGATGTTATACTGTTGTTAGTTTTTAACATCCAAAATTCCCTTTGTTCATTCATAAATTTCACTTTTAGATTCATACTAAAACTGAAGAGAAAACTCAGAGTTCCCATACATATCCCATCTCCTACACACACACCTTTGCCCATTATCATCATCCCGCACCAGATAGCTACACCTATAGTCACCAGTAAACCTGTATCGATGTATCATCACCCAATCCCAATATCTATATAATGGCTATTTTCAGTGTTTTCTATTCTGTGAGTGTTTACGAATAAATTCTACTCTTATATACACTAGTTCACTTCCCTAAAACTCTTTTGCACTCTGTCTATTTAACACCTACATCAGTTACCAAGCCTGGAATACACTGCTTTTTAATGTCTGCATGGTTGTGCCTTGTCTGGAATGTCATATACTTGGAATCATACATGGCCTTCTCCTTTCTGATTAGTTTCATTCAATTACTCATATTCAGTATGTCATGCCCATGCTCACCATGGTTTATTAGCTCGTTCTGTTTTTAGCACTGATTAGTTTTCCTATGTCTGAATGCAACAGTATATTTATCCACTCACCTATTAAAGTACATATTAGTTACTTCCAAATATGGGTAATTATGAATAAAGTTGCTATAAATATTTATGTGGAACCTTCTGAGGGAGCCTCACTTTACTGTTGATTTGGGAAGCTTACAAGGAGTGATTGCAGGATTACATTCTGGGAGTATTGTTTTCCTTTGTAAGAAACTGTCAACATCTTCCAAGGTGTCTTATTTTCTATTCCTACCAATGAGCAAAAGACTTTCTTTTTCCCCCCCGCAATGATTGTTCCTCTTGAAAGTAGAGCTATAAGAAATGATGCAAGTCTACTTCTGGATTCTCTATATTATTGATGTATTTGTCAACTAACAATACCATCTCTTTTAATTATAAAATTAGAGGAAATTTAATTTTTTTACTTTACTTGTTTGTTTTGCATCTCTATTGAAAACAAATTATAGAATGAAGCTGAGAATATCCAAAGAACTACTTTAAAGGAGATTATGATTGCTTTGAAAATATAGATGAGTTTGACAAGATAATTCAGTCTCCACATCTTTGATTTTTGAATGTTCTCCAACTTAAGTCTACTCTGCTATTTTTCATTAGAATTTGTAGCTTGAGCTTTCATTGGGTAGATCTTGAACGAGATTTGCACCCAAAATATTCATTTCTATGGGTAATAATCTAAAGAGAATTGCAGTTTTAATTTCAAATTCTACTTGTTTATTGTTCCCAGGCAGGGATTTGATGAATTTTGTAGGTTAACATTGTAGCCTACAATGTTCATTGCAGTCACCTGTTAGTACATTTGTAAGTTCCTTCATATCCACATAGATGACCATTTCATCAGCAAAGACAGTTTTTCTACTTCTCTCTCTCTCTCTCTCTCTCTCTCTCTCTCTCTCTCTCTCTCTCTCTCTCTCTGTATGTGTTTGTAATTTTGTTTTATTTTTGTCTGAGTTCAGAGTTCCAGTACAATGTTTTAAAGCAAAGGTGAAAGATGGCACAAATATCTTGTTTCTAGCCATGCTGGGAAAACTGCAACTTTTTCTGGAGTATGTTATGTCACCTGTAGTTGTTGTGTGCAAGACTGATTTTTATCAAGCCCACAATTCATCTCTATTCCTAGTTTTTAGAGTATTTATTTATCATGAATGGGTTACAAACTCACACCAGTTGTGTCTGTATCTATTGGTTTGATCATATGACTTTTTTTCTTTCATGGCTTTTTGATATGGTTATTATGCTTATTGGCTTAAAATGTTAATTAGCTGTGAAAGTATGGGATAGATACCACTTGGTTATTTTGCACGAATTTGCTTGTGCATTATTAGATTCAGTTTGAAAATTTATATCTATGTTAATAAGATATATTGGTCAATAGCTTTCATTGCTTTTAATATCATTACCTGGTTTTGTTATGTGATTATTGATGATATCTAGAATAAGTTATCAAAGACCCGTAGTGTTTCCATCTTTTGAGAGTGTAGACTACTATTAAATTATTATTATTATTAAAGACTTAAAAGATTCAACCACTGAACAAATCTAATCCTATATTTTAGTTATGGGATGGTACTAAATAACTATTTATTAAATTTCTTTAATATATATAGGTCAATACATTTTGCTCTATTTATTTTCGCATGAGTGTGTCACTCTAAGAATTGACTTATTTAATATAGGTTATTAAATTTTTGAGTGAAGAATTCTCTTAATGTTCTTTTATTATTCTTGTGATATTCATAAGATCTTTAATGATTCTTTTTTATTTTTGCTCTTAATAGTTTTTCGTCCTTAGCCTTTTAAAGGCTTATCAATTTCTTTACCTTTTTTTATTATTATCTTCAAATTTTATTGTTTTCTTTATTGATTTCCTAACTTTGATTTCATCAATTTCTGCTGGCCATTCTTTTCTGTGCTCACTCTGAATCCAACTCTCTTGAGATAGATGACTTTAGATCATTCTTCTAGTATGTACACTCAACACTAACAAATATTAATGTTTTCATTTTTATTATACACAAGCTATAAAAATTTTATCTCTTTGTGTTATCAGATTTAAAAAAAATCATGACACAAAAAATGAGAACAGAGTTGAAGTCTCCTCCACACATACATGTTTCAGTGTCTAGCAACGTAACAGCCTAGAACTTATGGAGAGAAACTGGAATTACTATTATCTGACTCTCTTTTCTAAGAGGATTTTATTTCCCAGAAGTCACAGCGATTTCTGTGTTGTTTTGTCCTTGGGACTCAAAAGTTATGGCTTTGCATTATAAACTTATCATGCTGC
Organism: Dicrostonyx torquatus; assembly: GCA_028555095.1. NCBI lineage: Eukaryota > Metazoa > Chordata > Mammalia > Rodentia > Cricetidae > Dicrostonyx > Dicrostonyx torquatus. The sequence goes on from JAQHUG010000005.1 coordinate 14,047,888, forward strand.
CTGGCCGCTTCCTCAGGCAGTGGTAGAACAAATTCTTCACATGCAGGAGGACCTGAGTGTGATTCTCAGACAAGAAAGGCAGGGGAGGCAGAAGAATGAGGGCATGGGGAAGAGAAGAAAAGAGGAATGAAGGGAGAAAAAGTGAGGGTAATAAGAAAAAATGTGACAATAATTCTGGGATACAATATGCTTAGTCAAATTTAATAGATTTAATGTGATATTTTTAATATAGCATTTTCGCTACATAGGGCGATTCTTAAGTTATTTTGTTCTCAGAAAAGATATTGGTCTTTAATATTGTGTGTTTAATATTTTAATATTGGTATTTAATATTTTTGCAATGTTTTTTCACAATTTGTCTTCATTTCATAAAATAAGTTGGAAAAGTTTATCTTCTTTATCAGCATTGGAGCTCATCACTTACACCAATGGGGACTACGATTTTCTTCCGGTGAAGTTTTCTATAGCAATTTTCATTTATTTAATAGATGCAGGACTGATATTTATACTAGTTAAGGAGTTACTACACTTGTATATGTCTGTCAGTTTTGACTGTGGCCTTTTCTTCTTGCTCTTGCTATGGAATGGCATGTTTTGTCTGTTGGATATAATGAGTAATACTATTATGCCACAGGTTTTAAAGTTTCTTTTTATTATCAAAGCCTTATTCTCTCTACTTTTAATGTGTATAATTACCATTGATGTAAATTCAGTTTAATGACTCTTTCTTTTAAGAGCTGCATTCCATTAAGTAAAATATTTTAGAATGTTGTATTTCTATTTATTTATTTATTTATTTATTTTAGTGTTCTTCTGTCTTCCTTTCAGATATTTGCATCCCTGTGTGAACTCATTTTCCTTTACCTTAATATATTTCAATGATTGCAGCTTCTTTAAGTCTTTTTCTGCTCACTATAAAAATGGGGCTACATTGATGCTGATGTTTGTCGACTGCTCTGTTCTTGAGAAAGGGTCACACGTTTTTTCCTCTTATTTATATGTTGTGAGATTTGCAGCCACATTCTGGACATTGTAAGTGGCATGTTGTTTATTCTACTGTAGTCCTCCAGCTCATTCATTTGACTGAGCTCCCTCCATCAGCTTTGGATTAGTTCAAATCTCAGCTCGGCCTTTTCTTCTGCAGCTGAGCTCTCCCTCCACATACACATATCTCAGATAACTGTCTGGTATGTATGGGGAGATATTGGAGAGCTTACCCTCTGGCTGTCTTCTTGCAGGATAGCCCTATACTTTAAATGTTCTGTGTTGTCATGCTGTCATTTTGTGTTATAGAGCAGAAAGCTGTAGTATTTCATCATAGATTTGCCATGCCACATGGCCACTAACTGTAGCCTGCCTTCAGGCTTCTCCCTTTATAGCCACAAACTCTCCCCGGCTCCTTGGACTACATCTGCTTATGACAATGGCTGGCATAAGAAAATAGAAATGTCTTTTTATTTATCAGTGGGGTTGCCAGAACCCTTCCCTTATGCCAGACCTGTATCATATGTCCACCCTGAAACCAATCACCAGCAGAGACAAACAATGTTTGGCTTAGTGAGTTCTAGGCATGAGAAGGAAAGTGGGCTTTCCAAATCAGACAGTGACTCTACCACAGGGAAAAAGCCAGTAATGGGACTAAGATACACAGCCAGTTGTGTCTGCTACAGAAATTTCTGCATTGCAAAATTCCAGGAGATGCTTTTCACCCAGACGAGCAGGAGAATCGTGAGCTCCACAACTGCACAGCGTGGCACTGCTAAAATTAATTAGTAGGTAATTGTATGAAAGTCGAGAAATTTCTGAAGTGATAAGTCAGTTTTAATCCCATATAATGGTGGAACCACTGACAGAGGGAGCATGAACAGTGTGCTGAAGAAATCCCAAAGTGTATGGCTAAGGATGGAGCTCAGTTGGTGGAGAGCTTGCCAGACCCGCATTAACCAGGCATGGCAGCACAGTCCTGCAACCCCAGCGTTCAGAAGGTAAACGGAGGAGGATACGAAGTTCAAGGTCATTCATTCTTGGCTGTAGGTTAATTCAAGGGCAGCCTGGAATACTTGACACCCTGTCTTAAACACACACACAGGAATTTAATTCTCTAAGAATGTGGATATATGCATGCATATATCAGCGATGATTTGAATGACAATGACTCCCACAGGCTGGTTATTTGAATATTTAGTCCGCAGTTGGTGGAAAGGTTTTGAAAAATTAGAGAGACATAGCTTTGTTGCATGAAGTGTTTTTGATTTGAAATTTGAAGTATCAAAAACCCATGGCATTCACCTTAATAAATGTGGCATATATTAATACTGAGTAATATAAAAGTAAGTTGTCTAAATCTTGAGCGTGTGTGTGTGTGTGTGTGTGTGTGTGTGTGTATACACTGGAGGCTGAACCAGGGCATTGTTCATGCCAGATAAGTGTTCTGTTTTTGACCTATACATTCAGCCCTTATTTTTCCACCAATTCCTATTTATCTATAAGTCTGGTTTCTATTTGCTGTATTGTCTGCTGTTTGCTTTTTGCAGTACCAGATGTTGAATCTAGGGTCTTGTATATGCTAAGCATGTACTCTGTCACTGAATATATTTATCCATTTATGTGTATGAGGATAAAATATATCTGTGTATATAATATGCACACATATTTTCATATATATATATATATATATATGAGACAGGACCTTGTTCACTTGCACAGCTGACTTTAAGCTTGTTCTGAAGGTCACATAAGCCTTGAGCTTGTAATCCTCTTGCCATAGTCTATTCCTATTAACTGGAATTACAGAGCAAGGCTACCAGATCCAGATTTAAATTTCACGTATTTATAGGACTCAAAGCAGGACTAAATATCTAACTCGATGCCACTGAAAGATTGCATATGTGTGGGTGTCTGTATGTGTACATTAGTTTATTGATAATTGGAATAAGAGAAATTCCCACAATAAGATTTTAATGTGAAAAAAAAGGAAAAAAACAGATCTCATGTTTTTCTTTTTAGCCCATAGCAAGTCTAGTTGAAGTAGGAAAGGAAAGGAAGAGGTTAAGTAAATTCTGTACTAATCAATTTATAATAGGCATGATTTTATTGGTTAAAGGCAAGAGAGTTTCTTTCTCCTAAAATTAGCCAAAGGAACTAAGGCCCTATTCCCTCTACTTAAAGAAATCTAGTATAGTGTCCCAAACCCCACTAATTGCAATGGGAACGTAGAAGACAGAGTTTATAAAATATTTACTCTCAGGCTATCCAAGACTCCACTAACTACAGCGGGATGTAGAGTAAGAATTTGTACCTGGTAGTGAAGGCGACAGGGAACCACTGAGAAGGTTCTTCAGCAGAAACAGGTTGTAAAACTCACAGTTTGAATTGCTAGACTTAGTTGGGATTCAAAAAACTCTTCATAATCCTCTCAATTTAGAGATGGTTTTAATACATTCTCTGTCACAAAGCATGGTCTTCTAAAGGCATGATTTTCCAAACTAGGGGCAAAAAAAAATCCCTAAGAAGTGTCCAGTCCTCACAGGCTCAGGACCCTAATTCTGAAGCGTAACTTTCCTGCCTGTTCAATTTAGAGCCTGGAAAGAGCTTCTGCTCGCCAGGAAGTGGATCCTGTCCTTGGTATGTGGAAAGCCGCTTATCTGTTAATACACTAGAAGATTATCACCAACCTGATTGCCTGAGACAATACACTCACCTTTCCCAGACCCACCTTTTTTCAACCTGTAAAGAAGGGCTGGAGGACAACAGGAAGTCCAGTCTGGCAGGGTGCAGGTTGCATCTTTCCTAGGACTGTAAAGTGAAAGCGCGAACAACGAGCATGGTCTCCTCTGGGTTGTATCAATTTCAAAGGAAGTCAATGATTTGTGGAATTCCTAGTAGGACAATGGCCAACAGCAATTATCTACTCGTGTATTGTATTCTTTGAGATTTTTCCACGTGGAACAGCTTTATGCCTAGCCTTAGAGTTTAGGTGTGACTATTTCTCCATCTTAAAATAGTTGTCTTTAGTGGAAAACAAGATATTCAAGCAATCACCTTAAGTGTCCCAGAAAAAGACATAATTAATTCCAACCCTTATTTTCTACAATAAGCTATAACTATTTGTTAATAAAATATTTTAATTGCCAATATAATTATTTTAAAGATTTGTTAAGATTCACGCTAAGAAAGATTTAGCATTTTCATACTTAACTGGAAAGGGAACTAGTTTTTAATTTTTTTTATTCTTTAACATACAAGTATAGACTAAGTTTTAATTCTTTTCACCCCTATTACCATAGAAAAAATAGTTTTAATGTGGAGTTTTTAATCACAGTTTTTTAGAAATGCATTTTGTTTACAGATGTAATTTCAACTTTACTAAACTTTCCTTTATATGAAAGTATTTTATCAAACCTGTAACAATCAAATAATTGATTCTTTGAAACTAAAAATTCATTAGCTAAATAAAAAACTTGGTAGTCCTCAATCTAAATGTGACTCCATACTATTTATTTCAGTAGGGGAAATGTCATGTATCGTTATCTTTTTCTACAAAGAATTCAGCACATACCCAAGCAAACACTAGATGTTTTACAATGGGCTTTGTGTTAAATTGAACTTCCTCATAATCTTGTATAAAAACAAAAACACATTATCAGAAACTGATCACTTGCTGAGGAAGATGTGTATTCCAGTCCACAGTCTGTCTGCTCTGCCCCAACAAAGACAAAAGTGATCTCAGACAATTCACAGGAAGAGACCTTTAAACCAAGCTTAGTTTACTCACAGAGGTGTGGCACACTTGAAGGAGCAACAAGGGATGATGCTGGCAAGCCAGAAACAAAGAATAAAACAACTCCTTGACCTTAAATAGCAAGAAAAGAAAATATTATCCTAAGGACTCCATGAAGAGCTAGAGACTTGGAGGAAGGGTCCTTTGAAGAGAAGTGTAAATCTGGAAGGATTCACCTCTGGTCGAAATCAGGACACTGAAACAAAATGGAATGAATATAGGAAGAAATACCATGAGATTCCGTGTAGGTGCTTATCTACCCACTGACAAAAACCATATGCAAGTCACCTGTCAAAGGAACACTGGAGAAGTACCACTGTCAGTCCAGAGAAGGGAAGGGAATAGATTCCCAGGGATAATACAAGAAAGCTTAGCACAACAAAGATTGCATTTACTACAAAACAAGAACTTTTTGGCGGTCACTAATTCAAATATTGCACATTCTCTGTGCCTAATTCTATGGAATAAGGAAACAGCTTGTCAAATTTACAATGGGTTCTAGGGTGTTGGTCAAATTGATTTTAATATGGTTTATGTTTTAATAGTAAGCTCATGGGGCTGGAGAGATGGCTCAGTAGTTTATAACATCTTGCTTTTCCAGAGGATTTGATTCAGCTTCCAGAACTCTGATGGGCACTCACAACTGCCCGTAACTCCATTCCCAGGGCATACACTTTGGCCTCCATGCAGCACATGTATACTCAAAGCAGGCACTCTCTCATGCAACACACATAAATAAAGAGTGATAAATAAATCCGACCAAAAATAAGAAAGGACAGAAGATGGTTTAGGGATTTTTTATCATAAAATGGTTAATGTAATAATTTAGAACACATATACTATCCATCCACGATTCTGAAAAGAAAAAAAAAAAACACAAGGTGACAACAACAGGGTTAGCTGGAGGAGGTTTTGTTCACATCCTAAGCCTGTAGGGGAAATCTAGAGCAAAGGGTTGAACCATAACCACAAAGGAGATGATCAAACCTGAATCTCTTTCATGAAGCCGTAAGTAGAAGCCACCGTTTTTCTTGTTTTTTTTTTTTTTTGTAGAAAAAGACAACATAACTAATTGTCAGGATCGAAATCTCTTCAAATGCTTTCTAGGTCATTCTAGCTTTCCTATCCCTGATGACGAAGGCGAAATATACAGGTTTACTCCTATGTACATACATGAATACCCTTTAAGAGTTAAATTGCCCTATCTTCTTTGTTAGAGCCAAACACTAACAATGGACTACTAGCACATAGTTGGTACTCAATAAATATCGCTTGAGTTTAAAAAATTCAGAAAATGTATGAAAAATACATATAAAAATATGACTGCAAATATTTTCATGTTCATCAACCAAAATTATAAGGGAAATATTGTAATTTCCTAAGAAAACATCGACAAGTGTCACACAAATAAAAATCTAGAGGACTTGGCGTAGCAGGAGGCACAGATCTGCCATGGGACAGATGGAAGCAGCAAACAGAGCTCTTGGGAAACTTCACAACTTTGTCAAGGGAAGTTCTGTCTGCCAGCGGCGGGGCCGGGACAAACAGCAGCTCTGTGGAAATATGTTCACTGTGTTTGCTTTCAAGATGCAGAGTTCAGCTTTCTGAAATTGTGCTGACTTATTGTGAGAATATTTCAAACACGCCAGTACAGATATTTCCCTTTTGAAAGATCCTTCAGGTTTCTATCTTAGCCTTACACATTTTCAGAAGGAGATGATTGGATCTTCAAAAACAAATGTCACCAGAAAATTCATCTAAGTTTCAAACATTAAAAAAAGTTTATATAAATGTCTATGCTTTAAAATAGCATATTGTTCCAGGAAAATTTAACAGGATGGCATAAAAACTTATTCAAATTAATAGATTACTTTTCTAAATGATATCAGTTGCTTGGGGGAAGCAACTTAGAAAATGCTTATTAAATTCCAAATACCTTGTGAATATCCTGAAAATGTGTAGCATAAGTCACATTTAAATGTGTTCATTGCATTTAACAGTCTGCCTTACCCAAACCACAAAAAACATTTATTTTATTTTTGTCTAATCAACTGATAGTTAATAATTCAACACTAGGCTATTTTATTGCTTTTCTCTGGCTAATCAATGGCAGCAAAGATATGCTGGTTTTCCATAACTAAAGCCTTCTAAGCTTTCTTATCTCTTCCATTCTGGCAACTCAGACTATTAGGGTAAGTAGGGATGATAAGGAGAAAAACAGAGAAAGAAGGAAGCAAAAGAAAACAGGTAGAAGGGTGTGGCGAAACCTAGGGCCACAGTAAGGTCTGTCGCTGGTACTCCTATTGCTGAGTGACTCCAATCATTTTATAACGCAAGAGTCTTCAAAAACCAAAAGTTCAAACGGATATTTCAATCATCCATATTTTGTGAGGGTCACCATGATACCACAAAAAGAGAATTCCACATGTGACCTCCAATCTATGTTGCAACCGAAGCAGACACACAATTAAAATAATAAATAATGTGGTCTGTGTGTGCTTGCGTATGAATATGTGAGTGGTTTGTGTGTCTGCAGTATAGAGCGAGCTGTGCACAGGCCAGGGGAGTTTGTGCTGTTATACCATGCTCTATCTACCTTATTCTCTTGGGCAGCAAGCACCAGGGATGTTCCTGTTTCCGCCGCAACCACGGCATCCGGATAGCAAGTGTCCGGAGCAATACCCATCTTTTCTTGTGTGTATAGGTGCCAGGGTTCCAAACTCTGGTCCTCATGCTAACATGGCAAACACTGTTACCCACTGAACCACCTCCACAATTCCCTAAAATAGCAAATGAACTTACCTTTGGACCATCTCTATGAGGCACGCTTGAAACAGGAATTTCACTACTTGACTTACATTAAGCCTTTAAGTTACCACTCAATATATATGCAAATGTGAAAAAAACATTGATCAAATCTGAATCCCAAAGACCTTCTGCCCTTGCTCATTTCAATGAGGGATGCTTAGCGCCTCCTGCCATGCTTCCTACTGACTTTGAAGTGCTGCACTCCTACTCTGTAAGGTGAGAATGCCTTTTCGTTCGACCTTGAAGCTCTTACCTTGAAATCAACAGTTATAAACTATCACTTCCGTTCTAACATCACTGACTGTGGCCATCAATTCTAGCTGTAGCTTTGGGAAAAAACAAGCAGGAAAAATAAAAGCCTTCCTGCTAGCATTTCCTGTAAATAAGAAAACAGGCTCATGCTGCACAATGGGCTTTAAAAAAAAAAAATGAGGCCTGCACATGTTGTAATTGTCAAACAGCCTGGCTGACTTTTGACCTGATTTAGAATTATTTGAAGCAGCTTACTGACACTGCCAGTAACATCTACCATAATAGAACACACATCTTGTAACTGAACCACAGACAGTGCTGAGCAACATAAAGAATACAGGAAATACTTGTTTTAAATGTAAACTGCTCGAAGAGACTGGCTACTGAAGGGTCTAGAAGAAGGCCCTCACGGAGCCGTGTCACATTTTCTAAGTCTTTAATGTTTTCTTCTCACGAACTTGCTTTTTTAAAGTCTATAATTTTTCAAATCATCACATGTAACAAAAGTTTGCCTCCCTTTCTATCAATAAAGATTTAGTCTAATATTACTGGATATGCTTAAGCCATAGAAAGAGAGCATGCCTTCCAAAGGCTGGATGAAAGAGACAGACAGCCTTTTAGAATAGCGGGTACCACTCCAATCTGAAGCTTGTACTGTCCTTTCAATCTGGACAGAGAAACAATTAATAAAGGGACCCATTAAGACCTGATTATTGCAGCTAAAAAAGGAAGGTAGAATTTCAGCCCTTTGAAGTAACTGAGAATGATTCAGGCCTCATTACAGAGATATAATCTACATTCATACATTTATGTTAGTGATTCAAATCTATTGGGAGAGATTGGATTCCGTTAAATAGTGCATCTCTCCTGTGGAACTTTTCTCAGGCTTTCTGGGGCTATGCTGAGAGGTGACTTTACAATACAAAGTGGTGGGGGACTTAGGGATCCTACTGTGCTGTAAAAGAAAGACAGCACAGAAAGGAAAAAGAAGACGGAGATATAATCTAAAAAGCCATGTCAGCTTCTCCGTTGGGCAGTTTGGTAAATGCTCTCCCTGTCATCAACACTGTACAGAGGAGAGGCGAGGACTCCAAACCGCTCAGACACCGCACCTGCTCAGCTTTAATATGGAAGCTTTGAGAATGGATGGCTCTTTCCTCATCTTAGGTAGAATTAAAGTAAAAGTTTTAGCTAGAGAATCTGAATAAGCTTCTTTTGGAACAAAAAGATGGTGTGTGTGTGTGAGTGTGTGTGTGTGTGTGTGTGTGTGTGTGTGTGGAGGAGAGTCAGAGAGAGAGAGAGAGAGAGAGAGGGAGAGGTGTTGGACTGAATGTGTCTGGTGTGAATTTAAAAAAGAAAAACCACTCAAGTTGGCATCAATAGTGTTGGTGCCCAGTGTAAAGAAACCCCAAACTAATTACTTCCTGTGTTTCATAATTTTTCACAAAAGGATCTTCATTGTATGTTTCCATCAAACATATTTTTAAATATAGTTTCAATTAATTGTCAATTCAAACATTTGGATTCTTCCTTCTATGAGGATGCAACTGAAATTTCCTGAGAAATTGCCTGCTCTTTCAGTCATTTGTCTGTTCAGGTATAAAACTGTGAAATAGGAAATTGAAATTAGCACTGTGGGCTCATTTTTCAATATCCATATTTTAATTAAAGAAGCAAGACTTCTTTGACGCATGCTCTTTATTTGCTTAACTTTTCAATTAATAGCTACAGAAATCAGCTAATTATATTAAAGTTAGAAATCTGCTGTGATGTTCGTCACATTGTTGAAATCTTTTGAATAGGCACTGCAATGAGTTATAAATAATGCAATTAAAATCCTGATTCTGCTACTAAATAGTTCTATTTCAAAGGAGCTGAACACACAGAAAAATATAAGAATATGCATTCAAAGCCATTCTTAAAGTCCTTAATGTATTTGGGCAATCATTAATAATGCCTATCTCTAGAACTTTTAAATTTTAATTTTCTTTCTCCAGTTCTCAAGGAAGACTGAAACGGAATGCTCACGACAATGTTTCTAGCTTGTGTGCGCAAGTTCCTTTTGTATTTTTTTCTGAATCATTGTTGTGGTTGTCTGTCCAGTTCACCTTGAAATATCTGCATCTTATGCCGCCTCTTAGGTTGAGCCATGTGAAATTGCCACTTTCCTAAATGGAAAGCTCTAAGATATTGACAATTTGTTTGGCTTAGACAGAACACAGATGGCTAGCTGCCTCACACAACAGAGTAATCTATGTTCATGCTTTCCCTCCAGTCACCCCTTCCCTAGCTTAGATATTTTCCTGAAGAAGGGATCCTCTGGGAGTCAGAACTGTATCACACTCAGGTAGGAATGGGTTAGCACAGTCTTTCCTTCTGTGTGCATGCCTTTTGATTCTGGGCAACAGCTTCCTGGTCGGCTACTGACTTCTGTCTGTATCTGGGTTAAGAGCTGGTTTGTGCGAGCAGTGGTAGAGTTAGGGGCTGGCGTGTGCTGGTGTGTGAGTGGAGGGTTTGTAGGTAGTGGAGCTGCATTGTAAAATACATCCCTTCCAACATTACTTTTCCTCCTCTTTACGGTAAAAGGCAAAGGAAATTACACAGGGAAGAAAACAGGCAGCAGGGGATTTGGTCAAATTGTGTGATAACATCTGCGATCGCAGGAAAGTGCTTAGACTTTGAAGTCCATGCGTGATTCTGTAAAGGACTCATGTTAGCAATTAGAAATCAGTAACTCGGGTCCCTGATTTCATTTACGCCAAGAGAGAGGCCATGTTTAAGGGTGACGATAAATCTCCCTGAGCTTAAAAAGTCAGAGAGGGCCAAAGTGTGAACTTTTTACTTCAGCAACGGAAGCGAGAAATCAATGATTCATTAAAACCCGAGACCTCCTTGGAAGCTGGCAGGAAAGGAGGAAACGAAGCAGCTCGTTAGGTCTCCTTTTTCGACTCTAGCTCCTATCAGTTTATAGAGTTTGCCCTGAGCATCCCCTTGTGCTTTCTCCCCAGCCTTCTTCCCTGCTTCTGGGACCCGGGGAGAAACGCACAAAAGCCAGCCTCCAAATTCTATTTTCACGGCCAAGGGAGGTGGGGAGAGGGGGAGAAAGAAAGAAAAAGAAAAAAAAAAACTACACTGGAAAACAAGTGAGCAAGGGGCTCCCAGGAGGGGAGTGGTTCCCGCCGGAGGGCAGCAAAATTCGGAAAGCACGCGGACAGCTCGCGCTGGTGGCCAGCGCTGCTAGCACAGGACGCTGGAGCAGCAATTAGCTGGAGCTGCAGGCTGCGGAGCGGCTGCGCCCACGGAGGCTGCGAGGAACGGACCCGCAGCCCCCAGCTCAGAGCAAAGGCATCGCGCACTCCTCTCGCCAGCCCCCCCCCCCCCGACCCGGCCCCTTCTCCACCCCCTCCCTTTTCCCTGGCGTTCCCAGCAGCTTAGGGTTTCAGATGTCCCACCGCCGTTTGACCCCCTCCCCCGCCTTTTCCACCCCTGCAAATGAGGTTTGACCAGCAGAGTTAGAGCCCACCTCTGGCTGAAAAGCACTGACATTTAGACTGCAGGCTTCAACCTGTTTACAAGCGGCTTTCCAAGGGCCTTGGAGGTGGAGGGTAGAGCCAAACAAAACACCAGCCGCCAGCCGCCCCCCAAACTAGAAGTGGCTTTCGGGAGACTTCACATCAACAGGCACCACCAAAAAGAGAAAGGAAGGAGAAGAAAACAACAGCGCCTGGGCAGCTGCCTCCAGTTCTGACAACTCCAAAGAGACACACTTTTTAAGTTGGCCAGCAGGCTGGGACTCTGCAGGGAAGGACCAGAAGGTGCCAACCGCAGAGGGGCGCAGATGTCTTCCTGCACCCCCACCCCACCCACTTTGGGTTTTGTTCACCGTGCTGTCATCTGTTTTTCAGACCTCTTTTGCATCTAACATGGTGAAGAAAGGAGTGAAGAAGAGAACAAAGTAACCCCCGAGTGGGGAGCGGAGAGCGCTGGTGACCGACACCACCAGTTCCTACTGCTGCGGCCACCCACGTCCACTGTTCACCCGCAGACTGGAGAGACACAGGCAGCGGATCTGAGAACGGAGCGAGGACAGGCAGCCGGCCCTTCCGAGGAGTTATGGATGTTGGTGTATTCGCTTCTGGCCAGATCCGTACCCGGAGGGAGCTAACCAGTAGCCACCACCTCCAGCTGTCTCTTTGCCTCGCACCAGGTCTTACCCTTCCAGTATGTTCCTTCTGATGAGACAATTTCCAGTGCCGAGAGTTTCAGTACAATGTGGAAATGGATACTGACACATTGTGCCTCAGCCTTTCCCCACCTGCCGAGCTGCTGTTGCTGCTTCTTGTTGCTCTTCTTGGTGTCTTCCGTCCCTGTCACCTGCCAAGCTCCTGGTCAGGACATGGTGTCACTGGAGGCCACCAACTCCTCTTCCTCCTCCTCCTCTTCCTCCTCCTCCTCGTCCTCCTCCTTGTCCTCTCCTTCCAGTGCGGGGAGGCATGTGCGGAGCTACAATCACCTCCAAGGAGATGTCCGCTGGAGAAAGCTGTTCTCCTTCACCAAGTACTTTCTCAAGATTGAGAAGAATGGAAAGGTCAGCGGTACCAAGAAGGAAAACTGTCCGTACAGTAAGTAACAAATGCGTGCTCCTCTCTTTCCAATTATCCACCCCCACCCCACACGGGGAGGGGGGGCAGAATCTGTTCCAGATGTGGCCAGCTAAATATTTATGTCCCCAACCCCTGTAAAATGATGAAGTGGAATACTTTCACACTAAATCAACCCCCTCCCGAGTATACATTGTGCCGCAGGATTCTCTCCACCACACAAGCCTCCTCCACCTATTACCACCCTATTCTGGATCTCTCTAGCTTGTCACTCACAGGACCACTCCCGGTTCCCTAGAGTTGTTGCTGCTAGGAGATTCCCCATTCTGTCTCCAATACCACCACCACCCCCATCTCATCCAAAGGTCTTCTTTCCCTCCCTTCTGGAAATGGCTCAAGTAAACACATTTTGTTTCTTTTCGCTGGCAACCTTAAGAGGTTTGGGACAGACTCCTAAAGCTGAAAATAATTATCCACTGTCAATTATAGGGGCTTTATATGACCTTTACGGAAGAAGAGTCACTTCTACTGTCTACCGGCCCCCATCTTTTGTCCCACCACTTCTAGATAGAAGCCAAAAGAGTTTCTCTCTAGTTTTGAACTCCCCCTTCCTCCCTCATTTTGGGTCCCTCATTCTGGTTTGAGTGATTGCAGTCCATGAAGTTAGCTTTTTGGGCAGCACCACGGCTATTTGTCTCTCGCCTGCCTTCTCTCTTGGTAACATGATGCTCATGTCTGCATTGTCAATAGCATATGCGCTGCTTTGTGGTGTCTTGTTGTACTGTTTCCTCTGAACCCTCTCATATTGCAGAGGCATAGTACTACAGCATTGTAAACATCTGGGACTGGATTCACACAGACCTCACACAAATTTCATTGTCATTCTTTTATTTTCAAAGCAAAAGCCTAAGTCTGTTTCCAAGACTGTATCCCATAGGGCGAGGTTTGTCTCCCCAGCACACATTAGACAGGGGATCCTTGGATCTCTTTCTCTCCTTCCTGTCTCTCTGGTCTTTCTTTCCATGGTCTGTGTTGTGTTGGGGGAGGGGGGAGCCTGAAAAAGGGGAGGAAAAATGAGAAGGGAAGGGGTGGATACCAAGTCTCTTCTTGAACCAACCCAGGCAAGCCAAATTAGTCTGTTGGCTTCCTTTTCTGGTTGCTTTCATGTGCTGAGACTTATTCATACTCTATTGATAGTTCCTTGAAAGGATTCCCAAGGCTATGTAATGGCACACTGAAGACAGTAGACAATGACATTTAAACATCTTTAATGACCACTTGGCTTTATCTCTTTGGTAAATTCCAAGTCACCTTTCAAAGGGAACGTTTTGTGTTAGTTCTTTGGGAATTCCAAACATATACTGGCCAGCACACTGAAATATGTAACAAATTTCAGAATTTTTTTTGACTCAGTTGTCATAAGTTGTCATAAGAATGACAACTGACCAGAATTTAGTATTTTATTTTTCAATACAGACTAAATGAATTAAGACTTAGTTTTCTTCTTGTGGGACTCACAAACATCCAACAATTTTGTGTTCGGCTTCAGTGGCTGTCATCCTAGTTGCTCATTAAAATTAGCAATGTCTAAGTAATACGGAAGCATTTGAAGTAATCTATGTTAGGTTTAGTATTGGAAATATTAAGTACCTTATTACATATGCAAATATATTTCATTCTGATGCTAAGAAAGTAGCTGGAATAGTATCTTTAATGATAATTTCTCTTCCTTGAAAGTCTCTTGTCACTTGAGTGCGACAGATAATATCCTATAAACAGTCTTTATGGTCTGCTGAATCAAATCTAATAGTTATACCTACTTCTAAAATAAAATCCAATAGTGGTGCTCAGTTAAAGGAAGAAGCCGCCTCCAAACTGGGCTGCACTGTTTTCTCTTTTTAAATTCCCATGGCCCAAATTTCTTTTGTTCACATGGAAAACATGAAGATATTGAATAAAATGTCCAAGTCTTAACCTGGAGCTTACTTTCCTTTTCTTAACACTTTGATAAGAGCTAGGTCTTGCTGTTACTGTGTTAAGTGTTTTTTAAAATGTGATGTAGTGATCAACCTGAAGATATTTTAGTTTATGATACTCAGATGAAAATTTTGTAAAATAATGATCCCTGTGCCATGAACTACTTAGTAAAATGACTCCCAGGGAACACATTGAGTTTTATTTTTACAATATGAACTATCCCAAATGAGAAAATTATGCAACTTTTATTGCACAAACAAGTACAGCAAATTTCCAACCTAACATTAAAAAATAGACATTATCTCTTTTGTGGAATAAAATATGGTAATTACTATTAGTCTATTTTGAAATTAAAAGCTAAATATATAATATAAGAAGACAGTTCTAATTAATGGTTTAAAGGAGAAGGATGGTGGTTATATTGCTAAATATTGTCAAACCATAACTAATTTAAGCTTTCCAAGAACATGTGCATCAAAACATAGCAAGTGAAAAGCACAGATTGAAAAGGCCTTAATTTCACGTGTGGCCCAGTCATCAGAATGCAGCTATCATTTCCAGCTGGACTGATTCAGCTGACATAGTATCATTTAGATAGTATTTAAATGTTGCATAATTGTACACAAGAAACATTTGCCACACCCACAGGGTAGCCAAACAGTCAGCCCACCAAGTAGTAGCCTGTTAAATACTAGAGTATCTAACCTTTGAAGAGTGTCAGTTCCCTGTCCAGAAGCCACATTTTGCAACCATTTTGCTAAACAAGATATTACTTAGTATCAATGCACAAAGATGTTATTTCGAGATTTGCATATTTGAAGACTACTTTTCTTTGTTACATTTGACCCTGAGATCATCACTGTTCGAATACCATCACTGCTTACCTAAGAGGTGATATATTTTTGATACCTTGGATGATTAAACAGTGTTTCACTGGCTCATTGCCAGCAGAATGCTAACAAAAGGAAAGAATGGAACTCATTCATAAGTATTGTGAAATGATGCTTTTTTTTTAAACTTCATCCTCCAAAGTTAACACCTTGTTTTGAATAGATCTGAAAGTTTGACATGTGCTAAAGAAATTCTTTTCAACTTAAATGATTACTGAAGTGTTTTCTTTACAAAGGGAGAGTTGGGGGTGTAGCGGTGTGTGTGTCGCTCTTTGCTATTATCTGGAAGTAGAATAAAGAGAGTAGGGGTGAATTATGAAGACTGAGGAAGCTTGAATAATTGAGACTGGCTATAGCATATCTGTCACTAGATATGTGCAGGCTCATTTAGGGTTTGTTTTATCATTCCTTACATCTAGAGCTTTGCCCTTGAAACATTACCACTCAGCTCTGCTTCTGACCTCCTAGAAAGGCTGGATACAGCTGTTAGGTCCCCCTGCAAATGGGACTGGTTGACTTATTTCTGGGCATGAGGAAAACAGCTGTGAGCTTCTCCCATGGCTGTCACTTGAAGAAAAAAATAATCTAGTGAAAGGAAAATGTATCCCCAAACTAGAGACAACTAAATAGATGTTCCCAATACAGCATCCCAGAGCTTATGGGCCTCTCTGAGAAAAGAGTATGCGGCACAGGGAGTGCAGAGCACACACTCCATCTCTTTAAATATGTGTCCCAATTAGTACTCATCATATTAACATAGCTTTGATTAACTATGAGCATTTTATTAAAATTAAGGTTTAAAGATGTAAAGTTTCCAAACACTCAACTGGCAAGTGACAGAAACATATTGCAAATCTAACCCTATCTGGTTATCTCTCCTTGTAGGCTGTAGCTCTCTGCTAAACCGAATAAGGATCCAAGTTTATTAGACCAAGACACTCCCAACCTCCTAAGAACAAATCATTTAAACTTGTGTTGCCTTTTGCTGTGAACACTAATAGATTTCAGTCTGAATTGGAAGAGAAGTAAAATGACTGTGGGAAAAAAAATAAAATGTTAGAAATAATCAGTGCAGGTGGCCACATGGTACAAGACAATGGCAGTGTATCATCTAGGTCAAGCCTCTCTCCTGATATCATGTTTGGGAATATAATTGCTTGTGAACACACACAAAGCACACACACATCAATCTCACTTATGTGAGCAGAGGTCATTAGGAATACATGACTATTTAAGAAAATCCATGAATGTCATTGTATATAGTAATTGTTTACAGCTGAGGGCCAAATGTTTAATTGTTCCCATGTGCAATAAAATAATTTGATTGTAAATACCTGTGGGAGCTTAGGCTGTTGCAGGAACTTCTAACAGGTGACCCTACAAGAATGACATTACAGAGACCTAAAGCTAGAGATAGTAATGCTGCGGAGTGAATCCGTAAATCAAAACCATATTTTGCCACATAAAATAATAGATTGTAATGCTAGACATAGAACTAAAGGTTTGCATTATTGTTTTAATCAAAATTCAGTTTATTATTGAAAATAGTTGTTAAGGAAAGAAGATCTAGGGTACTGTCTCATAATAAATACTCAAGAGTGTTCTGCAGTTTGAGGGAATTCTATGGCGATTTATGGCTTCCGCTGGTGTCTTATTTACAATTGTGGTTCTTTCTAGAATTTGCTTGCAAAATTTATAACCAGAAGCATTTAATCATCAGCGCCAAGGATTTATGAAGGTGGAAGGCACTGTATTTAATGTTTACATGACACTGTCCTATTACCTTTACTGCATTTGTACCATGTGGACCCTCCACTTTGATGTCTTTGTCATAAATCCATTAAAATGCACAATTTGAGAGTTTCCTCTTCATAAACCTGATTTATAACCACCTACTAGAAGAACCCAACAAACTAGTTGGCAGGAATCACTTGCTGGTAGTGGAGGAGGAGAATTCAGGCACCAAGCTCTAGGTCTTGGGAATGTCAGTAACCTGGTACCTGAAGGTACAGACCATTCCTTAAAAGCATGTGCTTCCAAAATAATATTTAAACTTACAATTTTTGAAAAAGAAGGGTCCTATTAAATCAAAGTTCATTGTCTGCACATTTTCTTCTTACATTGTCACTAACAGCTTATAACATAAACTCTTACTCTAGTGTGTTTCCTTAGAAATTAAATAACTTGCAATGAACATGAATAGATACTTTAAATTCCTATACAATTACTTTAATGTTCAGAGGCAAACCCCATTTATTATCCAAATGTCTACCTTTCCACAAACTAAAATCCTGGGAAAAGGGCTGACAGCTCATTTAAGATGGAACTAATGTTCCTCACATTTATGAGCTGCCTATGGATATCTATCTACATCTTTCCCAAGCCTTAATGTCCATATGCTTATCAAAAATTATAGTGCAAATGATATTTATTATCCTTCCAAAGGAAGAGAATATATGTGTATTCAAAGTGATTTTAATCTACTTTAGCATTAATTCTCTGAAGTTTGCAATTAATTGTTATCCAGATGACAGTTTTACTGTGACTGTTCTAACATTTGTCAACATTAATAGTTGATGTTTGATTAATTTAAGTAAAATATTAGCATTTCCCTTGAAGAAGTTGAAATCCTCTTGTAGTTTTGCGGTGAAACCGAATATAAATCCCCGTGCATGCAATTCTCAAACAGTTTTCCGACAAGGTAGGGATATAAAAACGGTCATTTTGTTTTAAGTGTTTTAACAAATGTATCTTAACCTTACAAGGTATATCACAGTTACTTAAAATTTTTTATATTTACCACTTGACAACTTTTTAAATTTGCTTTTTTTTCAGATGTAAGATATTGATGTTCTCTTATCAGCATATTTTCTCCCAATTACTACTTTTACCTATAACAGTAAGTGGGTGCAACAAAGAACACCATAAAGGTGTGCCTCCCAAGTTAGAGGAAGGAAATATAGCTGAAGCCTAAAATCCACCACGTACACCTGATACTGAATTGATGGATACAAAATTTTGATATTATTATCTAGGATATTTTTAGAAGTAAGACCTTAATTTTAACACATTTTTTTATTAATAGGAGCATTCATAATACCTACCAGGTCACCCATAAAATAATGATCGTCAAGGCTCTTTGCCTTTAAATAAGGCCGCTAGTGTTCTTTCTTTGAACGTTGTGTTCTAATTGGAACAATAAATCAAAGAAGACACTCGGAGTAGATTCCCATGTAAGGTGGATAACTGGACAGTGACTTTATACTGCTATGAACACGTGCATCCAATTACCCTTTGAGAGATTCATAGTTCTGGCAGTACAGCATTACCTCATTGTATAGTTCACCTAATAATTCTTCTGCCTAAGTCTGTCCACCTTTGCCTAGGCCTAACCTGTCAGTATGTGTATTACCAATAATGAGGAACTTTCAGATATTTGGCATGCTTCCTGCATTGAATGCTGTGATGAATATGTTAATTTATTACCCGACTAAGCCTAGTAGAAGGGAATGTCTTGATTAAACTCATGTATACTAAACTTTAAATAATTAAATTAACTAGACAAACCTAATGATTCCACTATAACTATAACCTAATTCTGCAGGTTGGGTTAACTGAAAGCTAAAGGACTAGTTTAACAGCCATATTATACCTCAGATAAGTTATTAGTCTCTTTCAGGTACTTTTAGAATGCTCACTGCCTTGATAAGAATAATTGTTGTTTTATTTTTAATTTTTCTTAAAGTCTCCCTCTCATGTTGAGAATAACTTGCCCTCTGTACTACTGCAACTCAAGTCAAGGCTCAACTACATCCTAGTAGTTCTGTTTTGAGACACCCCAAGACAACTCTATTTTAGAAACATTGTGAATCCTAATTGGTTTATCACCTCTCCTATTACTTTTCTCTTCTATTTTTGTTTGTTTGTTTTTAATTCATTTTTCCAGATGTTTAAACCTAATTCATATTCCTGAAGCCAAATAAATCATCACTTATCACCCTAGGGCCAGATGTGCAAGGCCAGAAGTGCAGGCAGACAATTTGGGATGTTAGGTAGTTTATATTCAACACACAAGAACTGGACACACTCTAACAGGAGCCCGCTATGTTGAATCAAAAGCTAATCCTTCTGTATTGCACCCTCCAGGCCAGGTTTTTTAAGCTCTGTCTATACCAAAGAAAGCAAAGCCCTAGAAGGACATCATTCTATAATTGATTTCCAGCTTAAACTCTGAATCCATACCCATTTCTGCTGTTTTGTTTTATGATTTTTTACTCTGTTTGCATTTGTATAACTCCCTAACTACTTTGATACCTTTCGTGCCTTCATTTCTTCTCTTAAACTTGTATAAGATAAAGCAATGATAATTTAAGAATACATGTTTTCCCCCCTATATTGTAGGAGAGGATAAATACTGATTCAGAGCCAATTGATGATCCCAACTTTCAGAATGTTACTAAGATTATCATACTTCTTTGTATAGCTTTGGCAAGTATATATGGCTTTAAAAAAATCCATACCTTTTTAAATTCTGATTATTGGAAAGGGGAATACACACACACAATTTGTACTTCTGCTTAACCAAATAAAGACATGTAGAGCTCTATTAGCAATATTTGAAACACAGACAATCTAAATGGAGATATTTTGTAGCAATATTAGTAAGAATACCTATTAGATTTCATGGGTACTTTTAGACGTTATCTCTGGAATTATACAATTGCATATTCGTGGAGGGAGTGAAGAAGACTGGCAACCAGATTACATTGTAAGAGCCTGTTAACCAAAACTACAGGAGAGCTTTGATTTATAAAGCAGTCATCCAACCAGCCAGAAAATCAGTGCAAAATGTGCAATGAAAATTCTAGAAACTGGAAGAAAAGGACAAGACGACTCAGAGCTTGAGGAAATATACTCCAAGAAGCAGGTAGGGAGATTCACTGGAGTGGTGAAGACAAGCATTTTAACTCCCAGGGTAGAGTTAGGCAAATGAGCAGCACTGCTCTGCAAAAGGCCTGACCTGACAAGAAAATATAACCCAACTCCTGGTGCTCAACTGTATGTTAAATTAACTGAAAGGAGAACCTGTGACCCAAGAGGAATCCCACAGAGGTCATCAATAGTCTGTGTATCAGCAGAAAGAAAACTTAGACCCAAGTCTTGCTGAAGAAACTATACCTTAATGATGGAATGAAAAAAAGCATGGTCTTTGATTCAAGGCAATTAAATATGGATATAGGGTGAAAGTGGACTCAGAAGTCACAGGTTTGGGTCCAAATTGCAAGACAAGAGTGTGTAGCTTTGTGCAAGGTGTCATCAGTAAAATAAGGCTATTTTAATTGTCCTTTTTTTCCTACCAGATAAAGATGAATCCCCTCATTATTTAACTCACTTAATAGAAATACGAACTAATTACTTTGTGACAGATATTGTGTCAAGTACTGACAAGGTTCCATGTTTCTGCTCTCATGGGCTAATAATGTACTGACAGTGTCAAGCAGACAACTAAGTCAGGACATTGACAACGCTACAGTGAGCACTAAAAGATATACATAGATACCTGAATAGAAAACCAGGGAAACTCTTCTGATCCTAGTGGTGAGGGAGGGACCTGGAGAGCTGGGCTAAGGGAAGTGCAGGAAACTAGAAAAAGGAACACTGAGACTTCCTTGACCGAAGGTCACAAAAATGGGAGTTGATACATGGACACAGCATGATATTATATGGTATGTATTAAGTCTTCATCAAGCGGATATAATATTTAAAAAAGAGTATGATGCTTCCATCTTCTTCAGGGGAAAATCTTATTATTATTTGTTAAAATAGAAATTAACAATCCTAACATTGAAGAAAGATAATTGAGGCACCATAAGAACTTTCTAAAATTTGATTTGAAGTTTGATGTTCATAGTATTCTGAAGTTTGAGGAAAGAGTAGTGGCTTTCAAAAGACTGTTAACAGATATTTGAACATAAAAGATGGGCGTAGGAGGAGAACGAAGATTAGGGGGTAGAGGATAATAAATGTCTTCAAGGACTCAAGCTATAGCAAATTTACAAAAGAAGAAAAACTATAGGCACAAAGCAGGTAGCATGGGGCAACAAAGAGAGGTTATAGGATGAAAGGCAGAAAGAGGAAAGTAACAGTTTCTTCTGTAATTACACATTTTCAACCACATTGTATGTCACTGTGATCCAGTTTTATATAGGATTATCACAGATACTGTGCTCTGGCTTTCATTTCTTGTCCCTCTACTTCAACCTTCTGGGCTCCTCCCTTACAAGTTTTCATTTCAGAGACAGGAGCTCATCACAGGGAGCTTCAAGATGAAAGAACACAATTTATGTTTATTCTCAGAGCAGGGAAGTAGTAAAGAATAACAAGAGTAGCAAATACGTAGTCAAAGAGAGATCCAATAAGTCATGGCGGAAGAACAAACGAGACAGAATTCTCTAAGAGACAACACTGGAGCAGGTGCATTCACAGCCACAGGTATTCAGGAAGCAGGGCAGCAGCAGAGTGGGTCATGCACAGACTACGTGGAACAACAATGCATTGGAACTTGCTGGCACGTTGAGAAGCAAGTGCCAAATAACCCTACATTTTAGGGTCTCATTTTTTCTGACAAAATACCATGTGAACATGGTTTTGGTTTACAACTAACTTTCTTCATTTTTGACATCGCCCCCAGTTAATTTGATTTGCTTAGGTTCATTTGGTGTACATGGGTGTCTTGTTTGCATGATGCATGTGACCCTTGTACTTTCCTGGTGCCCAAAGATATCAGGAGAAGGTGTTGGACTTCTTGGAACTGGAGTTATGATGAACCACCGTATGGGTGCTAGGAACTGAACCCAGGTCCTCCGCAAGATCAACAAGTGCCCTTAACCACTAAGCCATCTCTCCAGCCCTCTCATGGACTGTACGAAGTAAAGTAAGGCATGGAAAGGAAACTGAGAAACATTCAAAAGAATCATTATAAAGTATTATAATTGGCATAATTAAAATACAGTTAGCAGCAAAAAAAATTTAGTTGAATTAAAAAAAAAAACCTCAGAACAACATTTTTTAACTGGAAGCATGAAGCAGCTCTTGATATATCAGGTGGCCATTAGCTTAAAATTTAAAATATGGCCAACTTTAAAGGTTCTTAATATCTGGAACACTGGGAAGGGACTGTGTACTTAGCAGCAGACTCCACAGTAGAACTACTGGGATTCCCTGCCCACTGCCAGGTTGTGCATTTGTTCTTCTCCCAAAGACTCTTGGACTTATTTGATCTAAGTCATCAGAGAAAGAAACAAAGTAGGCTGCAACTCATTCTCTGGCAAATTAAATACTTCAACATTTTTTTAAGCAAACAAGGAGAAGGGTCCTTATATATAAAAGACATCCAGTAATGAAACCGTGCTTTGGAATCAGACTTTTGGGTAAAGAATCTGAACTCTGAAATTTCACAGCAGTGTGATCTTGGCCAAGTTACTACCCAATGTTTCATTTCTGCACCTCGGCAAAATATGTTATTAATAACCTGCCTCATTATTGATACAAATGTATGTTCACAGATTTACAAGTGTGGTTGGAATTATAAATCGTCAATCTAGGACCTTGAGCAGAGCTCAGAGGTGTTCGCTTTCCTCGGCATTTGACGAGATGACTAACTTGTATAGTTACTGATTATTCATTATCTAGGAAGATCCCTAGATTAGCTAATATTTTTACATTAGGAATAATATTGATATTATACTATCCAACTTTATTTTATAGTTTACAAAACATTTTAATGTTTTCACCAGCTGATTCTCAAAACAGTAATATAAAAGTAAGATAGTCTTTGTGACCCTGTACTGTTCTTGGATGAAGAAAAGTTAAGCCTAAAAGTTGTGTTCAGCCTGAAGATACATGAGTTAGCGAGAGTCAATATCAAACTTCACCTGATCCTGGGTTGAGCAGCCTACCTGAAAAATACTGGTTTTCGTGAAACAGTTCAATAGCTACGTTTTCTTCTGAACTACTTTTCAACAGTACCTTATTTTATTTCAAATTATTCTATTACAGAAGCCTCCCCATCTTTGCCAGTTTTTGGCTCTGGAAGGTGAACATCTCCAAATGTCAGTTGTCTACGAGACATTTTTTTTTCAGTGTCCTTTGCCTTTCATGTAGAATGATCGTACTTTTCTCCCCACTCAACCCCCGGTCCCACTTATTTCTATGCCCTCATTACAGACATCTCCAGTTGATTTTAATCTGAAGTTCCCAATCTCTGTGTTCCCACTGTAAGACCGCATAAGACACTCCTAGAATGGAGTTCTTTCCCTCATTCCCAGTTCCCCTTCCTTCCAGATTTTATCCAGGTGCCATCTCGAGGACGCCTTTTTGATTAGTCCAGTGCATATAGAACCCTACTCCATCATTACACAGCTTTCCATCTGATTATTCCCTGCTTACTTCTAGCTTCATTCTGATAGAGAAAGTCGCTGTTTGTGCACACTATGTCTCACTGACCTTTGATATAAACTCTTAATTCAGTACCTGGCGTATATAATCAGTTTTCTCCACATTTGTTATTAAGCAAATCAATCATTCCAACTTTATAGCCTTAGTCAAGGCATTGAGACTTTTTGGGGGTTGGTCATATGTTATGGAAAGCATGATTAATATTCTTTGTACTTTGTACTCTGCAGAGAAGGGATTGATGTAAATGATCTCATACCCTTTCATTCAGCTTTTATTTTCCAATTCTGAGAAATAGGAAAAATGCATTAAAAGGCTCATTGTTAGTTTTTGACTTTGAAAAACTTAAGTTCATCTAAGTCTCTAAATTAAAGTTATATTAGTAAGAAATTAATAATTTTTCATATTTCCTCAGTTTTATAAGATCTTTTGATTATATTCTATGAATATTAATAATGAATCTCCTCCCCTTTAAAATTCTTGATGCTGAGAGTTGTTTCTGATTTCAAGTTATTTATTCTTATTCTTGGATAATATGGTTGACTATGAAGAAATAATAAATTCTCAGTAATTCTTGGAAGAAAAGAATAATGTTCTACAAACAGTGGGAGTAAAGAGATGTGGCACGTAGTCTTGGTTGTGTCAAAACATTTACCATGAGATCTATAACAGGTCATTCACTTTATCTTGGCCTCAGGGACTTATCTATAAAATGAGTGCCACCGAATTGAGCTAAATCATCATTAAACTATTTTAGTTTGGTACATTCAACTCATGGATTAAAGAACAAATTTCAGAAGCTTACCTGTGTTGGAAAATAATAGATAGACATGTCAAACAGTAGTCATTCATAGACATCAGGTCCTAATCCTTAAGTACTGTGTATGCAACTTTATATAGTAAAGTTTGAGTAGAATTTTTACAAAAAGATGGCACATTACCTCTCTTTAGCCATGTGGACCCTTTACACTGTCACCAACATTCTAATGAGGAACTGCAGAGGATCGTGTAACTGGACTAGGGGGAAGCAGACTTCACTTCCAGAAGCCACAAAAGAGCTTGATCCCTCTGATCCCTTGATGCAGATCCTCTGAAACTGATACTGATATCAGACATCTGCTTCCCAGGGCAGTGAAATAGTACATTTGCACTGAAATAACCATCTCTGTGGTCTTTTGTTACAGAAACCATAGGTTTTTGACAGGCAAAATAGAAGGCTGCTACAAGAGATGCCTAGAAATGTAAAAGTGACTTTGGAATTGAATGCTGGGCATAAAACGGAAGAATCTTCAGACGTTTATTAAAAATGTCTAGATTTTTCTGAAACTGATGCCTGGTAGAAACATGGGCATTAGAGATATTCTGTTTGGAATGTGAAGACATGAGATTGATCTAGTCTCAAAGAGAAACGGAGCCAGGTGGTGGTTCACACCTTTAATCCAAATACTTGGGAGTCATATGCCTTTAATGCCAGCACTAAGTCGGTAGAGATGGGAAAGAATATGGCTGGGCAGAGAATATGAGGTGGGAGGAGACAGAAGCTCAGTCTGAGGATTCCTAGAGAAAGGATTGCCCATTCGCTATGAGGATTCAGTAGATGTAAGAACTAGTTGCTGGCTGCTCTGCTTTTCTGATCTTTCAACATTTACCCCTATATCTGACTCAGGGATTTTTATTATTAAAGCTAATTAGAATTCTTGAAACACATGATGTCATTGTTGTTAATAGATGTAAATGTATGTACCATATTTTTCTTCATCCATTCTTTGACTGAGGTACATCTAGGTTGTTTCCAGGTTCTGGCTATTATGAATAAAACTGCTAAGAACACACACACACACACACACACACACACACACAAAACCTAGCAAAGCACAGGTCTCAGAATGGCACCTCAGATCTGCCTACATGTAAGTGGATAAGTTTAAATGATTATATGTTCCTAAGACATTGTTTAAAATACTGCTTTTTGTTTGTTTGTTTATATTATGTGGCCTTTATGTTACTATAATTTTAAAAAGCTTTGCTTATTCAGTGCAGAATTTGACTTCCCAGGTGATCTGTTTCTGCAGCAAGGTAAACTCAGGTTTACTGGTTTGAAGGGTTTCCCTTGAATGCTTCCAAGATCTGTTCTCTTGAATTGTTTGCTAACTCCATGGAAATGCTTCCTATTGAAAAAGTCCCCTTTGTAAATGGAGGATGTAGGCAGAGCTCTCTGTCCTGCCTGCCAGCCTGCCAGCTCCCGAATAACCACACACACACTTCTTATTAATTATGAAAGCTTGCCCGATAGCATAGGCTTGTTTTTTGCTAGCTTGTATAACGAAACATTTCTGTTCATTTGCTTTCTGCCTCATGACCTTATTATGTTTGCTCTGTACTGCCCAAGCTGCTTTCTTGTTTCTTCCATGACTGACTGGTAACTGTCTGCATCTCCACCTCATTTCTTCCCAAAGTCTTCTCCACCCTGAAAAATCCTGCCTTGCTATTGGCCATTCAGCTTTTTATTAAGCCATTCTGAGTGACAAACCTTCACAGTGTACAAAAAGATTATTCCACAAGAGGAAGCGACTGAAGAGTAAATTATAAAAATAGGTAACTGGGATTGGAGAAATGGTTTAGCGTTTAAGAGCCCTTATTTCTCTACTAAAGAAGCTGGGTTCAGTGCCCAGCACTCACATAGGTGGCACACAACCATTTGTTCCCTCCCAGTTCCAGAGGACAGGATGCTGTCTTATGGCCTCCTATGTACCAGCTATGTACTAGGTACCTAGATAAACAGGCAGGCAAAGCACTCATTCACATAAAATTAAAAAAAATGTTTTAAAGTAGGCAGTTAATGCAATTTAAATGCCAGTAAGTAGTACTTTTTGGAGAATGTCCTCAATGTTAAAAACAGATAGTTACTATGCATTTGTTCTTTTCAAAATCAATTATATCATTTCTATCTCTCAGTATGCCAAAATGCATAAAACTCAAATGATAGACTCTATTCAAACCTGCCCTCTCCCGAGAGGCTTTCATACAGTTCTTCTGAAGCTCATACATATTCCTATTGTTTGAACTTTCAGGGTTTAGAAAAGCAGTATAATTCTACAACATTCCCTTTTTAAAAAAAAAAAGAAGAAATTGGTTTCTCTCATTACTGTAGAAGCTATAGAGTTCCCAGACAGACAGCAATCATTTTGTGACCCAGCCTAAAACAATAGGACTTTCTTTCACCAAGATGAGACTGACTGCCACAGCTTCTACTTTTCCTCTCGAACACTCCTTATTAAATAGGCTTTCCTATAGGAATTTGAGAAAAGAGATAATGGCAGAGAGAGTTGGAAGGGTGGCTCCAATTACAAATAACATTGTGGTACAAAAGAACTAGGTGAGAAAGACAACCGGCAATTGCTTCTAACACAGCATTTCAGTTTTAGGCTCTAAAATCAGTCCTATAGCAGGAGGTAGTTCAAGTCTCTAGGACATTTTCTAAATTTTCTCAGCGGTAAAATGGCTATAAGAGTTAATTGGGTATTCTCATTGAGATCTAGAGCTTACTCATTACTCTTAAAAATATATAAAATTAGCCGGGCGGTGGTGGCGCACGCCTTTAATCCCAGCACTCGGGAGGCAGAGGCAGGCGGATCTCTGTGAGTTCGAGACCAGCCTGGTCTACAAGAGCTAGTTCCAGCGCAGGCTCCAAAGCCACAGAGAAACCCCGTCTCGAAAAACCAAATATATATATAAAATTCCTTCTAATAAGCATTTAACCAAAGAGTATTAAAGTAAGAGAAGGAAGCCAGATTGGAACTGTTATAATAATAATTGGCACTTCTCAAATTTACGTTTATAAAGTAGACCACATGACCAGAATGAATTAGTATGAGTATTCAGATGCAAATTATAAATCTTAATCTAGAGATCACTTATGGGTGGGGTGGAGGACAAAGCAGATTCACCCACAGTAAATCTGAACCGTGACAAACAGCTTCACTTGGGTTTATTATGCCAGTCAGCCTTTAAGAAAGTTAATACCAGGAGTGGCTAAGTTGTTTTGAGTTTAGGACAATTTGAAAATTTGGCAGAAAAATCTCCATGCACACTTCCCATGTTGGCAAACTTTTCATTTTTACGTATATTCTGGAGAGAGAGAGAGAGTGCCAGTATGTTCTCTAAAAGGAAGTAATTCTAAACGTAAGTTAAAACAGATGCTCGCCTTCTGCTGCTCCTTGCTTACTGAAAGGTTTTCTGATAGACCTGAGATTAGGTCAGCTTTCAGTTCCCTCTAGTCTGAGTGCCTGCGTGCTAGAGCTGGGAGGAGGAGGAGCAAACGGGATCCTCTTCTCGCACTGTGTGTATCCTCGCCATTACAGCATGCTCCGCCACTGCCCTTTATGAACAAGAACTGGAGTCGCTGCAGCAGATGACACTGTGTAAACAAACGTTAGAGGTTTGGGGCTTTTCCCCACTTCAGCTTTGAAGCCACAGGAATTTCTGAGCTTGTGCCTCTGACCCTGAGACTTCTTCCAGCACCTTAGTTCTTCAAGTGACCGCTGGAGACTGAAGTGCAACTTGCAAAGCAAGAAGTATTAAGAAGAGATAGCAGCCAGAGGCTGCAGCTTCCCTGTGTTCTGTCTTTTAAATTCAGTCATTCCTTAGCCTTGTAGACTGTTTGGAGAATGCTTTTGTGATGTGAGGAATTAAAGTTTTCTTCCTGTATACACTTTTTCCTCAAATAAATAGGATTGACACTGTGATTAAAAAAAAAAAAAAAGTTGCTCTGCTCATCTGCCCACCTTGGGTGTTTCAAGAGTATACAAATGATAACTTCACTTCCAATATATATGGCATTTCTTTATACTGACAAAGTTGACTTTATACAAGACTAAGACCCTGTGTTCCTCATGGGCATACTTGGGTAAAGTCACAAAGAATATGAATCCAAGAGTGCTAATAAAGAATTAACTATAGGTAGCATATCTCAGATACATCTCTCTATTTTCCTTTATGTATTGCAAACATTTTTTTCTCTGTACTATAGGCCATAAAGTAATATAATAAGGATAACTGGAATTTATTCACCCGAGCTATATAGCTACTGATATTGACCATAATTCATTAGTCTCACAAACCTAAAGGAGAAGGCTTAGACTTTTCACAATCCCCAAGGATTGGAGGATTCATTATTTGATATAGCTTCTCCTTCTGTCTTAAAAGACGCTTGGCCAAAAGTGCTGGACTTATAAGTATATATTACCAACCTAATATTATGCATATGTAGTATTAGGGATCAAACACAGAGCTTAATGTATGTTAGATAAGCATTCCTCAACAGTAATATTGATGCTTTGGCTGAAGACATGCCTCAGCATATAAAAACTATTTATATTTATGTTTATATTTATATGCTTCAACATATAAAAGTATTCAAGCCTGGGATTCCTGGTTGAAAGGAGAAAATCTATGTTCGAATGTTGTCTTCTATTTTCTGACCTCCACGAATATACATGCACTCTCACAGTAGTTTGCACGATAATAATAACGTTAAATTAATGAAGTTAAATTTGAAGAGGGGCAGCCAGTAAGATGGCTCATCAAGTAAAGGCAGAAGAGTACCAACTTCACATACTCTGACCTACACACATGTTTCATGGCACTTACACCCTTCCCATCACTTACACACTTGAACACAATAAATAAATAAATAAATAAATAAATAAATAAATAAATAAATAAATAAATAAATAATTTTCTTTTTTGAGACAGGGTATCACTGTGTATCCCTGGCTGTTATAGAACTTACTCTGTAGACCAGGCTGGCCTCAAACTCACAGAGATCTGCCTGCCTCTACCTCCCTAGTGGAATAAGAGATCAATACAGATTTTGGAATAGATTACTAAATTCTTAATTTGCAGTCAAAACAAATGAAGAACTCAGTAGCATATGTGTGTTCACTTTGATTTGACAGAAAATTATGGTTTCCTTAAGTCTGGAATGAAGCAATGTGCAGGATCTAATCATTCCCTCAGTATTAATCAGCACATGGATTCTTCATGTGTCATTGTAACTTTTTGCTTTATCTTTGTGGATATTTGCAGTATCAATTTGTCAAGCAGGTCAATTTTGAAAGCTTCTGTGGATATGACTTTTTATTAGGTAGCACTAAATGGATGCAAACAGGCTGAAGGATTTTGAGTATTGATATCTATCTATCCCTCAATTTTATATATTCTTTCAGATGTTAATAGAATTGGATAAAACAGAAAAAATAAGTATTGATATTTGATACTTAGTTCCATTTATTTTACACTTGTACTCATTTCTTCTTTTAAAGAACAACTAAGTGGTGTAGATATCAGGAAATTCCACCTTATAGATGGGAACATTCATGAGCACTGATTAACATCACTGAAGTTAGTAGTTGATCAGTGGGATCAAAGTAAGATTTGACCTCAGTTGGCATAGTTTTTGTTCCTATGTACTTAATCACTATGTTATCCTCAATGAGATACAACTAATGCATTTTAAAACCTTTTACCTACATATTACATAAGCCTTCTATGGTGCATCTGTTAATTAAATGCTATAGCTAATGGAACTTATGTTGTACTTGGTTTTCCTGATTAAATCTTTTCTACGTGGAGACCCCAGAATATTTCTTCTTGCTGTCTAGATAATTTTACCTGCAGATACAAAAATCTGGCTCCTGTTTTTAATCTTTATAGTCTCAAAAAAAAAAACCAGAATAGAAAAAAAATCTATGCATTTCCCCCATATACCATTTTCAAAGCACGATAAATATGGTATTTTAAAAGATGGTTTTATAGTGTAAGTTTTTCCCTATATCAGTCCTGTCAGCTTGAAATTTTTTAAGTCATTCCTCTAATATCAAAGTTTGTTTTACGTAGTCACTGATGGGGTAAATATTTGTTTTGCTAATTTTTCTTTAAGAAATTTTTATCTTGATAATAGACTGCCTGTTTGAAGGCATATTCTTTAAGAGCAAAATTTTATGACCAGAAATAGTAGCACACACCTTTAATCTTAGCACCTGAGAGATAGAGGCAGACAGATCTCTGTGTGTGTGAGGCCAGCCTGGTCTAGAGTAAGTTCCAGCACAGCAGCCAGAGCTACACAGTGAGGCCCAATGTCCGAAAAGAAAACTTTGAAGAAAGCCTTTCTTCTAACAAGTCTTCTGTAGTTCTCTACTTCCATACCTCAGCCATTCTTTTTATAAAAAATATTTATTCTTAGTTAATCCCCACATCTACAAGTAACCATTCCTAAATCCAAAGGATAATTGAAAAATTATCAGATCACTGGATCAAATGAGAGATTTATTCCCCTATTTTAGGAAATGGATTTTCTAATGAATTTCAACCAAACTAACCCAAAATCAGCTTTTGGTATACTTCATGCTAATGATAGATTTGCTTTTTGCTTTTGAAGGAGAATTGATATTCACAAATCATATGTCACAAGCCACTAAAAGTGTCAGACTCCCACAGCAGGCCCTTGGTGGCTTGTTAATCTCCTCTGTTTAAAGGAAACAGACTAATTCACTTACATATAATGAAAGCCATTCCTGTTCAGGCCAGCCCCTCCAAAAGCATCAGTCCGTGCAAGTCCTGCCTTTCTCTTCACCTCCTCCTTCCTGACTCTGACAATTAAACACGGAATTAAGACACAACGATCTCCTTAATGTTGTCATGCCTGAGTTCTTTCAGATGTCACATATGTTAAAAGAAAAAAAAAAGAAAAATATTTCATGTTTTTCTAGCATCAAAAGGGAATAGCAGGGTCCCCCTGCCCACCTTTCACCATTGTTCTCTGCAAAGCATAAAGGATAAACCAGGATGTTAAATACCAGGGCCAGATGTATATATAACCTTTTGCCCTCATTATTCTAATTGGTTTCCATCAGGGGGGGGGGAATAAAATTCCACAAAATAGGAATTAATTAATGCAAAGCTGAGATAGTAAACTTAGCTTAGCTAATAATCCAGGACTTTAAAAACTACAATGATAAGAAGTTACAAGAGATTAAATGATAATATGCCTAATCCTAAAAGAAGGAAGGGAAATGACTTATCTTTATTGTTGGCACTCAGATATTATCTAATTTTCATGTATTGTGCCCAGGTTGTATTATTTTTAATGCTTCTCATATTTACATTTATTTTTGTACTTTGAAAGACAAGCCAATGTTCTAACACTTGTGGCTAACTATGTTGGATCTGTGCTTTCTGACTTTGTGTGGTTTTCCTTTTTAGTAGTATTAGTTATTTGTGACAACTAATATAGTTGAATTAGATCACCCTCACAAGTGTCTTAATGACAAAAGAAGAAACCTGGGAACTGGGATGAAAATAGACTTGTGCTTTCAATGTATGTCTTAAAGCTTAGAGTCATAAGAGTGAATATCTGGAGTTAGTACATTTAGGAGGGAAATTTTTTCATTGCAAGCATACTGTACATGTTAGTCATGGCTCAGAGTAGAGTAGGAATTTTATGGAGTAAGAAGGGGGAGGTGCAAGAAGGTTTTGAATTTCCTTCCAAATGTATTTTTTAAATAACATTACAGAATCAGGATCTATGAAGAAGGGAACAATAAAAAAGAAAGATTTTGTAGCTGTTGTTGACAAATGACTTGAGGATGGAGTTGACTGTTGGGAATGGGATATGAAGAGACCCAAAGAGACATTGATTAAAGAATTTTAGAATGTGTCAATGCTGGAATCCCCTAAGATACCCCCTAAAGTGTGTTGACAGCTAATTTTGGAATATAAAGTCAGGATGGAGGTTTTGATGTAGGGGAGGAACATCCAGAAGTCATTTAGGCCACTCCAGTCATTCTGCAAAACATACCCATCATT
The DNA here is from genome assembly GCA_028555095.1 of Dicrostonyx torquatus. Lineage (NCBI taxonomy): Eukaryota > Metazoa > Chordata > Mammalia > Rodentia > Cricetidae > Dicrostonyx > Dicrostonyx torquatus. Next base: position 14,080,515 of record JAQHUG010000005.1, read on the forward strand.
CTAGACATCTTTTCCCCCACTCTTACCAATAATAATCACAATTGGAGATTCTCCTGTGTTCTTTAGTAGCCATGTCTAGCATGGTTTAATATTTGGATATATACAGATACATAGTAATGAATATATTCATCATGCGTACATATTGCATTACCTATTTTTAATTTTCATCGTGCACGCCCATTTTGCCTTCTTGAGGTAAACAAGGACATTCATATACACATACACATGCACATGATGAGTCTCAGTAAGAAACTGTTTGTTTCCTAATGTACTTTGAGGAGGCTGGGATAATGGTTCAATTTGTAAAGCTTGTCTGTCAAGCATGCAGACTGGTCCTGAACTCAGATTTCTAGCACCCGATTTAAAAAGGATAGGTATGGAGTGAGCAGGGTGGAGGCAGACAGATCTTCTGAACTCACTGACCGCCCATTTTAGCAGAACTGGAGAGCTCCAGGTTCAGTGACAGACATTATCTCAAAATCTAAAGTGGAAAGTAATCAGCCACTGGTCTTCACCACACAGGCACACTTTTGCACAACCATAGACATGCACATGATCTCCTATACATGCATCACAAATTTGCACACAAATTAAATTGCAAAAGAAAATATATAATTTAGATGATTTTGAGAGTCCCTTAACCACTAAGTCTCAGTCTAGCTAGAATCTGAATGCAAAAGTTTAACTATACTTTCTAGAACTTATGGAAATACATTTTCAGTTACATGATATACATTACATATAAAATGTCATGTTACTATAGACTTTAGTTTGTTTCCTTACTACATAGGTAATCTTATTTTTATGTAGGTGTTACATAAGAGATAAAGTCTAAAGAAAAAAATGTGCCTTGGGTAAATAATAGCTAGTGAAAGGAAAGGTTGAAGATTTCCATAGGCTGAAAGTGTATATAAAACTATAAATGACCGGGTGATGGTGGCAGATGCCTTTAATCCCAGCACTCCAGAGGCAGAGACAGGTGGATCTCTGTGAATTCGAGGTCAGCCTGGTCTGCAAGAACTAGTTCCAAAACAGCCAGGGTTGTTACACAGAGAAGCCCTGTCTTGAAAAGCTGAAAACAAAACAAAAGAACAACAACAACAAAACTATAAATGATTTCAAGAACAGAATAGTCAGTGGTAGTCCACTAATTTAAACATAAGTTTCCTAACGACACAATACAAATATGAGATTGCTAAGAACATTTTGCTCACACGGTAAAGAAAATCTTTCAATGGAGAAAGATGCTGTCAATGACCTAACTGAAAAATCTAACTAAAAGTGGTTGAATATTTCATTCTCTGATTCTGCTTTTTAGCATGCATTTGACAACATTCAACATCTATCATATTTCCTTAGGGTTAGTAAGGTAACTCACTTGAAATCACAAATTGTGACACTTGATTGATTAAAAAAATTCACAGAAATATTAGAACATTCAAACATCATGAGAATGTTGTAATTTTTCTCTTTTAAATTGCTATTGCCTTCAAGAATATCCAACAGCTGAGTCTTGCTGATTGCGTGCCAACATTATCATATTTTTATAAGGCTTCAAAATGTCCAATTCTTTACTGTTTATCAAAATGTAGAGGTGACATTCACAGATAGTTATTAAGAGAGGATCACTTGAGATTCACCAATTCCTTACCTGCTAATTTTCTCTGATAGAGCTGTTTAGTTTTTTGTTTTGTTTTGTTTTGGACTGTAAGTTGAAAACTATATTGATAGTGCATCAAATAATGGAATTTTAGAGATCTTATGTAAGGACATATTTTTAAATAACATAATTAAGGTCAATTAGACTCTTCTGTTGTTTATCCCAAATTAAACTACTAATAAAAATCATGTGAAATATTGGAAAAGTCACAGTGCTTCTCATTCAGAATTCATCACAGTATTCATCATTTGGCAAATGCACACAAGTACTTGTTATACTCCATCCTTTGTGAAGTAGTTTGGTACAATAAGATGAATCATTGTTATCTCTTACATGCTGCTTATAACTTGGAAGCAGAGAAAAATACGTATTCACACAGGACAGTAATCATCTGAATAATAGACAAGCCAAGAACAAAGAAGAGTAAAATGCAACCCTAATAATATCTAAATATTTAGGTTAAAACCATATGAGATGAATGATATGAATGATACCAACTCAAGTTTCTCCAAGGAGGACTTCTTTTTTTGTCAGGGAATAAAGGATATATAAGCTATCTTCAAGGCATTAGGGAGATTGTGAATACATATGCATATGCATACATTGTGAATGCATATATTACAGCAAAAAGAATTAAAACAATTGTCAACATAATTAGGGCAACATAATTCTAAATGTTTGTTATTTAACAAATAATATCTTTTTATACTATCTGAGTGTTGAATTATCAAAGGTAGAAAAATGCAAGGTTAACTACAAGATAAACCATTTATATTTTTCTCTATTATAAAGAGCAAATTCACGAAATGAGAAGTCCAAGTTCAACTGGTTAGTGAGGGAACCAGAGAGAGATAGAGAGAACTCTGGGATACCTGGCATTTTCCTCCAGGTACCCCAAAAGTCACTCCCTAACTTGGTCCCACCTCTTAAAGATCATTGGCTGAGATCTTTGTATACGATAGGCTTCCAAAGTACATCTATGAACTATTAGCATGAAGCACTGTGAAAAATATTAGTTCTGTCAAATGAAGGGAATTGTAAAGAGATCTGTGTGTGACATGCCGGATTATAGAATCTGTCTATAAGCCCTAATAATTCAATCAAAAATACTATGTAGCGAGGAATGGTATTTCCAATTTTCAGGAAAACTAAAGCTAAGCTAAACTAGCTAGCAAGTACAGCGATTAGCAGAACAATGGTCCCAAGCTGGGTTTACCTGAATCTAATCATTGCATAATAGCGTCTCATTTCTATGAGTTTGGTATGACTTTTTAACATTCATGGTCTCTTCAAAAGACCTTCAGGGTTGAAGCAGAAAGAAGAAATGTGGTGGATGCAGTTTGGCAAGATAATTAAAACGTCTTTTTAGGAAAAGTAGCCATAGGGAGAGAGGTGAGAATGACTATGGCAGTGTATGTTTAAGAAACTTCACAAATGCAGACAAAAGGGAAAAGTAATGATATGTAGGTGCTGTGAAAATGGTGACTATAAAAGTGCTGATCATACAAAATAAAACTGGTAAAAAAAATCTCAAGGCAACCTATATACAACATCAAATACAGATTTATTAAGTGCAATGTAATAATGGTTTGTAAAGCACAAGAAGTTTGTAAAAGTCCAATGTGTCTAAGATTTGCCAGACTATGCAAGGCAATTTCTCTTGCCTCCCTGGCTTAGCTCCTAAACAGAGCTTTTATCTGGAGAGATAATTCCAGATGTTCTGACCCCTTTCAAATTCTTATTTGATGATCAGTCATCTGAAGTGGAACTCTCACTCCCCATTGAGTTCTCAGAGTAACACACCGAGGCTTGCTTTCCTAATTAACACATTGGGTCATCCCATGTGCCTAGGAGTTCTTACAGATCAAAATGTCAGATTCTCAAATCAATGGCATTGCCGCTGGGGAAAAGACAAGACTAGCCCTTATGTGGTAGCCTTCACATGTTTCTGCAGAGAAGGCTCCCAAGAGTGTCTAAAAAATCTCAGCTGTTATTTCTCCAACTTAATTTGTTTTGTTTTATCCCAGAAAGCAATAAACTACCAGCTAAGAAGAGTCAGGGTGCTTCTGTGGAGCAGCAGAAGCTGCTTTCAGCAGAACTAGCAAACCCTCTGATTGTCACCATTCCAGTCAAGATTTCAACACAGAAGAATGATCTTGACATAGAGTTGCTTCTGCAACACAGAAGAATGATCTTGACATAGAGTTGCTTCTGCAAATGAATTAAAATTTATTATTGCCTCTAAGAATCCAGAGTAGCTTTTAATGTAGATATTGCTGCACATGTCTATATTCTATTAAAAATTAGTTAAAATAGCATTCATTCACAAATATTAAAAGTTTAAATTAGGGAAATATGAGGAAATCATCTTTGATTTTAGCCACATCAGCCTTCTTAAAAGATCCAAATCTTGAAATATCATTGAGATAGAATATATTATTGACAACATAATGGCATTATTATTTTAACAATAATTCCGTCGTCAATTGTATTGCTAAAACCATCTTGCTTCTTTTAACCAAGTAATAATAATTGCTTTCTTCATATTATACAGCTATTCATTGAGAACCTGTTGGGTGGCTGTGTGGCAATTCCTGTAATTCTAATATTTAATTTAGGATGCTGAGGTAAGAGGATAATGAGTTTCAGACTAATTTAACCTACATAGAAAGAGCTTGTCTCAAAAATAGCAGTATTAATAAAAACAAGAAAACAGAAGACGTCAGCCCTATACTTCAAATTCCTACAACAATCTAATTTAGATTTAAGGAAGTTAATATAATGGAATCTATAACTATAATTTCTGAGTGCAAATGAAGTAATCAGTACAGTGGTGGGTATGATAAAGTCTTGGAGGTAAAAACACAAGAGCTGTTCATTGAAGGAAGCATACATTCTAGAGGAGAGACTGAAGGGAATTCAAAGTAATATCTTTGTCCTAATTTGAAATGTAGTTTGTATATGGAATAAGCATTCAAAGCATGTGACTGAAGGAATGACAGAACCAGGGAAGACAGTGCTTGAGATAGTTGGTGAACTCATATTTTGGTAGATATATGAAAGGCTATCATAAGATTGCAAACATAGGAAAAATAGGAGAGTTCAGTTGGCACATTGTCTTGCTTTTAAAAATTATTTTTCTTGGTGGACTAGATTTTCAGCAATTAAATACTATCTGTTTTATTTAAAGATGTCTGCTATTGGATTAGATCTCATTTGGCTTTCAAAATTATCTAAATGAATCTTGGCAAAAGTCATGCATGAAGTCATGATATGTCACAATTCATGAAAGTATTAAAGGGATACTTGTCAATTGGCCAATTTGCTTTGCACTTTTTTTTTCTTTTTTGGATAGTGATGACTGCATTCATGCAAAGGGCCGTTCTAAGGCTCACAAAAACTATAGATCCTGTATGAAAATTCAGTCAAGGAAATGAATATATTCTCAACAATCCTGGTGATGTACCTCATCACATTTTTTAGTAGGGAACTGAACTCTCTGGAGCAAATTACATCAACTACTTAGCACAAAGCTACCTATTGGGGAAAGTAAGGGACTGTTAAAGGATCTCTCATGTGCAAATGATTTATAAATGCTATTGTATGTGTCCCTACAATAAACCAGCTGGGAAAAAGTGTCATTATCACCACTTTGCAGTCAGAAAATCTATGACATTAGGATGCTCCATTAGTTTCCTGCAGTCTTCAAACTAATAAATTCAAGCCGATAGCCCAATCTCTTTGAAAACTCCAAAACATAACACTGTCTCTCTGATTCAATCTGAAGGACTGACTTGAGAAAAATGCATGTATCCCAGGCATCTCCCAGGTAATATGGATGGTTTTATGATAACACTAATTCCCTCTTTAAACACCTCACAGCGACAATAGGCTGGTAGAGAAATTAGCAAATGTATTCTTGGTGAGAGATTTCTATCTTTATCTATCATTAACATTTGCATACTGTATCCAGCCAGCATGTATTAGTATCATTTTTTTTTCTTACAAACCTTCATTATACCAAAAGGTGAGGGTTCAGAACGTACCTAAGAACAAGAAGAAAACTCTCAAACTTTCATGATCACGTTTAGCCCTCTGCCATGGTGCTATGAATGGTTCAAAAACAAGTGCAAAATGGTGCCCTGTCCTATGGGAATTACAGTCTTTCTAGGAGCTCTCAGAGTGATACACACTGTACATTATCTACTCCTGACCGGCTTAAGTCTTTGTATTTATGAGGATTTAAGTAAGTGTGTGTGTGTGTGTGTGTGTGTGTGTGTGTGTGTGTGTGCGCGCGCGCACATACACACATGCATCCTGCATCATACAGGGAATGAACACAAGCAAAAATAGATCTGGTCTTAGAGACTGTTATCCTGTGATTTTTATTTTGGGAGGCTAATCCTATTAATTATATGATTTTCATTTTTTTCTTGGCTTTTAAAATAGATATCTCAATTTAAGATACAACACGCTGACTTTTAGTGTTGTCATGGGTAGAGCATGTACCATTAAAACTGATGTGTGGAGATAATACACACCACATGGTTCCTTACTGTCTATATGTCTGGATTTAATCACAGATTCTTCATGAAATGTCGCAATCCTAGAGTGAGTTAGCTGTTAGATTCTTCTATGTTTGAGCTGGGCTGTGTATTATAGGTGAGACTGCATTACAAGGCTACTGAGGTTAATTATGTCTGAAAGTTTCCAGTACAATCTACATCAGTTGACACTCTGTGCACACTACATAAACAGTCTGGAGGGAGACCTTTATTAGCAGAGCAAGAAAGCAGCTAGCTGTCTGTGCTCTATAATGTCCTTTTGTTTTTCAGAATCCTGACTCTAATAGTCATTCTGCTTTATTTAATGTATAGTTAATCAAATGTATGCTTATAAAACCAAATAATTAATAGCATATAAGATCAAATCTTGAATTTAAACAATCCAAATGTAGAAATAGTTCTTAGTTTGAGATGGTATGTGCCAGAATAGCCCTCCATTGCCCCTCAAGAAAAACATGGCATCTTTTACTCCAAATTTCAAATTGAACATGGTATGACTTTGGAAAACAGCCCAATCTGCAAAAAGTACATAAAGAAATTACCCAATAAGCTTAGATTAAAGACCTAGTCTCTTAAATGTCTATTATATTTCCCACCATATAAAATCTTCCTTATTTAGCCGGGCGGTTGTGGCGCACACCTTTAATCCCAGCACTCGGGAGGCAGAGGCAGGCGGATCTTTGTGAGTTCGAGACCAGCTTGGTCTACAAGAGCTAGTTCCAGGACAGGCTCCAAAGCCACAGAGAAACCCTGTTTCGAAAAAAAAAAATCTTCCTTATTTTCCACAAAGTGTAATCTTCTTGTCTGTAGTGCTCTTTTTGTCTCAAACAATAAAAGACAAAGATTGAAGCTAGATAATCTAGGATGGTCTGGGAGGACCTTTTCTTCCATCAAGCCTCTGAGTACGGTGTCATTAATTCCAAGGTTATACAAGGTCTAGCTTTCCTCATGGAAGTTCTGTTTCACTGGCTTCAGTGCGGTTCATGTTAGCGAGGTTAGGCAGACATAATCCTTGCAGATATCCTATGACTTCCAGGGCAAAACACTCGGGAAGATTTTAGGGTTCTCATATCTTTGCAATAAGGAGCTTACTAACCATATAGGAAAAAAAAACTATATTCACTGAAATGTTGAAGAAAAAAACAACACACGGGAGAATCTTGGCATAAATTGGCATATGTGTTAGAACATAAGGACTCCAGAGCTGATGATTAACTTTCACCTTCAGTGATGAAGTAAATTGCTGCCACCCCACAGTGAAACGGAAATGCCCGAAGAATCCTGCTCAGGGTTCCTACAGTGACTGGATAAGGGGCACCTGGCCTTTCTCAGTCAGTATTAACCAACATCCCAACTGAGAATTCTCAGTTCCACTCAGTTCTCTAATAACAACTCCACACTTAGTCTACATATGTAAAACAGGTTTTGTACCTGCAAAGTAACAAGAAAATAAAAAAATGCAAACTGACAAGAGACAATTTGCCATTATTCCAGAACCAACAAGAAGTGGCTTTGCACAATTCCCTGAACTTTGGGGGTTCAGATCTCCTCCGTTGTAAAATGAGATTGGTGATTATTTGCACGGTGTCTGGTGGGTATAACATTCAATTTCTTTAGCTTTCGGGCTTTTGTGGTATGCCAAAATAACTTGTCGCGATTCCAGATTTTTTTTTTTTTACAATCCCAGGAAACTTAGGTAGGATCGGTGACCTAAGAGGCATCTGCTACCTACACGGACATATATTTTCTGTGTAACAACCTTTTTGTACTAACAGATTCTGGCAGTTGAAACAGGAAGAAGTGAAACCTTAGATTTTTTTTTCCTTAGAGCAAAATATATTGGGAGGAAAAGGGATACAAGGTCACCCGGTTAGACTAAAGTGTATAATTCTTTTCTCTCTCACCTCATTCCTGCTCCTCTAGAATGACAGTTGGGTAATAGTGCATCAATTTGATAAGGCTGCCTTGCCCCTCCCAACAACTAAAACCATCCTAGACACCTTTTCATGGACACTCCCTCCATTAAACCTTCAGAGAACTTTAGGACTGCTTTTAAAAATAGCAGATAAATTGATGGCTTTCTTGGGTAACACTCTTCATAGAAAATGTCTCACTGTGGCAAACAGTTGATAGTGCAGTATAAGATTCATGCCTTGACTACAGACATGAAGTCTTTCCTGCCTCCAGAAACATACTCACGAAAGAGCCTGGGACGTCGACATTAGGAAGAAACAGACTCAAAGTCCATTGCATTTGGCTGCTGGTACAGAGTTCATTTTGTTTACATTATTGCTCTCCAAAGCAGACAAGATGAGATTGTCATTATCCAAATGTTGTCCAGGGTTTTCCAAGTTCGTTCCCGAACTAAAGTAACAGATTGCCAAAAAGCATGTTTACGACATTGAATTCATTGTGTAATAAAGTGTTAGGTAGATCAGCTAATAAAATTACTTATTTGGACTTCAATCTAAGTTGAATTTAGGTTTAATTCACCGTCAGGGACAAAGAGAGTTGATTTTGTGATAAACTGAAACATACCCAACATTTTGTTGTTAATAAGGAGTGTGCTCTTTTATCTAGATTTTGCCCAGGGGAACCACTCCCTTTCAGTGGAAGAAGTTGGCCAATATCAACTGTATTGCTGATGGTCACTTAATTGATCTTGATTCCCAAATTTGTTAAAGCATAGTTGGCAAAAAAAGAAAAAAGAAAGAAGGAAAAGAAAAGAAAAAGAAATAAGCTCCTTTGTATTGTCCCTTTCAGCTGACCATGGGCTCAAGAGCTGGGATGGAATTGGTTAAAGTTTAGAAATGGAGCTAATATTAATCTTTCTATTCCCATCATTGATTTCTTAGGGGAAATGTTTTTAGCAATTGCTCCTCTCTCCCTTTCCTGACATGGAGAGTTTTATGTCACCAGTCTATTGTTTAAGCATTAATGAGTCAAGACTCACGGGAAAGGCAGGGATGTGCTTCAAATATTTGGTTCAAAGTACCACTTAAGATGATTTATCTCTTTTTATGCTACTTATCAAATACAAAATAGGAGAAGTGAATCATGATGCTTGAAGTAAAAATATATGTCTTATCCAGCAGTCGGATAGCTGAGCTTTCTATTCTGTGCTGTGCTTTTGTTGTTATGATTTAGTTTTGCAAAAGTATTGTGAAAAATATAGGCCATTCATTGTTTTCCTTGTTTTTATACTTGTGTACACTAACACCTGATTGGTCTGCCTTTATTTTACATTAAGAAATCTGAGGTGATTGATTTTTCATTCTCTATCTTCTTAGTTAACACTATCGCACTAAAAATAAGTTGCACATATATAATTATAATAAATATGTTTCATATATATATATATCTCCTGTCTTTGAGTCTTCATGTCAGAACTTCATAAGTACTCTTTTGGTTCTAGCTATCACTTACCGTGTCTACGAAAAGCACATTATGCCTTAGAAGAAAGAGAATGTGCTTGGATTTCGCACAGCCTCTGTAATGTTAGATGGGGCCACATGTCTCAGAGGGCTTTGGTCAGATGGAGCTTTTACATATTCTGTGTAGGCCAGGAGATAATGGCCTTGCTCAGTGAATTATTTGTTTGTTTTCCTACTCCGTTTTTCTAACTGTAGATGCAAGTAAAATAAATATTCTTTCACGTTCTCCTCCTCATTGAATCCTTTCAGATCACAGTTCTAGTTGTATGGACATATCACTTAGAGACTGTTTTCCCGCAAAGAGCATGGACAAAACTGATTTTCCGAGGCCTGAACATGCATTGGCACCGCTCTGTCGGGTAGCAAGCCTAACGAGCTGAAAAGAAACTGGTGTGAGAATGGCAGTGAATCATGTGAGCTAATAAAACCAACATCCCACCAAAGCAGCATCTGGGTGTGAGGTTTTAAGGAGCAGGCAGGAATGCCCACTAATTATCGGACTGTTAATATGTTGCATATGTTCTGGAGAGGAGATAGTGTGACTCAGGGCAGGCGGTAGCTGAACTGGTAGCCCTGGGTTTTATCCATCACAGATTTAGTATTGAAACTCCAGCTGCATTACAACTTTCTAATGGACTGAATTCCCACACATGACCTGCCACTACAGCCTAACATTATGTCCCATTCAGACTTTTAACTCATGTGGGAGGACTGATGTCTAGGTGACATTTTCTCTCATAGGATGGACATTTGAACATATCCATAAAGATAACATTTGTAACTGTGCTGTAGCAATAAACAGAATTTTAAAGTTCCAAGGTCTTCACAAGCAACTATTTTTTACATTATTTTTCTCTTTCTTGAAATTGTAATATTATAACACCATCTCCCCCTCCTTTTCTACCTCAACCCTTCCTATATATACCCTCTCCTTGCTTTCTTTCAATTCATGGTCTCTATTTTTAGCAAATTGTTGTTACATGCATATATGTATATAAACATATATTTCTAAATATCACCTGTTTAGTCAGGATCAGGTTGACTCTGTGCTTGTTTTCAAGGCTGACCATTTAGTATTGGATAACTAATTGCTATGCTCTGTCCTGAGGAAAACTTTCTCCCAATCTCAGCATTTCTGAGTTGCCTGTAGTTCTTTGTGTAAGGTTGAGGCCTCATGAGCCACGTTACTCCTTGTTCAGATCTTGTTTAGGCAGTCATGTGACTTCATGAGTACAGCTTCTCTGACATTTCTAGGAGACAGAGTATCACATCAAACTCCCTGTTCCATTGTCTCTTACAGTCTTTGGAACTCCTATTCCCAAATGATGCTTAGGCCTTAGGTGCAGGGATTGTGTTACACATGTATCAGTTGGGACTGGGCTCTACATTAACTCTACATACATTTAAAATTAAGAGTTAATTATTTGTCTTAAAAAAGCATTGTAATTTTCCTTTGTTATGCAGTAGCTGGAGTCAGAGAAGATGAAAAGTAATATTAAGTAATGCTATGTGGGTTATTTCATATTTTATGAAAAAATCACCTGCAGTTATAAGTATACTTTCCCCCACCTTGCATGAAAGACAATATTATTTATAATGCCCAAAGTGTCCCTCTTTTGTGAACTATGCTCCTGATCAGCCATTGGATCACTTGGTCTGAGATGGAATTATCAGTAACAGAATGTCTGATTTATTCTATGACTCTATTCCTTAGTAACTTTTACTAATATACTCAACTTAAACATTTCCCAGTTGGTAAAAGAAATGTAGACTTTAAAGTAGAAATTCTAACTAAAAATATAAATATTTAGTTCTAGATTTTGTGTGTGTGTGTGTGTGTGTGTGTGTATTTAACTTGAAGCAAGGAACATCTATGGTGTACATCTTTTAAATCAAATTATAACCATAACTCACATGATTGACTATATTTCTTTAACTTTATTGTGCAAAAATGGAAATTTCTATGACTTGTTATAGTGCGTCCAGATGTCAAACCAGCAGCAGAGTAAGCATAAAAAGAAATGTTAGTTCAGAAATTAGTGATAGATAACTTGGGAGCCTTCCTCCCTTGCAGAACTGAAATGCTGATGCCGAAACTGCCTTGGGAAACCTGTGCCTCTTAATTACAGAGGACACGTTCCTCCTGTAGATGCCTCTTTATTTTAACTAAACAAACAGTGTTTGTGAGCAGTCATTTGTTTTGTGTTAAATTCAGTTTTATTTGATGCTCACTGGGGTTTTGCCTGCACGTATGAATGTGTGAGGTTGTCAGAAGCCCTGCAACAGGAGTTACAGACAGGTGTGAGCTGCCATGTGGGTGCTGAGAATTGTACCTAGGTCCTCAGGAAGAGCAGCCAGTGCTCTTAACTGCTAGGCCATTTCTCCAGCCACAGAGAGCAGTCATTTGAATGAAGTTTCATGTATAGTTCTGAAATCCTCAGGAATTTTTCGTGTAAAAATGAAGTTCGAGTCTTTCGTAAAAAAACACATCAGAAAACGTGGCCTGGTGGGTACCAACTAGGAAACATCTTAGGATAAGATCTTTAGGAAGATTCTAAGAATGAGTCTCTGACACATTTGAGAATTATTTGTCTATCATGGAATGATAAAGGCCTTCTTTTCTGTGACAAAATGTGCAGGATACTCATATTATGGATCCGTGTTTAATGGAGCTAATTATGCTCTTTGAGTGAGAGAAATAAAAATTTTAATCTTGTGTGATCATCTTCTACCTTGAGAAGTAGAAAAGCGTTTCTTAGATCCATGAAAACCAAGTCTCAGTATTGACTGAATTGAATAAGCTAATTTTGTTCCCTTAACACTTAGAGAATGCGCAAATTGACTTAGAGGGTTAATTTTATCTTTAAACTTTTTAGACATGATTATAGTAACAGTGAAATGGTTTTCGTTGGGACATATTTACAAAGACAGCAAAATAATGCAAATAAAAATGTGGGGTTTTTCAACTTGGAAACTCAACCAAAAGTTATTAAAAATCATATTCTAAAACACAAAACAAACCCAGACTGTGGTGCTATGCAATACACAAGCCAATAATAAACCACAGTAATTTGATGAGGGTATCACTAAGATCAAATAATGATTTTTTTCATGAAATAAATTGTAGACAAAATCTCATTTCTTTTTTTTTGTTTGTTTTTTGTTTTTTGTTTTTCGAGACAGGGTTTCTCTGTGGCTTTGGAGCCTGTCCTGGAACTAGCTCTTGTAGACCAGGTTGGTCTCGAACTCACAGAGATCCACCTGCCTCTGCCTCCCGAGTGCTGGGATTAAAGGCGTGCGCCACCACCGCCCGGCCAAACGGGACTTTAAAACTGGATACGTTTCTTATATTTTACACATGAGTTACATATTCTCTATAACTGAAGAGCATATATTGCACATATTTACCAATAGGTGGTCTATATGCCATTTGCATGCCTATGAATAGGCATATAAGCATTATTTTCATGTTAGTGACTTTAATTCATGGCCTTTATTGCAAGTGTGTAAGACAAAAAAGAAGTTACAATAATAATTACTCATAATTCTGCTACACAGAGATATTTTGCTGAACTTCCCTTTACTTCTTTCTCTGTATCTATGGTTTTGTAATTAATAGTTTTTAATTATCATATATTCATTGCTCAAAATTAAAAACTTCAGAGTGTTATGCAAATATATCATGTACTTTGATCATATTAAACCCTCACAGAAATCTAATCCCCCATCCCCTGCACCCACTAGTCTCCTTACTTTCCCCAAATAGTCTCTCACTTGACTAATGCCATATGTATAAGTACATGTATATTATAAATGTGTGTATGTGTGTGTGGAGAGAGAGAGAGAGAGAGAGAGAGAGAGAGAGAGAGAGAGAGAATATATGCAATATTTGTCTACTTGTGTTTCTGGGTTGGACTTATTTTACTTAATACAATAATCTTCTATTTCCTCCACTTTTCTACAAGTGGCATAGATTTTGTCTTTTTATGACTGAACACATCTTCCTTGTGTGTATGTATAACTCATTCAGTGTTGACAGACACCTAAACTGATTCCGTAACTTGGTTATCATGACAGCTACAATAAACATGGATGAATCTGATCCCTGTAGGATGCTGGCTTTGATCTCTTTGGGCATATTCCCAGGATTAGCCCACCTTGACTATATAGTAGTTCCACTCTCAGTTTTTGAGTGATTTTCTTCGAGATTTGCACAGTGATCAAATACCACTGATATGATAGTAGCCTCTTTTCTCTGTGTTCTCAACAGCACTTGTTATTGTTTCCTTACTGATGGCCTTTCTTATTAGAGATGGAATCTCAATGTAGCTTTCACTTACATGTGATCATGTAACTAAATAATAAATCTATGCTCTGAAAAATATTACATTGTACACAGTCCACTGAAGAGTAGTTATAATTACATTTACTTATGGACACTTTTCCTTATCATTAAAATATCCATGTATTAGTTTGACTCCCTTAAAAATTCTGACCAGTATTTAGTTTACCTGGCCATTCAAGTGAGCAATGAAAATTTACTGATCATAGAAAAAGGAGGAACAATGAGTAGGACCAAAGCATTATGTGTGTGGGGAAAGTGACCTTTTATTGTTTATTACTTTTATTATTTACATTTATGTGCCCATCCTTACTCACAGAAATTTGCCTAAGTCAGAATGAGTTTGTGGGAAACTACAGAAAATAAGACCGGCTTCACAAAGCAACTGACACATTGCATAAGGAATGAAATAAATATGAAAACTGAGAGTGACATTTTACTGGGAAGGATACGAAGACGAATGGCCTGCCAGTACCTTTCCCACACAAATCACCAGATTTTCATCAGTTAACACCTTTCCTTTAAAAAATGTTCCATTCTAAGAGTTCAGTTAAACAACAATTGACTTTTACTGTAAGTAGACATGTACACAGCATCGCATGGAACACCCATGCCCTAAGTAAGGTTCCTAGGATGTTTACTGAAGTTCAGCCTTTGCTGGGCAGCCCACATTTTGTTCACTACTCCCAGCTACTTGCTCCTGGGAAAAGATAATGAGAAGGGTCACAGCTTCCATTTTATCTGGAATGGGAGTGGGAGAAAACTGCACTGAACTCTGAGGCAGCTCCAAGGGTGGAGTGAACACAACTGTGCACAGTTAGTGTCAGGATGATTATGAAATCCAGACCCCAAGTCAAGTGCCCTTTCTTCTGCTTCCATTTATGGCAAGACGATTCCATTAGGAAGTTTTATTAGCATTAACTTTGTTTAACACTTATAGATTATTTTATTCTATTATTGTGAGTGGTTTCAAAAAATGCTTTTTTAAGAATTCACTGTTAGCCTTCCATGAAGTGCATCACTCTTTTTAAAGAACTGGTGCATGCATTGACACCATTACCCACTGCACCTACAGTATAGCTAGAAGGCAGACAGTGTCTTTGAGGGGCTTCCTTGGACCATTCTCACATTTTTCAAAAATTTTCATTCAAACATTTTCTATGTATAATTTATGCTCAATT
This sequence comes from Dicrostonyx torquatus, assembly GCA_028555095.1. Lineage (NCBI taxonomy): Eukaryota > Metazoa > Chordata > Mammalia > Rodentia > Cricetidae > Dicrostonyx > Dicrostonyx torquatus. Next base: position 14,095,697 of record JAQHUG010000005.1, read on the forward strand.
ATGACATTCTTAAGAAAAACATTACACAGCAAAATGATTTTCTGAAATGATCATATATTGCCTTCTAAATTAAATAAAAACATATCTTTGTTATCCAAACATAAAATTATATTTTCATAACAAAAGTATTTTCCTATAGTACAAAAACTAGTCATATTGGTTAATGCCTGAAATCATAGTTCTCTAAAATTCAAGGCAATAGGACTGTTAAGAATTCAAAGTCAGTCTGGACTATGAAATGAGTAGTTGGCAAGCCTGTGCTACAATGTGAGAGTCTATCTCAAAAAAATAAAATAATTATTTTTTCTATAGTAGTAGTGCAAGCTTTAAGACAGAGTTACTAGGTGACAATCACTAGTGCTGTGATCTCCTTCTGTATGCGTGGGACCCATGTTTAATGAACAGCTACACATTTAGCATCTACCATGTGCTATATTCAGATCCTTTGGTCTGGGCTAAGGTCCTGAAAGCAGCAACTATCTCTGTATCAGATGTAATTTATTCACATAACAATCAGTGTGTGTTCAAGGTATGACAAGTCTCTACACACAGACACCAAATGATACTTCTTAAGATACTGAAGGCTCGGCAGAAAGAATATTGTGTAAAGCAGACCTCTAAGTTTCTTTATAAAGAATGAAGATAAGGGGGAAGGCGGTGGGGTAGTGGGGGAGCGGGAGGGCCGGGAACAAGGGGAGTAAATGTAAATTTTTCTTTTAACAATAAAAAAAAGAAAAAAAAGAATGAAGATAACTTGCCCAAACATAAAAGGAAATATTGCTAGTGCCATCCTAAGCAAGAGTTGAGACCACCCAACTCAATGAGCTTTTTAGCTTTCAGTAGTTTATTTATTTGTGTGTATATGATCACATGGATTTGGTTTTGGTCAGTATCTTTATCACAGCAACACAGAAACAAATGTAGTACCATATCAATGTCAGGGAAATGATTCTCAGAAGCCTCAAAAAACAAAATCACTGAGTTTAAGAATAATTGAGAGTAAAAATTGAGACTGATAACTTATAAAAGTAAAAATGAAAAAGTTACAGAGTAGATTATGATTATGTGGCCCATTAAAAACAGCAGGAAGTTAATGAAGAAACTAATAGAGGTGAACGATGCCACTTTGGAAATGAGAAACTAGAAAAGTGAAAGCCTTGTGCAAGTGAGAATATGGCTTTAGATCTAACAGTGGAGCTGCAAGAAATAACAGCATCCAGAAACACATCGGAGGTAGAATGCATCAGGCTTCCATTTTACTGTAAATGGGAGTGGGAGGTATAGGCATGTGAACGGTGAATTTCTGTTCCTGAGAGAGACCTTGGTTCAAGGAAAAGCTTCAGGAGGACCACTCATTTAGTTTCAGAGATATTAAGATAATCATTAAAATTTCAATAGCTGTTAAGTAGAGGTTTATGAACTTAAAGAAAAAGATGTCACAGTTAAAACTGTCTGTTTGGGCATTACTAACATGTGTTTGGGATTTAAACTCATGAAGCAGATCCCTGTGGAAACTATACAGGGTATCTGGGCTTGAGTCCAAAGTCAACATAGCATTTCCATGATGAGTAGAGAATTGGGAAAGATTGAGAGAGAAAGAAGTGCTGTTGAAGAATATCCCAATAGTCAAGGTGTTATCACAGACGACAGGAGAGAAAACTGTTTCCATGGGAAGGTCTGAGGTAAGACCTTTGGAGTAACAGAGGTACCACTATTGATGGTGATGACAGCAAGCAAGGACCTAGCAGAGCTAATAAAGAGAGGGGAGGGTAAAATGGCAAAATGATAACCTACAGAAAATCCCATGATTTCCTCAGAAAGGGGACATAAAACAAAAATGGAGAGAAATGCAGAAAATCCTTGGTGGATCAGAGAAAGGACGTTCTTAACCTGAGAGAGAGACAGACATGCTGCAGTCACAGCCCCACCTACAGACAGACAGGAAGGGTGGAAACAAGCATTTTCTCAGGAAGAAGTAGTTGAAAGTTGGGTCATAATGGAGACTTTTATTACATTAATATTCTTCTGAACAGATAAATATAAATTTGATGGAATCTAAGACATTTTAACAACAGCATTTTAGTGTTTTAAAGCTTATATTTTCCTTCAGTATTTGCTCAAATCAGATCACCCAATTTTCTCATTCTATCATTCATTATTTTACAATATGAAAATATTATCATTGACCCTCAGCTTTTAGCATTTGAAGATCCTTTTTAGAGATAATGTCAGGCCAGGAACTTGCTATGAAGTGAAGCAAAACTTGAACTCCTGAACTCCATTTCTATCTCCAAGTATTGAGACTATAGTCACATGCCACTGGTATGGGAAGTCTGTCTATGTGTTGCTCTTGTTGGTTAATGAATAAAGAAACTGCCTTGGCCTGGGATAGGGCAGAACTTAGGTAAGTGGGGAAAATTGGACTGAATGCTGGGAGAAGAAAGGCAGGGAGAGAGACGCCATGGAGCCACGGCTAGAGTCAGACATGCCAAAACTTTGCCGGTAAGCCACTGCCATGTGGCGATACACAGATTCATAGAAATGGGTTAAATTAAGGTGTGAGAGTAGCCAATAAGAAGTTAAAGCTAATGGGCCAAGCAGTGATTTAATTAATACAATTTCTGTGTGATTATTTCAGGTCTAAGCTAGCTGGGCAGCCAGGGCTTATATATAATAACATGAAGGTATTTTCAACTCTATACTTAGAATTATTAAATTTGAATCATGATGAAAAGTTAGTTTTGTGCTTTTAAATAGCTTTATTATTTCATGGCTAAAATCAACACACTGGATGAAAAATGGTGCATATACATGCAACATGCTCGTTTTGAAGCTAGACAATGTATAGTGTAACTATGAATTAAATTAGTTGAAACTTTTGGCACTCAAAGCCAAAGATCAATGGTCCATGCACAATAAAAAGGAAACAAAACCCAAAGAAACGCCTATTATATTTTGTCTAAACTGGAGATGTTACTAGGAATAGACAAATGAGTCTTTTCCAAAGTCAGAGTTATTTTTTCAAGTGAAATCCTTTGAAAGTCCAAAAACTTCCTTTCCTTTCCTGACCCATAGAAACCACTGACCCAGTACATACCATAAAATCAGAACAATGTTGAAACACTGTTATTATTAGCATTAGGCCACGGAAAATCCTCTTGAAGCGAACAGCTCTCTCTCCATCTTGAGTACTGGGAACATAAGTATTTGTCCCTCAAAGCAGAAGTGGGTCAGGCAGCTGGGTTGGGGTGGTGGATGGGGAGCCAGAAAAACCTAATTTAAAAACTTTTCCTAAATTACAACACAGCTAGAAACTGGCAATTTTGCTGATTGAAATTTACAAAATATAATTGAGCATTCATGTAATATTTAAAACAATTGCAAATTATATTTTGCATGAGTCAGCAGTACCTACCAAGGAGTACAAGTATACCAATATTGTCATCCTGGTTGCTGGTCTCTAAGCAACCTTGGTTTGATCATATTCCTGAATTTACCCCTGTGACACGTTGAGATTCACTATTCCCTAAGACTGAACTATGGTGATGGGATTCCTTAAACCTTGGGTAGGGAATGTAGTGAGCCTCGCTGAAGCTGACGGCTATCACTTGAGCTCAATTTCAACTGACTCATTGTCAGTCTGGACACATTTTGTTTACTATTCTAAGCAGACTTCTGGCCATTCCGTAAGGCTTGCCCTCTCCATCTCTGTGTGCAGCTTCATCTCCAACTGCCTCTCTGGTTTGCTAGTTGTGTGACAGTATATAGCAGTCAGTTTTCCATTGCTGGCTTGTTATGCCATCATTAGCATTGTTTCTTCAACAACTGTTTCAAATAGTACTGTTACAAAGTTGGCCATGTCCATTAGACCTCTATCTTATTACTTACGAAATATTCCCTTTAAATTGATTTGTTGTGTGTAGTAATATAATACGTCTTTGAAAAGAAATCATCTCTCCTATCACTCTCATAAAGGAAAGCTATTGCCAGAAACACAAAGTAATAAATAATATGAAGAAAATTATATATTATCTTATGTGGTATGTTTCTCAGGATAATCGAAGTTTTGGAGTAATGATTTCACCTATTAAATGAGAGATATAAGCAAGCTTTCTGGAGATCCTAATGATATTGTTACTAAATTGAGATTCTGCTTGACATATCACAAGGATTGAAAGGCTGTGTGTCATTGTATGACTCCGTGCTATTTCATATCATGTCTGTGTCGCCTCAGAAATACCACGTTTCCTCAATGTGTTATGTGAAAGTTATGCATGCCCCACTTTAGTATATTGTGATTAGTATGGAACGATCAGACAGCTTGTGCTAAAAAATAATACAACTGGCTATACTGTTGGCTGATTTTTGGTCTTTAACTGCACTTTCTACTTTTGAGCTGTAACATTAGTACAAGGCTTGAAAGACATTTAGATTTTGAAATCCAGTGTAAGTTATGACTGTAATGATTCTCCCTGCCCTTGTCAATTGATAAAACTGTTTCTATACAGAATTAAACTTTACGCTAAATTTGGATATCAAGGAAAGCTTTAAATGGAAAAGTCCATTGTAAATAAGAACCATTAAATGAAAAGCAAAATCTTCTAGTAGTTATTAATCACAATATTACATATAATTATCATATTAATTTGCATGTGTCAATGTACCCCTCACCATTTGCATATATACATGTATGCATTAATACATGTGCACACACATATACGTGAATCTGCATTAATCTTGGAGATATTTCTTCCCTACCTACAATTTGGAAACTGACAGAATAATGAGTAGATTGTCATAAGGATGCTGATGAATAGAGACTCAGTCTTCTCCAAAGATGTGTCCCCTAGTAAGTTATACTATGTCAAATGGTCAGTCCTTAGCACATGTACATAAGCACAGTATTAAGTGGGGCCAGTGTCTATGTCTGTCTTTGTGCATGGGGAAGGTGTGTATGAATAATAATCATAAAGGAAGAGGTCCTGAATTTGAGATGTGGTGTAGGCACATGGAGGAGAAGTTAGCGGTGGTAGGAGTTGTCAAAATGATTTAAATATAATGCTCTTGTGTGAAATTCTTTTAAAAAACAGATAATAAAACCCAATGGAAATCTTGCCAAATTTTGTGATGCAGTTTATAAAGAAGGACCACGTTATGAGGCTAGTGGGTGACTCAGTAAAGTCTTAACGCTATCACTTCTTTGGTGTTATATATTCCATCTTGCAATTAAAAGGGAAATTGACATCTGTACATTTGGACGTGTTATCATTCAACTCCTTTGCTTAAGTTACTGAAAAATCCCAAAGCATATAGTTGATGTATTATGGTTTCTTTTAAATTTTAATATTTCACAATTTCATACACGTATACAATGTATTCTAGTTACTCCTCTTACCACTGTTTTTTTTAAATCTCCTAACTTACAGAACTCCTTTCTTCCCTACCAGTTCCTTCCAGAGTCATGACTTTATGTTTTTGTAGTAGGCTTTAGTGTCGCAATAACCTGAAGTCAGGTGTAATGGTGCCCTTCTAAGAGACAATCCCTTGAGAGATAGAAGCAGGAAGATCAGGAGATCAAAAGTCATCATCAGATACATAGGAGTTCTAGTCTAGCCTGGGCTGTGGGAGACCTGATGGCAACCCCTCACGTTCCTACAGGAGTTTCCTGTCTGTTTTCATCTGATTATGGTAAGGATTTCTGCAGGGATTTATTGTAGAGCTTGGTCTATAACTGACAGTCAGTAAATACTTTGAATAATGGATTCTGGTGTTTCCACTGAACCTTCTATAAACTTCATTATCTAAAATTTCTTTGAACTGCTATTCAAGTTGCTATTTATGCAAGTTATTTGGCAATTCATATTTATATATCTGTGACATCTAAACTGAATGTGACACTTATTTGTGTTCATATTTGTGATATCTATATTGATGTTTGGATATCTAAGTACGTCTAGCGTTTATCAACTTTTTGAAAATCGTTTTTTCTCTTGACAGAATGTATACGCATATTTAGCAATTTTTAATGATGGAATTAGATGTAAAGTTTACTTGCTATTTCCTTGCTTTCTGTAGTGAAAAGCACATAAATCTAACATTAGATAATGTTGCCATACAGTTACATCCGCTGTCAGTTCCATAGTTAATGATATGCCTGGATGCTTTAAAACCAGATTTAACATAAAATAGTATAAATTTTAGAGGCAGCAACTAACTTTTTTAATATGCAGTAAGAGGCAGATGAAACTGCAAATACACGCAGTAACTTTGCGGTAAGTTTACATTCCCAAATATTCACTACAGTAAATTATTAAGAGATATACAGCTAATTTTTTAAAAAGTTGTAAAAACATAGCAATACTTTTAGCCCTTGTCTTCCATCACACCCAAGTGTAATTTTGGTAACACCTACTCTATTAACTGAAATATGAAAATAAGAATATCTATTTTTAATGCTTTCCGTACATTAATTTGTTCTTCATTTATATTCTATCAATTGGGGTCATTCAATATCATTAAAGGTATGTAAGTCAGATCTGGATTCTGTTTTTAAATTCCATCATTAATCCAGAATCACAGGTTCTTTCTTGGTCTCCTCAGATCATATTCAAGATTGCTTCTGTCCTCCTAGTTCATTCTGAGAGCAGTATGACAGTTCCCTAGCTGATGTAAGGCTTCCAATAATGGCTGTGAAATCTCCACCATGGTTTGCAAGTAATAGGATGGGCCAGATGTGAAGAGTTCACACCCTCCATTGTTCTTTCTTAAAGAATGAGTCTTTTTCTATCTGAAGACTTTAAATTTTGTGCTCTTTTCCCCATAATGGGAAACAAGAAACAGAGATGTCTCCGGCCATTTACATGTCCATGTTTTTAATCTATCTGCCCAAATATATAAAATAATAAAGCATAGTCTACTAATCCTTCACTGTATTCAGCACATTTAACGCATGTCCAATGAAGTAGAACTGGGTAGTGTCATTTTAAATTCATATTTTTAATTCTTGCTTTTTGCTAAGTCTTTAAACATTAAATTTAAGCATTTATTAAACTAAATAATATTTCATATATTAAATGTCCAAGAAAACATAGTTAATAACTCTGTAAAATATAAATGGGATAGAAACAAAATCCATGACAGACTGCTATGGTAGGGTAGTTACTTGATCAACACACATCTCTTGCTGTTTATTTATTTATTTATTTTTTGAACTCTGATGGAAACTTTTATTTTAGAGCCTAAGGTCAGATACACCCCAGAGACTTAAAAACACAACATCAAATGAAGACAATAAGAAAATTTTTCTGATTAGTTAGACAATATATTTCAAGGTAATGTATAAACCAATTCTTAGAGTACAGAGTATGATTAACATTAATTATATTTACTTTCTTCTTTGTCTGACATTATTTTCCTTTTACGCAAAAAAGAACAAATCATTTTTCTTTTCTTCTCTATGTTTCTGATTTTATCCCAAGTCACAGATTCTAAATTATAGAAAGAAATCTGTGACAGAAAAGAAAATAAAACCTACCCCAATATAGCCTAAATTATTTCCTTTTTATTAAGACTATTTTTTAAACAATATATTCTGATCATGATTTCCCCTCCTTATCTCCTTCCAGATCCTCTCTGTCTCTTCCCACTTCCAACTCCAAGGCTTCCTTCTCTCTCTCTTTAAAAAACCAACAGGCAAACAAAAAGACAAAAACGCCAGACTAAAACAAAATTTAACAAGTCCAGACTGAAACAAAATTTAACAACTAAGAACAAAGAAGGAAAGAAACACATGCATAAATCCAAAACCTATAAAAACACAAAATCAGAAACCATAGTATAAACAAAAGACCAGTATGGTAATAAATACCCAAACAAGTAATATGAGGGGAAAATATCCTTCAAAAATACCATTGACTTTGTTTCGTACTGTAGTCTAAATTCTTAAAAGGCATTTTCCTTTAGAAGTCCACACTAGTGTGTGTTGTGTGGTCCAAAGTAAATGATATGAACTATAGATTAATTGTGTCAACACCAGTAAAATAGTGAAAAGTATTATTTCACGTAATGACAAGAAAGCCCGGAACTATACTTTGATCTTGCTGAGCCTTATTTTAATGTTGAAATAAATACATGCTTATATACTATTCTTAAACTTCCATACTTTCATTATGTTGCATATGATTTTCTCTTAAGTCAATGTTGAGTGTTTTAAAAAGCTCAAGTAAATCGTCAAAGATCCGATTGTTGCCTTATGCATACAGGGTAGATACAAAGGTTTTCGATTCTCACTTGAGTTTACAATACCCACATTCTTTGGCTTGCTTTTTTTTTTTTCCTGGAGACAAGTCTTACTCTGTAATTCAGAATGGCTTCTTCTAAGTGACTATATAGCCCAGACTGGCCTTGAATTTATGAATACTCTCCTGCCTCATACTGAGGAGTACAATGATTACAGCCATGTGCCACCACATCTGGGTAACTCTTGTATTCTTGGAGACTGGGAAGAAGCAAGCCGAAGGAACTTTACTACTCTTGTTCGTTTCCCTTTCCAAATTGGGTTAATTCAAATATTTGCATTTCTGTTCGCACTCACTATTTTTTCTCACCCAGTCATGCCCTTTTTACATGTTCCTCTCTTCTTTAGCACCACCCTTTACTGACTTCCGAAACTGTTGATACACAGATATAGAAAATGAAACAGTAGTGTGAGAGCAAAAGACACATCTACATCCCCAAATCCTTCTTGACTTCCCATAAATTCTTACCCCTTTCCCGACTACCAACCTAAGAGTAGAGAAAGTAATTGAAAGACAAAAGTGCAAGACAGCAGTTCATTTGAAAGCAGTGTGTAAGAAGAGAGACCAAAGTCTTCCTATGTGAGAGACTAGTGTTGATAGGACATAAAAAGAAGGAAGGCAGATGGCCTAAAGTGATGACCCTTTGTTTGAGATAACAAGGAGCCTGAGAGGGAGGGAGGCTATAACCCAAAGTGGCAAGGTGAGGAGCTGAAGAGCAGAGAGCAGGAAGCCTGACATTACAGAGAGGGGTCAAATGTCCAGAGGAAACCTGTAAGATAAGGAGACACCATTCAAAGAATCTCCAAGTGGAGAAAGAAGTGAGTGGTTAGTTCTCAGCATGGGTCTAATAGGTTACTGTTCTCACATACAGAGAGCTGGTGGGAGGTTGTCATTGTGGTTCAGATAATTTGCAAACACACAATGAAATCGTCTTCGCATAACAGAACAAAGCTAACTGGCACAAACAGAGAAAATTTTCCTGATAGACTGACTGCCTTACTATCAAGATTTTATTTTATTTTATGTGTGTGTGTGTGTGTATTTAAATCTTCCTAGTCTTGAAAACTATTCAATGTAGTATTAAAAAACCAACAACATCACTGTCCACTTAACAACTAAAATACATTAAATTATAAAATGGGTAATATCTTTGGGTGGTATATCAATCTTTCATCAATAGGTTAAACATTAATACTGCTTAAAAGTAGTGTTATGAATTCTAAAATAATTTATTCTGATCATTTTGTAACACTGAGAAGCTAAGATATACAAATAAAAATCATTAAATCCATTTTAAAATGTTCTCTGGGGAGATTAAATACTTGAATATTTTCCTAGCTTACTTTCTTTAAATCTTATACCCTATGTGCTTAGATCACTTTTAGAGTAGAAAAAGACAAGATCTCCTGAGAAAACTGGAGCATGGGGATATTGGGAGAAGGTTGAAGGGGAGGGAAGAGGCAGGAAGGAGAGCAGAGAAAAATGTAGAGCTCAATAAAAATCAATAAAAAAGAAAAAGAAAAAAGAAAGAAAAATAGTCGACAGGAAAGGGTTTCTTTTGTTTTCAAATTAAACAGAGTTCACTCTAAATAAACAGGAAATTAGAATCATTGTTTTGGCTTTGCAGGAACTTCTATCCACATTCTGGCTGATATGTTTAACATGCTTCAAATGCATTATTAAGTACCTGGTTGAATAATCTTCATGTGGATAATACTTGGTTTCCTACACTGATCCTTAAAATAATCATGTCTCTCTTCTTTTGTCTTTGATACTAGAAGCAGAAGCCATTAATCACAACAGCCAATGAAAATTGATAGAGTACAGTACTTTAATAATTGGTGAATTTCTGATAAAGTTATAGAGAAACCTTACATCATAAATAAAAGCAAGGAAGAGGCTTTTGTTACAGTGAACGCTTTCATAATAAAAGTCCCTTTGAACTTGTGTGCCTAGAGGAAGATCAGGGGACACTGCTGATGATCTTTAAAACACATCAAAGCCCACAAGGCTAGAAGAGTACTTTTCTCAGCCTGAATGGGAGCTGGGAGGCATCTTTCAATGTAGACAAACATTTATCTCTTATAAATAGCAGAAAAGAGCGCTGTGACTACAGGGGCTCAGAACCAGAAGGTCTACACTGAGCACAGTTTCTCTTTGTTTTGATATTTGTCAACTTAGATCAAGTCTTCTTTTCTCAGAATCAATTTTGTATTATAGGGGAAAAGTTATGAGTACCAGCTCTAGAAGATACTGAGTAATACAAAGAATAAATTAAAGCAGAAATAACATCATCCCTCACAGGAGTCACTATTAATTTGGATCACCTTTCTCCTCTATAGTATTTCAAAACTACATGTAGCATATAAATTGGATTATATCTTTTATAGAATTATTGATACTGGTAGTATTTTTAAAGTTTACATTATGAGCAATTTTTGTCATCATTAGTGCCATCTATCATACTTTTTACATTAATATGACCGTGAGTCAAAATGCACTGATCTTATGTTGGGATAGCACTGTAACCAACATATGCCCTTAGTTGGACACTCAGTTTGTCATCACCATTCATAATGATTTTGACCTTATTTAATAAGCATTTCTAAGTTTTAATCTCCTCTCCTTTTATCTCCCCAACAGTGTCTGGCACCTAGAATAAAACTCCTGGCTTAAAATAACTGGTACTGAACAAAACTCAAGAGCTCTTAATGATTTGAGTAGATCGGTTACCTTGGTAACTTGAGGTGATGGGACAACCCAACCAAGACACAAAGTAACCTATCTACTCAAATCATTAAGAGCTCTTGAGTTTTGCTCAGTACAAGTTATTTTAAACCAGGAGTTTTATTCTAGGCTACTTTGTGTTTGGTTGGGTTGTCCTATTGACTCATGCCAACAGTAATGTGGCTTCCTCTCCTTAGTCATGACCCTCCACAATTTTCTTTGCTCTTGCTTTGTTTAGTCCTTTAGCTTAATGTTAAAAAACAAAAAAACCTTCTGTATCAGCTGATCTGGCTTACAATAAGTTTATAATAAGAACTGTAAACTATGTTGCAATTTTTTAGCCTAAATCTTACTTCTTATCATGATTATCCTCCACAATTCTGTTTAGTTTAATTAATTATCCTTATATTTAGGATTCAACAATACTGTTCTTTGGCTATTATCTTTATTATATTTCAGTATAACAGCTGTGCAATATTTTTGAATTAGTTGAGATCACTGATAGAGCATAGAATTGCCAGTTTTAGAAACTTCAATAACATTTAAAGCCAAACAACTAGATAATTGTATCACTGGTAAAAATTTTAAAGATGCTTTTGCAGTGGTGTGGTCTTAAGGATGGACTTACATTGTATCTGTGACAGGCGTTTTTCTTGTTTAAGTGCTGAGGAATGGAATAGGGGAGAAAATCTGAAGGTCACCTTGATTGCTTTCCATGTGTTCGCACCTGCTTTGCCCTTTTCCCAACAAGCAGGTTGGGAAGCACCTGTTTTGTTTTGTTCTTCTTTGGTGTTTCTTTGTTTTTGCCCTATATTACTTTTTCTCTCTGGACTTCGGGTTAGGTGGTGCGTAACTCAAAAGAAAGCTTTGTCTCCTGGATTAAGTAAAATTGATTAATTAACAACACTTTTGCAACGTAAGTATTACTATTGTTCCAAAAAGTTTGAAGGTATCTTGTCATTTATTCTCAGCAGAGTTCTAAATCCTATTATTATTTCAGATAATAGTGGAATGACCCAGGTTTATCAAGATTACACAATCCACACAAAATTACAAAGACAATAAGTACATGGGGAAAGCAGGATTTAATCCAACTAACTGGAAATTTTCAAAGTTCATAAACATCGTTTAATTCCATAACTCAGGAAATTCTCTACCACCTTGCTCTAGAGGGAGAGGCCCTGGGGAGACAGTGAGATGGTTAACAACAAATGAAAAAATCTGGTACTCTGTGTCATTTTTATCTTAATAAGTATTTTAGACTAACTATTTTTCAATATTATTGAATCAAAAGAAATAATAAAATATAAGTTGAGCATGCCTAATGTGAAAACCAAAAACATAAAGTGAGAACTCAATTCTCAATCATAAGACATAATAACCAGGAGCAGCGAGATCACAGCTTTCCAAGAACGCTAATGAAATAAATGCTAAGAAAACTGCTTTTAAAAATGTTGGAAAGCATATGGGAACAGTTAACATGGAAAGATAAGTCTTCCACAAATACATCTACTATCCAGAGAAATGATGCACGTCTTTCCATCTTGTTTGCATTTTTGAGTCTGTAAGATATAAAGTCATAGAGCAGTTCCTGTTTTTCCAATCTGTGATAAAGTCATTTTCATTATTAGCAGTCACAAATTACATTCTGATTTTCACATATTCAGGAGTTTGAGTAATTGTAGGGTTATTGCAATAGTATGCTTATATTAAATACCGTAGTCTACTAAGTTAGTTGCAGAATAGTTTCTTTCCCAGTCTGGTGATATATATGCACACACACACACACACACACACACACATACACACATATGTGTGTGTGTGTGTGCATATATATCACATATACCTGATGGGAAGCACAACAAATTAAACCCAGAAAAACAAACATATACAGATAACTGTAGTGTGGGATGACTTGCTTTCCATGATCAGGTTATTGCAGTAAAAAATAATAAAAATAATAGCAAAATGATAACCCAAATAGATGGAAATTTTTGATTTTCACTAACAATGCTCCAGTCATAAATCAATGAACATTTTAGAATGATAGTTAACATGGAGTTTGGTGATCATGCAATTCCCAGGAAGACTTAAACTTGAATTTTCTTTTCTCTTCATAAACTATCCTTATTAAAAGGACTTTTTTAGAATGAAATTTTCAAATTAGTCCTACGAATGACACTCTGACTGTGAATAGGTCTGGAAACACTACTAAAGTTGAATCCTAATCTGGTAGAAAAATCTAAAGGTCTTTTCCAGTCTTCATGAATTTTTGGGGAGACAGGGAGTAGTCCTTGCTTTTATTATTAAGACAGGATGTCTGATGCCTGAGAGTCTCTTGGAGAGCGATTTTTAAATCGTGTGGAAATTTGAGATGCAGAAATTGAGGCTTTATTCTGATAATCTGAAAATTTTTGAGAAGAGCCCAATGAAGCTCATGGTAATCTAAGCAATACATGGTTTTATCCACTAGAGGACGCTGGGACACATGTACCACCCAGTACTGCCTTTATTTCCAAAATAGGGTTAAAAATTCTTATAAAAAGAAATCACCTATTGTTGCCAAGGAGTTTAAGCATAGTTCCTTGAAAATAAAAGCAATGAAGTCATACTAGGCTAACATGGGAAAATTCAACATGGGAGCTTAATGAAATAAGCAGTACCATGGCATTAGCAGTATAAAATCGGGGGTCAAATCCTAAATTGTAACTTCGGCTCTTGTTCATAGATCACAGAACTATAAAGAGGGCATCCTCCTTATTTTACGGCGAAGGAGGACCTTGAGAAGTTAATCAGCTTTTCCTAAACTAGAGTTTACAGTTTCATCAGACAAAGCTGAAACTATTGTCAGTCGGTTCTAATCAAAAGAACCTGAAGGATGTAACACGTTAAGCTTCTCTTTGTTTTATTCCGTTGGTAAAATGCGGTTCACACCTAAGGTGGACATCTGTCACCGGCCTGACACCAGTAGCTGTTTCTGAGGAATGTGAAGCTGCAAGACCAATTGTAATTTTTCTCCTTTTTCCTTCCTTGAGATTTTTGTTTTCATCTGCACTTCGTTCAGAACACAGCTTGCGTGTCTCCAGATCAAGCTCCAAAGTGTCCACATGCGAATATCAACCAGTCACCAAGTATTGGGCAATCACACTGTGGCACTCTTTTCCATTCCTTTCAGCAAGAGCCCTGAATGTGGTTCTTGGTGGTCCTTGGTTCTGTGTAGCTTGGCTAGTGACCGCTTCATGCTGAGTCCCACATGGTTTTTGCAAGCAAGATGGGATCAATAACATTGTGTCGGACCGACAGATACAAAAGGTGTTGAAAACTGGGCGAGTAGATATTCATGCGTCTGAGAAACTGGCAAGGCTTCACAAAGAAGAAATCCCTAATTGCACAGGCAACACCCCCAGAACAACGTATGTGTCTTCAGAGCGACCTTTTAAAGGAATGTTTTTTAAATGTCAGTGCTTTTTAGAAAAAATAAATAAATGAACCAAAAATGGAAATTGCCTGAGAAAAAAGCAATAACACTGGATTAAAAGCACATAGAACATTTTAATGTCTTCTTCCTCTTGTTTCTTTTTTTTTCCAATGAATGTTTAAATTATGTAAAATGTATGAACATAGTCACTTGGGTGTTAGAATTTTTTTAAGTTTTATAAACTTATAAATTTTATAAGTTTCTAAAGATCTAGATTTCTTAGTAAGGTTCTAAAATGAAAACTGTAGTAGAGAAAAGTCTTTGCAGAGTTATTGCAGCAACAGATAAACTCTTCAGAGAAGTGACTGAAAATATGAAGGTCTATCTGGTCTACCTAGATTTCTGCCCTTACGAGGGGACAAAGTCTGTTCAAAAGTGCAAATTCAGCTCCAAAATAAATATTTAAATTTAATTTCTTCAAATTAAGCAAACAAACACACAGTACAAACACCATTTCTCCTTCTTCATGATTCTGGTGTATGAAAGAAGTTGCAATTCTCATAATTTGACAAAGAAGCAGTTATTCAATATGGTTTTTCTCAAGCTCACTTTTAATTATCAGCAACAGAAATATAAAATCTAATCACTAAGGTTGATTGGAGACTGAAGAAAACAGCCAAATAAGGATTTTAAAAAACTAATTAAAAACCTTACAGAGAATTAAAACTGTCTGATCAATTGAGTTAATAATTCCTATTTTTAATTTTATCAGTTTATAAATTATAATTTAGATATTTTCCCAAGAGCTAGACAAGATTTTATGCCATTATATAAGGCATGTGTTTTTCTCCTAATAAACCTTGAAGCAAAACAGCAGCTTTCACTGTGTGTTGCTTACAAAATTCACAGACATACATACTCAGATATTTTAGGAGAACAAACCATTTAGGCTGATTCTACAGGTTTCACCTAAAAGTCTCTTTTCTCTGACACTCTTATAATAAAGGAATGTGCTTGCAACCACTACCAGTAATGCTAGTGGCACAGTCATGTTTATATTTCAAATATGCTTTTCATTTTCTGAAACAGAGGCAAATTCCTGGTGATATCTTAATGTTTTAAGGTAGTTAATGCCAAAAGGCTTGGACCTGTTCTAAAACTGAATATTTCCCAGATGTGCGGTAGGGTTAAAGGTGGAATAGCTAACAAAAACGAACTTCCTACCCATGTTAAACTTACTTAGATGAATTTTAAATAAGGATTAATTAGACAGTAGAACCTATGAGCTGCTGAAGCCACAGAGGTAAAAAGAAGGAGGCTTTCTTGTTGTAACAAAAGCCCACTGCAGAGAAAGACAGCCATTGCCTGCCAGTGAGTCCTAATAACCTGGCTTATAATTACTTCTCTAACTAACTTACTTTTGAAACCGCAGCACCCTTTAGAAATTTTGAATGGTTGTTTACTCGCATATTAAACAATTTTATCGTTCTGAAACAACTATCAGATGAAGAGTGAAGTAGCCAAATTATATTTAAAATATTTAACTAATGGATAAGTTCATTCATATAAAAGACCAGTCTACGAATCCCAAGAGGAAACTTCTATCATTGGGGCTCACCCTAGGCAAGATGTGCAGTGCAGCATTCTCTGGGCATGTGTTGATTCTGAAAACTTCTATCATTGGGGCTCATCCTAGGCAAGCTGTGCAGTGCATCATCCTCTGGGCATGTGATGATTCTGAAAACTGTTTCTCAGGAGGAAGCCAAGCTGTCTACTGTAGGAAGAGAAACTGTGCCAACTCACAGGTTCAGTAGATCTAAAGACTAATTGGAACAATGATCTTCTGTCTAGCCACTCTTAAGACTTGGGTAGTTTCACCTGGCATGTCTCTGAGAGCAGCTGTTTTGTATTGGAGACTGGTAAATCTTACTGAAGCACTTAAGACTAATCCATAAATTTTAAAGCAAATGTTTTTTGTATTGGAAGTGTGTTCATTTGGTGATATTTTCATTCAGATTGTCCTGCAAATAGGGGTTCTGGTTGAGGTATAAAAACAGTGGTGCAAAGTTAAAAGGCTAGCATCAAACATGTCAATCAAATTAGAGATAAATCTTCTTTGAAAGATATAATAAACTTAAGGGAACAAAGCCAAAAGGAATCAATGACTTGTTTCTTTTTGCTAGGAGAAGATCAAAGTCTGCATCTATAAATCTTCAAATATGTCAAACATTTATATAAAAACCTACTTGGACAATTCTCCTCATAGACATACTCTTCTTCCTTTATAAGCATTTTATGTACATAGATGAGGTTGTCAGTAAGGGTTAGCTTCTCACTGATGGGAGTATGGTAAGAGTTAAGGGAATTATATAAAATCTGTTTGAGAAATTAATGATGCTAGAAAATAACTGATCATATTTTTTGCTCCCATAAATTTGACAGCAAATTTTGCTAGCATGATTTGGTGTCAGTATATCCCTGACTTTCCAGTGTGATTACCTTACGCAGTAGTCAGCTAGCAAAGACACTCACTGCCTGTGTAGGCCAGTATTTTTGGAGAAGGTTAGCTGGAGGTGAAAAGAAATCTAACAGTAGAGCATACACAATCATTGAAGAGTGAGTAGGAAGAGTCTAAGGAAATGTATCCTAAACTCTCTTTCTGCAAATCAAGTTAGTGTAACTGGACAAGACATGTGGCAGAAGCCTGTGCAATTAGATCACAGAACCCAGGACCCCAAATGTAATCATTAGCGGCTGTCTTTGTAGACTGTGGCAAGCTGAAGAAACAATAAAAAGAGGAGATGGTGATAATGAAAGAAGCAGGGGTGTTAAATGGCTCTATTTTTTCCTCATGTCTTTTAAGTCCACCTAAAGGAAAGAGTTTGTCATCCTCTTCAGAGTTAAAGTGTTGAATGACTGTGAGGGCAAAGAGGGATGAGGAAGCTGTTTGTTGGCTAGAGGAGGAAAGATAGGATCTGCCAACATGTCAGAGAGCTGTTAAGCACTCAAGATGAAAACACTCATTGGAGTTTTAGAGTCAACAAACAATTGTTTATATTTGGATATTTGCTCCAGACCTCCTTACCTTCACATCCCTGGCTTCTTAGACAAAGAATATCCAGAGTTAGGGCTGGGACACTGGCCTTCTGTGCTTGGGTGACTTCTTTAGGAATTTCTTTTTATAAAGGTTCCCATGACTACACACTACACCACAAAAGAGAGAGAAGTGGTCATTGGCTCTTGTGAATGAAACAAGTGGATTTAGTAGGAGAAGCCTAATTACAATAATTCTTATTTAGATTTAGAGTTCTTTTTTTTATCCTTTCTTTTCCTAGAGTATGAAGTTGACAGTTGCTTTTTTATTTCCTACAAGGGTCTTAAGCACTACACATCAAAGATTGTCAACACAGTTTTCTTAGAGTTGCACTGGGCCATCAGATCATCAGGGTACCAGCTTGTTGCTTCTGAGTAAAATACACATACATAAAATCATGTGATCAAGGCCAGCCTGGTCTACAAAGCAAGTTCTAGGACAGCCAGGACTGTTGCACAGAGAAACCCTGTCTCAAGAAATAAAACAAAACAAACAAGCAAAACCAAAATCATGTGAAGATTTGTTCCATAGGCTAGGGACTGTGTTGAGTGTAGAAAACATACGTAGGTCTTCTGATTTCAGCTTCATTGAGAACCATGTTTAGAGTTGCCAAAAATTACAGAAGGAAATTTTGGCTTTTGTTTTTACATAGTGTTACCATGGAACTTCAGAACTGAAAAATGAAGGACAGACACCAAGAGCTCCCACGGCTCTCCTTTCTTCTTTCTAAAGAAAATAAGGAGCACAAGCAGATACATTGCCCATGAGAGTTTTTCAGATTGATTAATTTCTCAATATTTGGGCATCTGCCATGAGCCTGCCCTGCTAGTCCAGCATAAAGAAAGGATGACAAAGGAGGCCCAGAAGGAGACAGAAAAGTACTGTTCTCTCAAGAACAAGATAGACCTCATTCTACCCCTCAGTCAAACGCTCTATCTTCTTCCTTCATTACAGCTCTCACCTCTGCTGTGTGGTCAAAGATCAGAGATTTGAAACTAGCTTGGAACCTACATACTAAACATTTCTCCACAACAGTATATGCCTAAAAGAAAGATGTTTAATTACACAATAGCTGTAATATATGCATAGTAGAAATTCCTTAATTGGTTGCTCCTTCTATTTCTTTGCTTTAAATTTTTAGCTTACTAGAGGGCAGCTCTATTTTCAATCAATTCTGTTTTGGTTATGTCATTTTTTTACTTTAATGTGAAGTTGTTTTCTAACTGTTCTTTTGTGTAAGACAGATGTGCACACATCTGTTCATCATCCTATCTACTCATCTGCTGAATAACAGCAACCGTGGAAATAAAGCCGTACTGCTGGTGCTAATTTTTAGCCCATTTTCATAAAATATGAAAACTACAGATATATCTCCTTCTAAAATGTAGATTAGGACCCTTGATTTTCATCCATCTAAATATCATTAGTAAGCTCCTTATGTGAAAATCCAATTACTTTGACTCTTATTCAAGAATAATCCTCAGTGAGATACTACAGTATTAGTACTAAATTGAGTAGGTGCAGATCAGCTTCTATTCTGATCTAGAATTAGAAGTAGCAACAAGTGAAATAGAAATTGAGCATTACGGAATTGTTGGTGCTTGCTATTCTCTTTTGCATTTTCAACATTATAATACAATTACAATATCTCTCTATTCCCTTTTCTTCCTCGTTCTCTTTCTATTTCATGGCCTCTTAAGATTTGATTTCCTGTTAATCACTTCTGCCCTCTAATTCTTCACCATACTGACACTTTATGTTTGCAAGAACTGAAATAGATTGTAATCCCTAGTGAATGTTCTAAGCACTATTAAATATTGCTTTCAACTCATTTTATTTAGAAAGTTGCTCACAACTCCTCCAAGTATAATTTTCTCTCTTTCTCTGCCTTTGTGTCTGTCTGTCTGTCTCTCTCTCTCTCTTTCTCTCTGTCTCTCTTTCTCTGTGTGTGTGCTTATGTGTTTGTATATACAACATTTCTTTAAATGGCAATATTGTGGACCTTAGTGTGTGTAAGCACAGCCAAGGTACAAATATGATTTACCACTTTGCATTTTGAAATCCTTCCTAAGCACTCCTAATGATAATTTGTAACAACATAAACTCTTCCTCTTATCCATTGGTTTTCAGTTGAAATCTTGTATTTTTCTGAAAAAGCAAGTCTGTTTATCAAGAATATACAGTTTTCAACCAATGCCAGCTTTGGTTTTCTGATATATTGTGATACTGACGTAATTTATTTTCTTTGTCCACATGAGGAGGTCATAATGTGTCAGGTAGGATTCACTCTTTCTAGGAATTCCTTTACAGATTGTTAACCTAAGATTTAATGACAACAAAAGTATGTTCAATTAGAACTTTGACACTTTTACTTAACACTCTATACCCCATATATAATTACAGGACTGAATCACAAGTTTGTATTCTGCTACCCCATCTTCTTGCTGAAGAAGCAGTCCTCTTCCTGCTTCCTGTGTGGCTGAGGAAGCAGTGTTTACTCCTAGACCGTGTCCCAGCCCAGTACTACCCGTTTACTTTCTAGACTAGAACATCTGCATCACCATGCTTTAAGTTTTGTCTTTACACAATTCCAACTTTTGTGCCAATCAAGCACTTTATGTTAACTTACATGAAGTACCCACTCTAGCCTAATTT
The DNA here is from genome assembly GCA_028555095.1 of Dicrostonyx torquatus. Taxonomy (NCBI): domain Eukaryota; kingdom Metazoa; phylum Chordata; class Mammalia; order Rodentia; family Cricetidae; genus Dicrostonyx; species Dicrostonyx torquatus. Next base: position 14,115,888 of record JAQHUG010000005.1, read on the forward strand.
CCTGGCTACACTTTGACAGTGGTCAGAAATAAATCCTTGGTTCTGTTCTCTCTGTTGTGCCAGTTGCACAAATCCAGAGCATTTTCAGGAACTTTGGGAATATCACTTCTACCCTTGGTCTGACTTACTCCTGCCGTAATCTAAGGAACATAATCTAAATATTAGAAACAATGTCTCACAGTCAATTGCCATGAATTACTAAAATATAGCATTTAAATATAAAGATGAGTAAACATAGTTTATCAATTTCTAGTTAATATTTGCAAATTTCATGTTAAGAAATTTCACAGTCAAATCAAAATTCATGTTTCTAAGTAGTCATGGAAAGAGTTTAATGCTAATTTATTTTATTGTGAGAATTTGTCAGACAAGCATATGTGTTTGTGCCATAGCTTGAACGCTTAAAGCTTGTTCCATATTAAATATTTTACTACTTAGAGCCGTCCATGTTTATCTAATTTATGAACTCTTCAACACATCAAATAAAACTTTTTTGTGGACAAAGAACAACAACATCAGCGTGTGCTCCAATGACTCATTTTCCTTTTAATTAAGTTGAGAAGAAAAATATATTGTAATTAGGCACACTAGAGAAATTTACTTTTAAAAAATTAATAAATATGGTAGATACTTTATAGAGTTACACTTAAGATAAATATCTAAAATAGCATAATGCTAATTTATTGAAATACTTCATGTAGTAACTCATCTAACCCTTTGTGTTAACTTTAATTTTTTTCTTCATTTATAAATAAAAAGCAATGGTTAGAGTCAAGTAGACGGAATTGTTTCTGTGTAATGAACAAGACAAATTAGTCTATAAAACATAAAGTCGATATAACGTCTTTGCCTGGCTGCCAACTGTTTATAAATGTTTACAGGAGCCCAGGAAGAATATAGGCTTGGGATTTACTTCTTGTCCTAAGTGACCTTTCTACAGGTGCTCGGATAAGCTCTCCAATCTCTCTGGATCCCCTGGTGTCATCTCTTGTAGAAGAGAAGGGATATGAAGCAGACATTCTCTACATTTCTTCACGCTCTTCTCTGAATTTACAGTGTGCTAAAGCATAGCCTTCCTTAAGCTTTAAAATCTCTCAACATTTCTCACTTTAAAAAATAAAAAAGCAAGTCTTTTTTTAATTACTATTATTTAGTGGTGTTTTACTCATTTTGAAGCTCTGAAGTTCATACCTTCAATTAGACTGATCACAGGCTTTGATGGCATGCAGATTTATGAAATAATTTATAACTTAATTTTAGGACATGAAAAATATATGAGAATTGATGTTTTCCAACACCTTACTGCAGTAGATCTAACTTAAGGAGTCCTTTGGCTTCTACTAATGCATAACACAGCTATGAGATCATAAATCACTCATTGATTTCTCTGGAAACAGTAATGTGATGGTGATTGCTGCTAAGGAAAGCACTTCCTGTTGAGAATAGCAGACTTTTTCCTCCTTCAGTGTTCAGTAAAGACCCACATTACATATGAGAGCACTCAAGCCTTTTTTTCCACAATGTGAAATATAATAATAGGAGGTACAGTCTTGTGTAATATATCTATACCCTGTTTTTTCTTTTTTTTTATCCATTTATAATTTATAATTATATAAAAGTTAGGCATTTACTTCATCTGATTTTTCTTTTTAAAAAAGAAAAGAATCAAGATTTCTGACTTTGTAGAATTATTTTAAGAGTTATTTATCTAATGAAATGAGATAATTAATAGCTGTATTTGACTTTATACAAATATAGCTTCTGGACAAACTCATCTAGGAAAAACATTACTCACCTCCTTGTTCAAAGTCTTGATTGACACTATTTGAATGGGCCCTTTTGGAAGTACCTGCCACTCTAAACACCTGTGTTTTGTGTACCGCACCACACCCCATGCGATCCAGTCTCTAACCGGGACTAGCTGTCAATCATTTACAAGCAAGTTCAAGTGTGTACTTTATCCTAGCTTGCCATCAAATCTTCTCCTGTTTTGTGAGGCAAATTTATATCAGAACAAACTCAAATAATTATGAAGAGCCCTCAGGAAAACATGATTTATGTCTTTCTGGGAATATATGCTGACAGAAAGTAATATTTCAAACATAACACTTGTAAAATTGATAAATTGTGTTTCTTAACTTATTCAGATAAGGTTAATTTGTGTTTTGTTTTTATCTTTACTAGAGAGAGAGGGAGAGACTTAATAAATAATCACCTAGATCATGCTGTCTTATGAACAAGTATATGAGAAATTGTCTTGATTGACAACTGATGTTTGAAGACGCAATTTATTGTCCTTTTGGGAATGTTGCCATTCCCTAGATGGAGTTATCTGAACAGGAAGAGAGAAAAGAGAGTGGGATGAGACAGGCAAACATGGATGCATTTATTGAGGTTCTTTTCTCCTGACTGTGGTGTGCTGTGACAATCTGCTTGAGTCCCTGCCTTGACTTCCCTGAAATCATAGCCTATGGCTTGAAATCATAAGAAAAATAAAAACTTTTCCCCAAAGTGGCTTTCTTTCAGTTCTTTTATCACAGCCACAGGAAAAAAAAAGTTAGAACAGCTAATGAGATAAAAAACAGCCAGAAAGTATCAAACTGATAACAAAACACACATTAGATCACTAACTCCAAGTCTTTATTGGCTACTGATCGGTATCAAGGACCTAAAGTCACATTTTGTTTGTAATAAAGCACAGTAAGAAAGGTCTTAGACAAAATTTAAAATGTCAGTAAAATTTTAAAAAACTGTGTTTAGATCCCATTGTAAATTTCTGACATTAAGAAATGTTAGGTCAGTGCCAATGGGTTAACTATTTAAAATTATGTGTGTGTGTGTTTGCTGCTGGGTGTGAAACATAAGGCCTTGTACATACTAGTTACACTCTTTACCACTGAACTATATCCCCAGACCAAATGCTTCACTTGTTCTTTACATTAGCAGTTAGTTGAATGCAGTCTTAAATTGATGATTATTTTAGGCTTGGCCTTCATTCTGATCCATAAGATCAAGCTGATGGCTGAGTTCATCCTATGCCTTAAATTACTAATTGAGAATGTGAAAGGTCATTTGGTCTTTACCGAATTAAGAAACATGTATCTCCTCATGGAACACTGGTAATGATTTTCTCATTTGGGATTAATTCTAAGTTAATGTCAAGAGTCTCTGAACTGATAGGGAAACTCAATAGCTGTCCTGCATTATGCTGAACAGGAGACCCACATCTATAATTGTAACAGATAGCCCAGACTTAGACTCATCACTAGCTTACTGTGCTGTCCCTCTTAGAAATACAAGGTCATTCTAGGAAAAGCATATTTCTTCAACCTGGGTTGAAAGGCTGGTGATAAAATGAATCCTAATTGCACTGAGCCATCTTCATAGACAAAAGCAAAGCATTAAGGGCAGCATGCAGGTCTTTAATTTTGTCTGTCAATACAAATAATCACTTCAGAATGTCATCAAAAGTTGTTAAAGTCTCCTACATTTCCTTTAACATTTCTAAGTCTTAGAAGAAAAAAATCTGTTAATATTATCTTTAATAAAATACTTATTTTTATTTTGTGTGTATGTGTATTTTGTCTGCATGTATGCATGAACACCATGTATGTGTCTGGTGCCCATGGAGGCAGGAAGAAGGGATTTGGTCCCTCTGGCCCTGTTCAAAAGCAGTGTATGCTTTTAATCACTGAGCTGTTCTCTAACCTCTTTGATAATAATATTATTTCAAATCTTTAAAAAGCTGAGGAAAGAAATGATACATGTCCAGAACATATATCCCCAATTCATGTTTTGACAGTTGTGTGAATGTCAAGTATCCCACACCTGTTATACAGAAGAGAATCCTCTTCTATCCACATCTATCAAAAGCTTTTGCAGTGGACGTTAACTGCTGCCGTCATTTGTGTCTCTTCCTGTTGTGGTTCTGCTTCTCTACACATGTTTTTGCCATGACTTTCATGCATCAAAGCTGCTCTCTGCCTCTGAGTTGTAATGTAGTGAGCAGTGGGTGGTCCTTGCGCTAGCAGAGCCAAAACTGACTGAAAATCAAATGGTGGAATATCTAATTCCAGGGATCCAGCCTAGACCTACGGAGTGAAAAATAAATCCAACCAACCTGTATTTCAATGCGTGTTTCAGATGGTTGGTAGGCAGGTTTGGGTTTGGGAACCCCTGGGGTAGGCTAGTTAACTTGGCACCTCTGTGACTGGGCTGACAGGACACAAATTTAATGCTTCTCTCTCTAAAACGCCACACAACCTAGTGAGCTACGGGTTCCAATTTACAAAAAAATACTAAGACTCTGGGATTGCAACGGACTCACCTGCATTATTAACTACTCAGCATCTGAGATGGAGAGGCTACCTCCTGAACTGCTTCACAGCTACTACAGATACACTCCCTTCACACTAAACACCTTCCCAAATTTCATGACCAAAAATGGGATCCTGATCTGCCATATTGTTGCCACAAGAAGAATTTACTAGATGTCCCTAATTTTTTATCATCTGGAACAGTGAGTTCAACAAACTTGTATTCCCTTTAAACTATGTGGTGAGAAGAAAAATTAACTAAGGGAAGAAGAAGCTAATCAAAAATAAATAAATACAATTAATATTACCCATATTGTATTATTCTAGCTATACTCATGGTAACAATTGGCCATTCTTTTAAAAGAAATCAAGCTAAATTATCAAATTAACTACATACACTATTTCAGACAGTCACAGATAGGAAAGAAGCATCATGGAAAGTGAGCTCAACTCTAAGAAAAACTCAACTGCGTACCATGTAAAGAATACAAGTTTGTAGAACTCACTGTTCCAGATGATAAAACGTTATGGACATCTAGTAAACTCTTCTTGTGGCAACAAGATGGCAGACAGCATCACACAATGAGGAAGAACAAGTTAGTTCACGTCTCTCTGTTTATTTAGCCATGAATGTCAACATACATATATACCTCACTCTGTGACTCTATCTGAGGCTTTGGTATATTACTAAATAACAGTTTTATTAGTAAAGCCCAACAATATAGAAAGAGCAGAGAGCCTTTGGGTCTGAGCATCAAATCAATCATACTCAAAACAATAATGTCCACTAACTTATAATTAGTTATTTCTCCAAGACTATTTTTGTATGTAAAAGATGTAACTCTGACATATTTTATTAAATTTATTGAAAATTTTACCATGTGTAAAAGTAGATGATGCAAGAGGGTCCTTTATTATAGCCTTATCTTGCTACATTATTGTTTTATTGAATATAAGGAGCTGAAGAGATGATTCAATGATTAAATATAGATATATTATCTTACTATCTTCTGTTCCTCAAAAATCAATATTGCTTAAATCAAGGCTCCTACATCAAAAATAACCTTTCAATATCATTTCAAAACTTCTCTACTTATAATTATATTAACCAATAGTTGAAGATTATTTAAAAGCAATAAAACTTTCACATTTATAATTTATGTATAACTGATATCAAATACATCTTATAATTCACTAACATTTTTTATTTTGAGGTTTTCCTTTTATATTCATTTTAATGAAAATATTAATTCATGATTTCACAAGAAAAACAAACAAAAATTTGAGATTTCAGAAATGCCCAACTTTGCTTTGCACAGTCATTGATTCTTTTTCTTTTTGCTGCTCAATGACTTTGTATCAAGTGTATATAATGAGCACCACTGTGGTTATTATGATTCTTTAAAGAGATGAATTAAGAAAGATATGAGACCCAAAGTAGGAATTCTTAGGAAATGAAATGCATAGAGTGTCTCACATTGCTGAGTGGGGTTACCTATGTCCTGATGTTTAGTTTAAAAGTGATGACTACCCAAGATGTTTTTCCATGTTAGCATACAACAGATCAGTTTAAGATTCTACAACTCAAGTGAAAAAGGGAGAGATTTAACTTAAAAAGTTTAAATTCTAATACCATTATCCTGACCATGTTATATTTCAACATATTGATTAAAATTATATTACAATTGTCCCCAGACATGACAGTAGATGACTTTACCA
>JAQHUG010000005.1:14126088-14163511 GCA_028555095.1 Dicrostonyx torquatus
CTTTTCAAAAATAATGTGAATAAGCAAACCTGATCATTTTCACCAAATACTAAAAACCGCAGAAACTACATATGAAAAAGCAGAGATGCCCTGCAGGCTTGGTTCCTCACAAAGAAGCATCCACATTCAATGATGTTTGTAATAAGTAAGTGCAGCACTTGCCTATGACCTACAAAGTTTCCAAATTATGACTTAGTGACCTGTGGTACAACCAAAACTTATTTTTAGAATTCACCTAAGCCTTTCCTTTTTCAGTTTTAAAGGTATAGTAGACCTCTTTTGAAGAGATAGGGAGACTTCTTCTGATACGAACACCGAGCAATACACAACATTGGTAGAATATCATGTGATGCCCCTAAGATATGTACATTTTAATGCCTCAATTCAAAAATGCTTAAAAGTAAACATGCTGCATTCTTACTCAAACTAGCTGTAAAGTAAAACAGGATGCTTGATCAATCCTTTAAATACTGAATTCTCATTTGAGGTAAAACACAAAGAATTTAAGTGTATCTTAGTAAACCTGTTGGATGCCACAAATTCTCAAAAATAACTAGCCAAGGATTTGGCGATATTCTTATCATGTTGTTTCCTTGTCTTTGTCTCATTACTATAGCTCCCCCTACTACTTCTCCTTCAGAAATTTTCTTTTGTTATTTGCTAAAACATTCTTCCTGCTTCCCTTTTCTATCAATTTCCTGTCTCAGTAAAAATTCATGTGGCAGATCTCACAGTTTACTGATACTGTACACTCCCTTTCTGCAGGCAGAGCAGCTTAAATACCACCAAAATACCACTTCCTGTTTAGTTGATATCTTTTCCTTGTCACAAAGTTTATTAACGTTTTTCACTCTCTGAAACTCAGAAGTTTTCCCATGTGGCACACCTACATTGTTGAGAAGATAGTATGTTGTCATTTAATAAGAGTTTCTAAAGAATCATTGCTAAATGGTTCCTACAGAATCCCCCTCTAGAAAAGGGAAAGATGGAAAAATGAAGATATTCAGAGGTGGGGGAAAGTAAGTGTGAAAGCCCTGGGACTGGGTGTATATAACCATCATGATGGACCTAAAAATCACCTGTGTGCGAGCTATATAACTTTATCTTCCATATTCTAATCTACAATTGTCAATAAGAATGACAATAATTAATTTAATTAAAATCAAAAAAACAGCAAGAGAGTCTTTTTCTGAATAACCAAAGGAATATTCGGGTGAGTGCCCCAAGGGCAATAGCCAGCATAAAGTCAGGCATACTGATGACATAAACATTGCTCCAAATGGACCTCACAATCTGTCCTTGGTTAGGGTTTGCAAGCGCAGTGAGATGCTATGTTAGGGAAGAATATGCTGTATGAAATCAAACACTTTCTTGACACAAAGATAGAGATTTTGCTTCTTGTTATCTAGTGGAAATCTCTTTTTATGTCAGCTTTACTGTCAGAAAGGTCTAGCGTTTCTACCAGCTCTGGCAGACTAAACTGGGAAAGAATAGGAGAGAAACCATTCATGTCCCTTAGAGGGGACAAAATCTGAGAACACACTTTACATACTCATTGAAAATGGCGTTTGTCATCTTAGGTGATACACAATGCGTGGTAACTACGATTTCCTTCCATATCAGCTGGCTAAGACAATGGGGAGTTTGTCTGATCTATGGAAAAGTTCTGTAACCTCTTGAAGAAGTTTAAAAATTTACTCTCATAGTAACTAGAGTCCTGGCCTCTAGGCAGATACTAATAACTTTGTGTATATAATCTTGTTTGCCTTCACAGCAAGATTCTGAGGGAAATAATGTTATGTTGCCCACTTATCAAATGACACGGAGACATAGAATGGTTTGATGTCTTCTGGGGTCATTTCCCAACAGATGCTGAGCCGGGAGTCAAGTACATAGACCCTAACTCCCTATACCACATTCTCCTCACTGTGCTGTTCATCCACCCTGAGCAAGTTCTGTTAAAAATAATGAAATGAGTTTTAGTTTGAGATAGTCTTAGGTGGAAATGGCTGGGTTTTTGCATTCTACATCAAATGCCTTTCCCATACCTGCTTACAAACTTTTCTGAGACTATCATCTTTACATAAACCAAACCAAACACCTGTTCCTGGAGGAAATGGTCTTGTTTGTCTATCACTGCTTCCCTCCACTTTCTCAAAAAAGAGAAAAATCCCTTAATGTGGAGCATTGTATCTGGTATGGTAAGGTTGTACAGATGCTAAGGCAAGTCTCCCTGTGCCTCAGCATGTCAGCACATTGGTCAAAAATGAATTTATCAGTTAAAAGTAGCCAAGGGATTTAGTTTATCTAAATGCGCTACAAAGAAAAAATAGTTTGCCATTGTTTTTACAGATTGAGGTAAGTCTGACATATCACTGACATATGCTGTGGATTTAATTTAATACCACAATACAGATGTGGGTTCTGATAAGTTTTTGTGAAATCTAGGCTAAGATGAGTAAAGGAGTTTCAATATTTATGGGGTCGAAAATGCAGAGGTTGCAAAGGAAGCATTTTAATTAAAACAACATTTGCCTGTATATGCTCAGAGTAAAAATGGGAAGGAAACCTCCCAAAGTCTTACTTCTGGCTTCCTGTATTCACTGGGGTTTTCAACCTATTCACACAGTGTTGTCTGAGTTTCTGTCCAGTTCCCATAGTCATTAAGTCCCAAAGAAATCACACAGAGGTCTATATTAGTTGTAAACTGATTGGCCCATTACCTCGGGCTTCTTATTAACTCTTATAACTTATATTAGCCCATTATTCTAGTATATGTTAGCCACATGGCTCGGTACCTTTTTCAGCAAGGCCATCACATCTTGCTTCTTCTGTGTCTGGGCTGGTACTGTGGCCTCTTCCCAGAACTCTCCTGTTCTCATTGACCTGCCTCTACTTCCTGTCTGGTTGTCCCACCTATACTTCCTACCTGGTTACTGGCCAATCAACATTTATTTAAAACATAATTGAAAAAATACAGACAAATGTCCACACCAACACAGTTTTGGCTCAGTTTGGCTACCCCAGTATTTGCCTTTTGCTTTGAGATAATACAAAATGTACCTTTTCATTTGTTTTTGGTTGTATCACCTTTTCCCACCTAAGCACAGATGACTCTTTACAGCTTGCCTCTGTAATATTGTATTTTAGGTATCCTAGAGATAACATCAGTGGAAATCGGAGTTGTTGCCGTCAAAGCCATTAACAGCAACTATTACTTAGCCATGAACAAGAAGGGGAAACTCTATGGCTCAGTAAGTAGCTGGCTTTTATTTTCAAAACACATTGCTCTAAGTTAGTACCAGAGACTTGTATGGTTTCCTGGAGGAGACATTGAATGTCCGTGTGGTCATTCCATCATTACTAATCAGATTCACAGTGGGAGGGGCTGGGTCCCAGCATCTCAATGGCCAGCAAAGCAGCTTGATTAACTCTATAATCTCCTACCTGTTTGCCCATAAGTCTATTACTGGGATTTGTGAATGTTCAGAACGACAAGTCAATCAGACTTTCACTCAAGCAAATAAAATAGCATGGGAATTGGAGACAACTTGGAGAAGAATTACTTAAATTAAAAACCTTGGGTGGAATGGAACCTCATATTATGAGTGTCTGTCACAGCTGAAGAGAAAACGAGGGCGCAGATGTTGCGTGGTTTTGTAAAATCATAAATGGAGAAACATATAAAGATATTCATGATTTTTCCAAGTTATTCAATGAACCCTAGAATTGCACTTACCTAGGCAGTAGTCATTCATTCTAATTATGCATGAATTTTATAGCTATTATGTGAAGTCTTAATTGCCATTTGAAGGATGGCACAAGCAGGTCAGTTGATGATGGTGAAGAGTTTTAATTCTAAAACTCTACCAAAGAAATACTAAATGATTTAAAATTTTTCTGAATTCCATTCTAGAAGAGAACATGGAATATAGCTATATAAAATTTTAATTACATTTTTGATGATATATATATATATATAGTAATATCAATGGGCAGAGATAAAACATTTGTCACAGTTGCTTTAAATAATCTCATGTTTTACTAGCCAGATAGTGTGCACTTTTACATTTCTTCACAGCATCGAAAAGAATTTAACTTTAAATATATAAATAAATTTACTGTTTTAATTAGCATAAGGGTGGTTGGTAGTTCTTATATCTAAATAAGCCTCAAAATCAATGTGAGGCATTGTTAAAAAGAAGACATAATAATGGGACCAAGGCGGGCTTACACTCTCTGATTCAGAGTCTAAGATAAGGTCTAGGAATTTACACATTCAATGTGGTGCCAAGCCCTGCCCATGCTCCTGGTTCAATTACTGAGAATTGAGAACCAGAAGTCTAGAAATGGCCTAGTTTTGTCTTTTATTCATATTAGGTCTACTGTTAAGTGACAAGCCAGTCATACAAGAATGAATACTTGAAGTATGAGATCTACAGGAATTTTAATTCAATTTCTTCATTGCATATTATCCTAAAAAGAGCCTAAAAAGCAGCAGAACATTTTAAAAAATAGTTCCATTTAGGCCTGTAAATTTGTACCACTTTTGCAAAAATACATTTTTTTTGCTCCCCCCCCCATTAAACATGTTTGAAGGCTTTGAATGCCAACCTGTGCTCAATCTCCAGAACTCAACTGATAGGAGAGAGATGACTCCCACAAGTTGTCCTCTGGCTTCTACATGTATGCCCCAGTATGTACATATGTACACACATACAGACATTAAAAAAAGAAAACAAAACAAATAAAAACATCACCACCAACAACAACAACAAACAAAATAAACCTGCTTATATGTTCTCTTTTAAAAACATTACGTCATAGGAATGAAGAGATGATAGTTCAGCAGTTAAGAGAAGTTGCTGCTCTAGCAGAGGACCCAAGTTCAGTTCTTAGCACCCACATGGTGGCTCACAACCTTAGGTAACTCCTGTTCCAGGGAGTATAATACTCTGCTAACCTCCTCAGGTGCCAGGCATGCAAGAAGTAGACAGAAAAGCACACAGGCTAATTCTTTTAAAATATTTTTATTAATTCTTTAAGAATTTCATACAATGTATTTTTAGCATATTGATCGCCAGATCCTTCCCCTATCTTTGTCAAGATACCCTTTTACCTCTTCACCTTCTCCTGTGCATGATTAATAAAAACTCCGAAAGAGAAAATGGGTTCAACAATTTCTTTGATCCAAAAAGCAAAGCGGTCAGCTACTGGCTTTTACCTTGAACTCAGTCTGAAATGGCGATCCTGCCTTCAGGAATCCCAGAATGAGACTGTGTCTGAGAGCTGTTTCCTCCCACTTTATAATTCTCCCTAGGGTTGAAATTAAAGGTGTGCACTATTGGGATTAAAGTCATGCGACACCTGGTTTCTATGGCAAACAAGTGTGGCTACTGGGATTAAAGGTGTGTGTTACCATTACCTGATCTGTAAGGCTGACCAGTGGGGCTGTTTTACTCTCTGATCTCCAGGAAAGCTTTAGTTATTAAAACACAATTGAAATGCCACTACATTCCCCCTCTAATTGAGTGCCACCTATTTTTAAAATAACCAGTCCAAAATGGCTCAGTTAGGGGTGAGGGCCCATGAACTCCACACTACTTCACACTGGAATGCTGTCTTGACCTTGTGCAATTCAGTAGACAGCCACAGTTGCTGTGGGCTCTTAACTGCAGGGGTCCTGTCATGTCCAGCAGTCACTGCTTTCTCCAACTCTCTCTGACATCTGGCTCCTACACTCTTTCTCCCCACTCTTACTCCATAGTCCCTAAGCCTTAGGGAGATGGGTATAAATTATAGGCGAGTGATGGGTCAACAGATATTTATTCTCCACCCATGGACAAATTTTGAGTTTCTGCACTAACCGCTATCCACTACTAAATGAAACTTCTCTGATGAATTCTAAAAGGTGTGCTAATCTACCAGTCTAGAGACAGAGATTGGGGGTAGTCTGATACTCTCTATTTAGCAAAATAGTAGTACTAGGCTCACTCCTGTGGCCTGTAAACTCCCAGACATTCTTGGCCAGATTTATAGCACAGGGCATGTGTTTTCTACTGTGAGATGGGCTTTATATCTAACTAGAAAGTGGTCGTTATTCCCATAGTATTTGTACCACTATTGCACCCATGGGCATTTCTCACCACACCAGTCATTGCTGCAATTCACAAAGTTCACAGACCTAGGAGACTAATAGGTTTTCCTCACCATTCAGTGTGAAGGCCAGCCAGCAGGGAGGAATGTCCATGGTTAGTGCAACCTAGATTTCTCAAACGTAAGTAGTCATGCTTTGCATGTATCTCATAAATGTCTAGCCCATCCTTCAGAGACTGTAGCTATAGCACATCTTAGGTACATCCCAAGTGTCAAAATACTTGAGCTGAAAAAGCTGACTCAGGCACACATTTTTATAAAAAAAAACAATATTAAGACATACTTCTTTTAAAAAATTTTTCTTAAAATTCATTATGGCAAGAAAAAAAATAAGCATCTCCAAATGAAATTACCTGAAATAGTCCCAACTTAACCAATGAACGTACTGGCCTCATCCCTCACTCTTTAAATTGCATACCATTTTTTTTTTTTGGTTTTTCGAAACAGGGTTTCTCTGTGGCTTTGGAGTCTGTCCTGGATCTAGCTCTGTAGACCAGGCTGGCCTCAAACTCACAGAGATCCGCCTGCCTCTGCCTCCTGAGTGCTGGGATTAAAGGTGTGCGCCACCACCGCCCTGCCTAAATTGCATACCATTTTAATAAATGCATCTACTTGCTTGAAATCCATATTTTTAGACAGATGAATAAGAATAAAAATTAAATAAGTTCATAAAATATTTAATTTTTAGTGCATCCTTTTTCATTTATTATAAGAATTATTTTTGATAATTAATTTTTTCTTTTTAATTTCAGTCTTATCACCATGTGAATTTTATATTTAATAGTACCTTAAAGAAGAAACACATGCTATTATTCAATTCCAGAAAATGGAAAAATAAATGGTTAATATCAATGTAAATATGTAATGTTTCATTATTATGTCCTTAGTTATTACCTATACCACTGAAGCCTAAAAATTTATAAACCAGACTTTAACTTGGGGCCTGGATCAATGGCTCAGTGATAAGACTGCTTCCTGCTTTTGAAGAGGGCCAGGGTTCCGTTACCAGCACCAACATGGTGGTTCACAATAGCCTGTACAACCCAAGTTTCAGGAGACCAGATGCCCTCTTTTGACCCAAGTGGGTTCCTGCTGGAATATAGTATACTCAGATCAATACAGGTTCACATACCTATATATACATTTTAAAGTTAATAAATACTTCAAAAAATGGAATTAGAAAACACAAAGATTTCTGAGGTGAAAGAAATTACGCAATTGAAGCCTCCATCAAAATGTGCCCACAAGCCGGGCGGTGGTGGCGCATGCCTTTAATCCCAGCACTCGGTAGGCAGAGGCAGGCAGATCTTTGTGAGTTCGAGACCAGCCTGGTCTACAAGAGATAGTTCCAGCGCAGGCTCCAAAGCCACAGAGAAACCCTGTTTCGAAAAACCAAACCAAACAAAACCAAACCAAACAAAAACAAAATGTGCCCACAATGCCTTTATGGTACAGGAAGGAAGTAGAACCCAGAAGCTATGGGTCCTTGGTTTCTGTATTACTCTAGTTTGCATCAAGAGCAAAGGGATATTTCTTTAGGTTTTTATGTCTTTTAATAACTTCAGAAAAGACACTGAACTTGGGAAGCAGATGAGAGAAAATTTTTGACCCATTAAAACTCCCTGAAACTACTTGGCCACTTACTTGGTACAATGTCAAAATAATGTAGGTATAGATGGATATCCCAGTGAGAGCATCTGAATGCATTTTTAATTAATATGTTCATAATTATTTTTATATTACAAAACAAGGCATTTTTTTCCTTGAAACAGGATCTTGCAAAGCTATGACAGGCTTGGAAATCTGTGTAGTTTTACTTCTGATCTACTTGGCTCTATATGCTTAGTGTTTGGATTATAGGTATAGGCCACCATGCCTACTAAATGGAGTACAAGTGATAGAACCCAGGGTCTCATGTATTCTGTGTCAGAACTCTGCCAAGTAAGCCATATTCCTAATCCCCAAAACATTTGCTATATCTTAGCTTTAAAACGTTCCTTGAGTTGATCTTTAGGTAGATAATGTTTGTAAATGTGATAAGCCCAAATCTCTGGTGATTCTATTTTTCCTGTTTCCTAGTGTTCCTATTGGACACTAGCAAAGACAATATTATTATAACACTGTCCTCATAAATATTTTTGATGTGTTATCTACTTCCTGACAACCATTCTGGGCACTTAAACCATGTTACAGTCAAACCACATCATTTTTTTTTTATAGGGCCAGAAAATGTGGCTGTGGTTCTGTGGTTATTAATCAAACATGAGTCATGTGTTTTCAAACACAGAATCTGTTTTTTTGTTAGACATTTTGATTCTTCTGTTGTTGACATTTTATAAGAAATGAGCATTTATGTAAAAATGGCAGCTATAAATAAGACTATTCACTGTAACTCATTAGATGACTTATATCCTATGGAGTATCAACACCATACAAATAAATAACTGTTTTTCCTTTGCAGAAAGAATTTAACAACGACTGTAAGCTGAAAGAGAGGATAGAGGAGAATGGATACAACACCTATGCATCCTTTAACTGGCAGCACAATGGCAGGCAAATGTATGTAGCATTGAATGGAAAAGGAGCTCCCAGGAGAGGACAAAAAACACGAAGAAAAAACACCTCTGCTCATTTCCTCCCAATGGTGGTCCACTCATAGAAGAAGGCAACATTTGTGGATGCAGTACAACCAAAGACTCTTTGACCAGGAAGAGTTAGAGTTGACATCATCACAGAAGACTGTAGAGTAAAAGGCAAAGACATATCACAGAGTTCAACTTGCTTAAAGGAAGGAAGGCTTTGGAGTCTTGTACTCACTGCTGACCTATGAAGTTCTTTTAATTAGCTCTGTGTCATGCCTTATACCCAAGATAGAGGCAAATCCAATGGAATGGAAATTATCCCCAAGTGAACAATGCTGTGGGCTGGGTTTTGTTTGTTTGTTTAAGTTTTTGCTTTTGGACTTCTGTGATAGAACTTAAAGGAACAATCCATTGAATGATCTTTGGGAAAGTTATTTATGGAATATGAACACATATCAAAGACTTTCATTGCTCATTCAAGCTTGATGATTCAATGAGCAGGAAGACATGCAAGCATTTACTGGAAAGCACTTGGGTCATATCATATGCACAACCAAAGGAGCTTTGGGTGTGGCACCATGGAAGAATTGGATCAGATTTACAAATATAAACATATTAGTGTGAAACTGTTCTAACAATACAAATAGTATGGTATGCTTGTGCATTCTGCCTTCATCCTTTACTATTCCTTCTAAGTTATTTATTTAATAGGATGTTAAATATCTTTTGGGGTTTTAAAGAGTATCCTCGGCGCTGCCCTCTGATTTGCCTTCTCATTTTTTTTTTTTTTATTTTGGCACCCTACGCATGATCATGACAAAGTGTTTTAAGAACTTGGTAAACACTTCAGAAATGGGAGATGAGATCAAGGGAGCAGGACAAGTGCCCTATGTGCTATCAGTTGACTTCATATGCACTTCTGCAATAAGAACCGTCAGTAATGACTATGGCAGAGTTCTGCTGTAGCTTAAGGGATAGATATCTGTCATCATTTGCCAACACGTGTCAGTTCTGAGGCTTCCTTACTTAAAAACATATAAGGCCAAACCAATTCTCTTTCATTGCCTTATTTTATCTCCATAAATATACTAAAACAAGGGAAATGAATTATTAGATTTTAGCCTAACCTTGTTTTTTTGTTTGTTTGTTTTCTTTTCTTTTTTTTTTTTTCTGTTGATGGTTCACTATAGGTCACTGTCACAAATGATGGAAAGGTTATCTTCATATGCAAGAACCCTTTGTAAGTCCCACAAAATGCTTCTCCCCAAAAGGAACCAAAAAGGAATTTGGTATGAACTACAACTCTCCCAGGGGCTAAAACTGAGCAAATATATCCTGGTATCTGTGTAACCATATATTGAAATCTGTTCAAGCTGTATGATCTAGTCTTTACAAAACCAAATAAAGCTTGTTTTCTGTACATTTAAAGTGTTCTAGAAGATTCCATAATATAACCACATCAAAATTCATTTTCTTAGAGCAGGTATAGAAAGCAGTACGTAAGTGTACAACTCACTGTCACTTTGTATTTCACTAAATAAACACATAAACCTTATTTGCAGTGTCTGTAATGATTTAAAAATGTAAAAAAAAAATTATTTGTTCTAAATATTTTAAAGAATAATTCTAAGTCTATATTGATGTTGCAGTTTTATCTTATTTCTTGTTTGGAAGATCTGATCATTTTTGTTATCTGGATACAGTATTTTGGTATAAACAAAAGACTCAGCAAGCATTCTTTTTACTAAAAATTTAACCTCTACAAAGGCTGGTAATTTGTGGACCTTTTTGCTAATGCAAATCAGTTACTTAAAATATTAAGTTAAAAGATAATCAGTTATTTAAAAATCCACTGTTGAGAATGTTCTCATAGAGTAATTCCACAAAGGTCATACCTTGTGATTTCTTTGTAAAGCTGTTAGTTCAAGAGAGGTGCACAAAGTCACAGTGCTTATGTTTATGGGTATAGTTGCATCTCATGGTATTTTTCATTCAACTTGTTTTGTGACAAATGGGATTTTTAAAATGTATGCTTTTTTGTGGTTGGATTCTGTACATTACAATTTAATTGGTAACTGAGTATGAGAGCTCTAACGTAATGCATCCCTAGAAAAACTAGGTGTCTCTCTTTTTCTTTTACTTTAAAATAATAATTATACCTGACACATGAACACAGACCACCCACAACCAAAATTAAATGTTTGGGGAGACAAACTATAGTTAGTATTCAATGACCAGAGTAACAGCAAATAGGGCAGACGTTGGATTCTTATTTCACATTGCCATTTAGATTACTAAAGAGACTACGTGTAAACAGTCATCATTATAGTACTCAAGACTTTAAACAGCTTCTAGCAAAATGTATCAAAGCTTGCAGAGTTCAAAAATAGAAAACATCTTTTCCCCTTTCCCCATGCTACACCGTTCTCTGTATACAAGTTAACAGAGATAAATACAGAAAGAATTCAATAAGGAGTGAGGATTTTTCCGCATTAAAAAAATATTGGATCTTTGTTTGATAATAGTAGTCCCTTTTACAACTACTGAAAGAAAAGAAGTTTAGTCCTGAATGTTGTGTGTAAACGAAAAAAAAAAAAGTATCAGGATTTTGGGAGCTGTGCCTCTGTGGGAAATGCGGGTGCTGGTCCACCACACTAAAGCGTGTCAGCCACAGATACAAGGGCATGTGAGCTGCAAGTGCTGGCACTAAGGTTTCTTGACATAGAATCACTCCTTCCTTCTACCCACCCCCCAAAAGGCTGAACAATGTATATTATGCTACATTTAAATAAAGGCAATAAAATGCTGGGAAAAGAAAATAAAAATACTGTCCTTGTTTTTTTTTTTCTTTTTATTAACCTAAACTCTACCTGGTAATGAGAGAATCTCCGGGCTTGTGTGCATGGCAGGATGTGGTTAAATGCCCCACAGCCCCAAACAACAACAACAGAAAAAAATTACTCAAACATTTGTAAGGTTTCTTTAATGTTTTACATGTGTGAGCCGGGTATCCTTACCCTAATAACAACCAAATGCTTTCAGTTTTCCTAACTATTCAGGTCTACCTAGTTTACACAGTGGATAAAGAAGGATGAATTGAAAACCAGGATGGCTTGTGCAACAATGAAAAGCTTTTGGAGGAAAGCCAGGAGCTGCAAAATCAGACTTCCAGGGGATGGAATAGACCAATGAATTTGATTTGAAAAGTAGGCAGAAAAAAAAAAACATAATAATGCAAGTTGATTCCAGGGTCCACGTTTGTAGACATATTTCCAGTATGGAGCAGTAGTTTTGTGTGGTACAGTTCTAAGAATTGGAATGCTGCTAATTCTTGGTTTGAGTAATAATAATGTAAACAACATCTTTCATATCAGGAAGTTGCTAGCCCTAAGTTTGTTTAAATAAAGATATATGTACAGGAAGTTAGAATATTTAAGAGATAATGGTCTGCACTTTAGAACAACACACATGGATGCAAAGAAATCCTGTGTCAAGAGCTCTGTCTACCTTTACAGATGACAGTTCAAACTAAGGTATAAAAACGATTTATCTTGGAAGGGTGCTGGGGATAACATCAGAACTCTTCCAGAACTGGGAAACGAAGCTCTATTCACTTGTTCGCCTTCTTCCTCCCCTCTCAACTGATTGGTGGTAGATAGCTGGGGAGGATTGCTTCCAATTTGTTTCCTTCCAACTCCAAAACTCCAGATCTCAAGATGAAAAATAGAAACATCCTAGGCATGACTCTTACCACTCTGTTTCGGGAACTTATCAATCCACTTTAGGAGCAGTGGACTAGCATGTTAAGGAATTTAGGCGCTGTGAAGGAGCAGTCTTCATTCATGTGACCACGAAGAGAAAGGACAGAGTTGTTAGAAGTTCACATGCAAGAATGAAAAACTGGCCACTAAACTGAAGAGGAAAAGAGGAAGGACAATAAGAAAAAGTAACAAATTCAGTGCTAGGCAGGTACAAAGTTGAGAGTGCTTAAACTATATTTTTAACCAGTTCCAATCATTTGCCATTTGTTTTTCCAAAGGAGAAAGACGTAAAGGTCTTTATCTTTTGTGCAGTTTTTAAATGAAAGTAATATGTTTGTTTTGCTGTAAGTCAATAATAAGGCCCTGAAAACAGCCAGGCTATCTGTAGTTTTTCCACACCTTAGAGAATGATCAGTGGAATGACTTACAGGTTTAGTGAAAAGAAGCTGATCCTTGTAGTAAATACTGACTTGTATCATAATGATGCTGGAAACGCTTCTTTAAGCGTCTCCCGTGAACATGTGCTAATGTTTTTGAGAAATCAGAGTACAAAAAGAGTTGAATACCCAGTATCATTTATTGTTTTCATTGTAGAATAAAAATTTAAAAAAATACCCTTCTGTTGCATCTTTTAATGTTCCATGTATACACTCAACAGGAGGCAAAAGAAAACTTTACAACCTGCATTCCTCTTTCCTTTTGTAGATTAGGGGAAAACAGCAGAAATTTCCCTTGTAAGTAAACAATCTACTGAAACACATTTATAAACACCATGCATTAGTTAAATTGGAATAATCATGATCAAACTAGCAGGATCAAAGGAGCTGGTCTTATTTCTAAGTGGATAATACCGAACATTTCCATGAGTCTCCATCATGATAGCAGCTAAAGGCAACAATTCCAAACTCTGAAAAAAGCCATATGCCAACGGTACATGCATGTGACATGTATTATTTGACACAATTTTATTACCCTCCACAAAAGAGCCTATGTCATTTTTTTTAACGCAGGCAATTGCATCCTCTAGAGATGAGCACAGCAAATGAAGAATCAAAACACCCTATGTTCCTCATTACAACTGTAAATTGAACATATGCCTTTGTACAATGTAGGCAGTGACCCCAGCTGCAGAATAACCAACTGCAGTGTGGCCCTCACCCTCCTAAGGTTTGGTTTTAATTACCTTATACACATCTTAAATGCCTAAATCATCTTACAATTTTCTAAATTATTTAGTTATCATTTCTGTGGTCAATTTAAGCTGCTGACAATGCAAATACCCTCAAAGAGGTCTTTCAAGGAGAAGTAAATTAAAACCAGTTTTCCATAAGGTATTATACATTTTGAAAGGAATGTGTTTTATGGTTATGGGAAGATCTAGGGTTAGGGGTCAATTATTAATTCAACTCAACACTAAAATATTTTAACATATGGTATTTAAACCAGAATTCTTAACAAACACTTTTTTTGTGTGTGACACAGATCAATATGTTCAGTCATCAATGATATTTAGGTCAGCATCTATGAGAACTCTATGTATTATTGTGGAGTTTTCCAATGACAAACACTGCAGGATGATGGCACTGGATCTTAAGAACATGGTTATCTCACCGACTTTTCCAGATATTGAGTTCTGGATGCAAAATGCATTCTATATCTCAAGCTTATGCTCATGTAGAAATCAAATGGAGTGCCGGGTGGTGGTGGCGCACGCCTTTAATCCCAGCACTTGGGAGGCAGAGGCAGGCGGATCTTTGTGAGTTCGAGACCAGCCTGGTCTACAAGAGCTAGTTCCAGGACAGGTTCCAAAGCCACAGAGAAACCCTGTCTCGAAAAACAAAAAAAAAAAAAATCAAATGGAGCTAAATGATAGATTTAGACTGATGTCTGCAGTCCTTCCTCCTCATCTCATCCATAAAAATCTCTATGTTCCACCTCCTACTTCCCCTAAAAAATTGTTAAGCTATCCCATTTCCACAGGAATAGTTCATTTACCTTTCTACTTTTCTTCTGTTTTAATGCAACATAATATTAAATAACCCTCCTACCATGTGTTTCCTTATAAGACTCTCAAGAAAACGAAGGTTTTTATTGGTACCAATAATCTACCCCACTTTCTTCCAGTGCATAGCAGTAACTCTATACTGCTGTTAGTAGAGATTGTTAATGGTAATTAGGATAAGAAACTTGAATTATTATTTTTATTTTTCCTTATTGTTAATTTATTTATCTTATTAAAGTACTGGTTTTCAATCATCTGCACAATTCAGTTCTAATGGTAAAGCAAAACAAATTTTAAACACAGGGACTATATTTCTTAATCTGCAGTCCCTAGAATGTGTTCCTATTTAGAAACAAGATCAATTCATGTATATGAATTAGAAAAATTTAAGCACAGACATACACACACCAAAACCACCTTTAGTCTCTTCAGGCTGCTATAACAAAACATCAAAACCTGTGTGAATTCTATTGACAAATGAATAGAACACATCTTTTAATAATAATTTTTGCATGCAAAGATTTGGAAGTACATATTCAAAAGAAAACGACTATAAACTAAAGTTGCCTAGTAAGGTTTATAAATACTAGTGAATATTACCTATTTCAAATACAGCATCAGAAGATTGTGCTTATATTAATAGACTTCATCACAGGAATTAGATGCTGTTGGGTGACTGCTTGGGGAGCTATGAAGAAACATCCATTCACCCCAGATAGGAAACTAATGACAAACCAAAGAAGCCATTCTATCCAAGTTTATGTTGATGAACCATTGAGTTGTTTATAAAAGATCTGATGTCTCAGATCCTACAATGACACTAAGAAACCTACCTCAGCATGAAAACTGAACCCCAGAGCACACTATCTAACCCGTAAGCAGTTCTACCAGAGCATCTCCTGTCTCTTAGCAACCACTCACTACTTAGACAACTGTAGGTACTGGCCTTGTAAACCTGTAAGTTTCAGGTGCTTCCTGAGACTTGTACATAATCACTTTTCCCGAGTCCCATGAACCCCATTTAGAGAGGGGATGTTCTGTTTGAAGAAAGCAATTATGCAACACATGGTATTAAATTTTCACTATTTGAACCAGGAATAACATCTTGGTTTTAAATAATTTATCATTGTATAATTAATTTTTTCCTCTTTTATACTTACATATTAATAATAATGCTTTGTTATCAAAGTTTTTGTGAATCTGCCTTGGGACAACAATGTATGAAACAAATACTTGTAGTAATATCCCAAACGGGGTATCTTTTGTAAAAACAGTCATATCTGCCTAGCATCTTTGCTAATGTATTCTTAACAACACTTTTATTAATTCTTTGAGAATTTATATAAATATAGAATTTTGTATAATGAACATGTTCATGCCTTTCTCAAAGTCCTCCCATACATCCCTCTATACCCTCTCATCCCTTTCCATGAAACATTGAGACTTAATTTTTTTTTTGCACTTTCCCCATTGACTTCATTTTTAGTTGCCCAGCTTATCGTGGGAGTGGAGCCCACCCTTGTACCTGGTTAGCCTACCATGGATTGCTCATTAAAGATAACTAACTCACCCTTCCCCAAGAAACTTCAGATGATAACAGCTTATCAGCTAGTGAAGAATTTTGGACTCACTGTATTACCTGTATGCTGGGTATTTTCTGACTGGATCTTACAGAGGTGATTTGCATGTTATCACAATTGATTTGAATTCATATGTGCAAATGCCCTTTTGTGTCTGGAAGATATTGTGCCCTTGATGTTACCAAACACTGTTGGTACTAATGATCTTTTTACTTCTTCCTTGAAGATTCCTGAGCCCTATAGGAAGGAGTGTGATAGGTATGTCCCATTTAGGACTGAGAACTCCACAGTCTTTCCTTCTATGCACATGACCCAGTTGGGAATCTCTGTGTTAGTTGCCATCTACTGCCAGACAAAGCTTCTATGGTGACAACTGAGAGATGCTCTTATCTATGGATATGGCAATAAGTCATTAGGAGTTCTTTTTAATACTGTGTCCATTTAATAATAGTATTGGGCCATCCCTTAGGGCCCATTACCTATTCATTCACAGATTCTTGGCCATGTATGGATTCCATATCATGGAGTGGGCCTTAGATATACTGGGAAAGTGGTTGGCTACTCCCATAACATTTATGCCACAATTGCACCATATCTTTTAAGGCTAGTTGTTGCAGGATTCCCATCCAAGTGAGACTGAGGAGTACCTCCAACAGGGTACAGAGCATCTTCTAGCACCATGAAAGTTAGGTGGTAGAGATAACGCTCCATCTTAATTTCTCCATGTTTTATGACTCAAGTGTATGAAATATTCAACAAATTGTTTTGTCATCTACTTAAAGATAGTTATGAATGTTGCTGATAACCAATAATTCCTGGGCTCTATGTGACCGAATTGGCCAACATGCCAGTAAAGTATTCTATAGAGGATGAGACAGGAGAACTATGAGTTCAGAGACCATCCTGAAATTTTTCTTTTATGTTACTGAAAATCTAGCTGCAACGTAAGTGTAAAGATTACACCGTAGTTTTAAGATTGTAACTCATTATTATTTTAGTTCACTATCCTCGTTAGTAAACACTAAATTATTGAAACTTTGTTTTAGTGTTATAGGGCATAAAGAATAAATGTAATATATTGACTAAAAGTCCGAACACTCAGACTAAGTATTACTTTTTTCCAAAGTACAACTTTTTCCAAAGGTAATCTTTTTTATTAGTGACTTTTCTCTGTCAATTACTTTGTTCATGGAATGCGATTTTAGCCTTTACACTTTCAAAATATTATGCTGGATTGCTTTGTGCATTATTCTGTTTGAATGTTAGCAATGTCCCATCAATTGTGATAGCAAAAAATGCTTATATGAAAAAGGTTAAGGTTTGTTTTCTATCTTGCAATTCACTATTAGTGAAGAAGGTCTCCCAACTCCAAAACTTCTCTCTGCTCCTTATATATGTATTCTATAATACATAAAAGTACTATATCTTTTATAACCCTGCTTTCCAATTTTAAGAAGTATAATTTTAATGATAATCAAGGTATTCCATTTTAACAACATACAACATACTTCTTTGTTGGCACTGTTTTGCAAGAAATAACCTGTGCTTTTGAATTAAAGAAACACACACACATATATTACATACCATACTGGTTGTTTCTAGCAGTACTTTTGGGAAAGGA
This sequence comes from Dicrostonyx torquatus, assembly GCA_028555095.1. Lineage (NCBI taxonomy): Eukaryota > Metazoa > Chordata > Mammalia > Rodentia > Cricetidae > Dicrostonyx > Dicrostonyx torquatus. The sequence continues at coordinate 14,143,791 of JAQHUG010000005.1, forward strand.
ACTTCACATATATGAATACCTACAAATGCAAAATTGCTAATACTTGGGTCAGTAACAGGATGAAATAATATATTTGCTAAGAATTTTGTATAAAGCTGGCCGACAGTAGATGGCCAGTACATGCTGCCGCTCACCATAGTCTTGGATTTTTAAGCCAAAGTTCCTGATGAGTGTGATACCACCTTATTTGAAGTAAGAAGGTCATGAATTTTTCCTGATGTGTCAAAGTAATAAAGGAATCCTCCCTTAAATTTTTTCCTTAAGTGAAGGGTGTGCAGAGCAATAAATGTATCTGGCAAAAACACGTGTGTGTTCCCTTGCCAGAAGGCTGACCACTCACCCAAATCTGCTAAATACATCTTGAATTCACTTGGCAGCCTCATCCAATGAATGCTCTCTGTGAGTGTGCAAACCTGAGAATAACTCAGCAGGGTTATCACCCTTTGGATCAGCTGAGACAGTTCCTGACACTTGATATCATATTAGCTTTCCATACTTCTCAGCACACATTCTTAAGGGCACTCCTCACAAAGCTCCTATATGTGCCTCTCCGTCACAAAGTTTCCTGTGGAAAAAGCCCTGAGACATCCTGTAAGAAACGTTTATTTGTTTTTAAGATGGAGAATAAGTTTCTGTTTCATGCAGTTACAAGACATACCTAAAGCTAGTTCATTTGTGAGAAAAGAAAATAATTTGTGTTGTTCAGGGGAGTAGGAAGGTCAAGGTCAAGCGTATGTACCAGGTGAGAGCCTTTTTATTCTGTCATTCCTTGATGAAAGACAGAAGGGAGACTATCAGATAGCAAGAGTTTTAACTCACAACCTCAAGACTAATTATAATTTGAATTAAGTTTTCTTATTTATTTTTTAATGAAAGCAGACCCTTGGTGACACAAATGTCTTCTATTCAGCCTAACCTCACAGTACTGGTGGAATGGGGATTAAGTTTTTGACACATGAATTTTAGATAATTTCAAACTATACCAAAGGCTGTTAGAGAAAATTGTAGCAAAAAACTAGTTACCTTCTCACCTGAATGATACTCTCCATTTTCACTTATATAATGTGTGGGTTTAATAAGTCTACTGGAGCTATGCAATACTTTCTTGGAGTCAAATGATAAGGCAGATAGTTTTTAGGATTAATTTGGAAATAGGCAGCAACAGAAGAATAAGGAGTGAACAGACTTGCCAGGCTAGCTTCAGGGATGAACTAGAGACATTTGGGTATTAAAGCTTATGTGCTAACATTAGGAAAAGGAAAAATAAGGGTCCTCCAAGTTCCTTGTCCTTATTTTATTGAGAAACTGTCAGAGAGTACCTGTCATGAGCCCAGTTGAGTTGCAGAAACCTCCAGTTTCCAAATGTATGCTCAAACATTCTTAAAAACCACATTTCCCAGCATAGCCTTACAAGACACATATGTGCTATAAATGGACAATGAGAGGTGTGCAGGAGACACATGAGCTTCCATATGAGAGAAACGAAACACAAACTGGCTAAAGTCGCCTTTTATCCACCAAATAGTTGCTGAGGCTTGTCTATGTATTCATAATTTCTGTAAAGAAAGTCACTGATAACAATGTCTTATTATTGTTTTCCAATGTGCTGTGTTGAAATGTCTTAACAAAACCCCAAATATCATTACTGAAGACAATCCTCTATTATGAAGGCCAGGAATGGAACTTAGTTTTAGGTTTCCAACTCCAAGTCCCAAGTGGGAACTAAATGTCACAGAACAAAATGTCATGCAATGAGATCGGATACTAAAGTATGTGACATTAACCAGATGCCGCCCTAGCAGTCACCACACAGCAGAACTCGGTCAAACAAATGAAGTGCCGCACATCTCACAATTCAAGTGACACTCCATGTTGTTATTTTGTGTGTTAATATTTGCCAGTTTCCATTCTAATGAACACAGCCTGGATGCCTCTGGAGAAATCAAGACTAAATTGTTAAATACCATTGCTTCTTTGAAACATAATAGTTTTTAGAGATTGGGAATGGAACCCATAACCTCGGACAAGCTAAGATAATGTCCTGTCACCAAAACATAGCCAGATACCCCAAAATGCATAATAAATAAATTATAAGAAGATCTCACTGAGATAACTTACATCCACGATGAAACCCAGAACCTCATTAAAATATGAACTAGAAAGAATGAGGATGGCTTAGTCCATTTGTATCACAAGTCTATCCTTCCTTGCATATTACACACTTTTCCAACCATTGAATGGACAAATGCACACCAAAGAGGAGAACTCAGAAATATGAGGGAGGTTCAACTCAAAGTGAAAGAACCAAAGCCAAACAGAGTAAAGACCTAGAGTACCAAACATCCTCAGAACTATAGATATATATGTTTTGCTTTATGTTTGTTGGTTTTTCAATTTAATTTTAGTTTGGAGAATTTCAAACATGAACATTGTATCTATATCTTTCCCAGAAGTTTCTACAAACTCAAGTTCTTTTGTCTCCCTTCTCAAATTCATGGTTTCTTTTAAAATTATTATTACAACACTTATGTACATGTAACAATATATACATACACATGATATAACCTACTGAGTCTATGACACAGGTCTAAGTCTTAGTTCATGAATGAATTCCTCAGCATCAAAATCACAAGGTCAATTGGAGAGAGTCAATAATGAATTAGAAGATAGGCATCCACCCTTCAGTTTTAATATCTGCTTTACCACTATGGTAAAGTCCTGATCAGGAATGAAGCAAAAGATGAAAAGCAGAAATATTTTTCAGGCTCAATGGAGATGCCTTAGCTTCATTGAGATAAAAGTAGTTATTAGTTTAATGATTCAGAGAAAGTATTTGAGCAACCAAAACCCATAAATAGAAGCAAGGATGCAAATACTCTTTGGAAATAAAAGAAATTTCAGAATAAAAGAAGTGTTAGAGATGGTTGTGGAATGTATGTAATAGTTTGACCCAAGCAAATTAAAACTAATATTTTTAATTTCCCCATTACAAGTGAAATCTTTCTTTTCTAGGAGTTTTAATGCTCCTGGGAACTTGTAAATTTGTGAAGCAGCATGGATAGGTTTAATGTAGAATAAATAAAATGACAACTTCAAATGTTTTAAATTCTCAAGTATGTTTGGGTTTTTCTTCTCTGACAACACTCAGTGCTCAAGATATGACAATATACAGCATCCTGGCTGGATGAATTAGATGCTTTCTTTGTGGTAGAAAAATAGCTGATAGAAGCAACTTATGTGGAAGCACATTTTGGATGATAGTTTCAGGAGATGTCAGCCAAGAAAGGCAGAGAGGGGAGAGCATGAAGCAACTGCCACATCATGACAGTCACCAGGAAGCTAAGAACAGAACCAGAAAGGAGACTGTGTTTAAGCTGTCAAAGCCAGCCTCTGGTGACCAATCTCGACCCATAAGGCTCCATCTCTTAAAGATTAACCATTGTTCCCAAACAGCTCAGCCAGCTGGGGAACATGGGTCTAAACACCTGAGCCTACATGGGGCATTTCATATTCAAGCAGAATATATTACAGAATATATTACTTTTAATTCTAAATTTGGCAAGATATCTTAAAACATAAAAATATCTATGCTTCTGTCCTTCCCACTGTCCAGCTTTTTTATTACACATGAATATGCACCCTTGGTATACAAAACATAGAAAACAGACCACAAGTCACATTGAAGAAAAAAGAGCAAAGGTCTGCCTCCCTATGACTGTATCAACTTTATTTAAGGTTCATTTAATTAATTAACACATGACACTTTATGAAAATGTTACGGGTTCACTCCTCCTCCCTCAGACTGATATGTATAAAGGCTGCTCCTAAGGTTTTTATGAGTGCTAAGGTACATAAATAGCTTACACAACTGCCATGTTGAGCAAAGTCAAAATCTCTACGAAGTGTCCAAACAAATTTTAGAATTTGACCTCTTAAAATATTTCTATGTATTATCAAACTTGTTGTCAAAGTACATCCAAAATAGAAATGTTAATCTTTACCATGCTTTCTGTTATTATGTCATTATAAAAAAGGTTGCATCTTAAGTGGGAATGGGATGCATGATGTGAAGTCCACAAAGAACCAATAAAAGTTAAAAAATTGCATCTTATTGTTGTAAGGTATTTTCACGTTTATATTTTCTACTCCTTAAGAATTTACTTACTTTTTCATGGTGCAGAGTATAGAACTGATATTTATTCCTTGGAGTGTAGATAGAAGATGATATTCCTGTGCGTTCCTACATTGTTTCATCCAAGTATAAAATAACATGTGAATTTTTTCAACCCAAACCTTTAATGTCAAATGGGCACATTGTTAATAGTTGTACTTAAGCAGTAGGACCTGTCCCAGAAATTGAGGACCATGTGGCTCTTCCTAAATCATAATCTGTATGCATTTAAAACTGCATTTTGATGCTCCTGTTTCTCCCATTAAATCTTCTGTGAGCTTCTACTACTGTGCATGCAAGATTATTAATGGAAGACTAGAAAATGCCAGATATTTATACACATTATAATTAGAATAAGCCATATATAATATAAACTCATGAAATGCTTACACTGAGAAATTATATTTTCGGTATATATTGTTGAGAACAAATGTTTTACAGAATATCCTAAAATCTATAAGTTATCAGAAAATGAGAAAAGTTATGACAGACTATCATATACCTATCAGGTATGAAAGGTTTAGAAATTATAATATCAAGTACTGGGAAATGTGATGAAATGGAAAATCTTGTGTCTTGGGCACAAAGATCAAAAAGAATATTAGTCAGTATATTAACCAGGGTTCGCAAAAGGAATAAAATCAAAAGAATAAATAAATTTTACAAAGTGTTTTTATTAGATTGGCTTGCACAATCTGGGCTGTGTGGTTCCACAATGGCTGTCCTACACTAGAGAGGCAGAGAACACAGTAACTGTTCAGTCCATAAAGCTGGATGCCTCAGCAGTCCCAATCTGGTGATAAAAGTCTCGGGGAATGCTTGAAGAGCCATAGGTCCATAGAAGAAGGCCAAAGAATCTGGCTTGCCATGTCACTGAGGGATGGCAGCAGCAGCAGCATAGATACACTTGAAAGCAAGAGTAAGGCAGGCATGTGGCAAGGAGCACTTGTCTCTTTTTAGATCTCCTCATGGCTGACCAGAAGGCACCAACCCCTGTGGGGAAGGATATGTCGCCTTCAGTTAATCCTTCCAAGAATCACTTTCCCAGTCCTGCTCAGAGGCATGTACCATTGTCTATTCCAGATTCCAATCACGCTGACAAACAATACTATTAAATTATTGTCAACTTTGCTTCCTCAGCACCAAAAGCATCATGACGGATCCCACTTATATAAGCATTTTATTTTAATACATTTCAATTAAAATAGAATTATACAACTTTCTTTCTTACTTTTCTTCTCTCCAGATATGATCAGTTCTTGTTTTGAGCTCAATTTATCTTTTCTCTCTGAAAACTGTTTCCGTTCCCCTGGGTCTTTGCTGTCAACTGGCTACACTAATCAGCTTCAGTACACAAAGGTCGTTCATTACAGCGGCAGAGTTTGCTTGTTTAAGAGAAAACCAGTGAGGTTGCATTGTTGTTAATATTGTTTAATTAGAATGCAAACAGACGTACGAGAGAATTTTTGGTGTCAAAATTGCCTAATCGATGAGAGATGACAGTTACAGTGGGTTGTGAGGGAAGGGGTCAGATTTTTAATTATGTTCTCAAAGACGACTTAATATTTTAAAGCAAACATTTATTCTAATGTACTTTGAAATTTATATACTGTTTTAAGAAATAGAGAGGTCTTGTGTACCCTAAACTAATTTGTCCCAATGGTGTCGTCTTAAAACTAGAATATCACCATGGTATAAAGTGTCTTCATAGTCACAAAATCCCTTACGTTGATGCCATAGCCAACTCAACTCCTGCCCAACTCATTCCGTTATGCTGTGGGAGCACACTCTGCTCCTTCAGCCAATAGCCTTTAAGATACCAGCCTGCTTGGACATGGTCTCCTATAGTTTAAAAAGCAGCGAGAACCGTGCACCCAGTTCTCTTGCTTCCAGCTCCCGTTCCAGCTGCTAGACTCTGTTTGCTGTTTGCACTCAGAGTTGTTTAGGACAGTATCTGTAAGTTTTTCCTTTTAAATAAATAGCCCTTTTTATAATCAATAATTCTGAACAGTTGTGGGATTGTTTTATGGCATCTCCTTGTATGGTCCTGTCATTTCAGGAATATTATGCAAATAAAATCACGCAGCATGTAACCTATAGGGAGAAAAGAACAAAACAAAAAAAGGAAAAGGGTTAAAAAGAAAAAAAAAACAAGAAAAAATAGTGTGTGGAGGGGATCATGGCAAGACAAGAAAGTGAAAATAAAGAACAGGAATAATCATTTTGAGATTTTAATTGATTTGTTTGAAATGCATAGATTAATTAAATAGTTAATTCTTTCAAATTGTCTCCTTTCATTTAAATAAGCTCTTTAATTTTATATTGTATGCATGGATTTTATGTTTCAAAAGTTGTATCTAACAATTGCCTTGACAAATTAAGTAAAGGATAAATTGTAAACTCAGGCGGCAGCACCTTTGTGGTTTGTATTTCTCAACCGTGGTAGAAGACAGTTGTTTGGGGGAACTTGCTCACACTATTTTATTCACATATGGACATGTGGTAGAGGTTTGGGAACGATGTTTGATCCCTGCTCATCTCCTGTATGTGTATTTTAAGACATCTCCATGCTGATTTCCCGGCAGTCACACAATTTCCATGGCTTTTCTCACCTCCTCGCAGAAAGGCATTTCAGGGGCTCCTGATCCTGCCTTGTGCCACTGTCCTCCTGGATATCCTAAATGTTAATCTTAGACAAGCCAGTCATAAGTTTACTTATTTAAAAAATTCTCACATGGATTCACTTTTCTGCACATCACTTACAATCTAACACAGTTTGTGTTTACACCTGAAATGTATGATCCATAAAGTCAGGTACGTTTTGTTAACTGTTACGGTCAGAGAATATCCTGGCACGGTTGTTGTCAAGCGAGTACTTGATGAGTGGATGAGTTAAGTAGATTAATAAAAAATAATAACGAAACGATTGCATTTCCCTAGTGATCAGACACACAGCTAGACCTAGCTATGATACATTTTAACACAGAAAAGGCCAGGAAGAACATTTGAAAAAAATCACATAGCTAGCACAAAATAAAGGTGAGACCCCAGGCTGACTCTGTAACTTCACCACAAAGGTTTCCACAATCACCTGCTTCTCCACCGCGATCTTGATCTTGCTTTGTTATCTGAAATTCTTCTATCTTTTCAACCCAGCCATAATTTCACAAGCAGAACTCTTGTAACATAAAACATGCAGAAACATTTTGTACCCCCCAAATCAGGTCTAAATTACCTCAAGAGCAAGCTTTCCCTATAGGATTTCGGCATTTCCCCCTCCTGGCTCCAATCAGATCCCAAGGCCTAAAGGTGTTCCAAGCAAAAAAGGAACAGGAAGGAAAAATTAACCAAACTCCTGAAGCTTCCAGAATGATTCGCTTCAAGTTGCATTTGCGTCTTGGTATGGATTAGTCATGAGAAGTGAAGGGGAAGGCTTATTGCTCAATTCAACCTAAGCCTCAAGGTTTGAGCTATTTCTCTTTGTTTTACTTTCTTTGTGTGGGGGGGTTTCTTTCTTTGTTTAAATCTCTCCTGTTTCTTGCTGACAACTTACTTTTAACAATTTCTCCTTCGTATGTATTTAGACTATTTTAACGGGAGCCAGGACACGTTTAACATAATCAGGATGGTCCTAATTATAGAGAGGGACAGATGGCGATCTTTCCATAATACATGGATCTCTTGTAAGATTTCTTTTTAATTGAGCATGAAATATGTAACATGTTTATTGCCACCTAGATAGAATGACAGGCTTGAGAGTAAATATACATGATGGTGTACACACACACACACACACACACACACACACACACACACACACACACACACGAGAGAGAGAGAGAGAGAGAGAGAGTTTTTAAATACCCAGAAAAAATAAAATGTCAAATACTTATAAGAAATGTTTTAGGTGTTACTTTCCACGTGACCCTGATCAGGAGTGTGAGGGATCGATGAGAATCTCAAGCATCTTTCACCTCTTAAAATAATTGCCCTATACCTTAGTTAAAGTTACACAGCACATTTCCATAATTTATTTCACAGACCTATTAGAAGTCATCTTCTCAGGAAGATGAGACATTGGGGTCATATTTCTTCATTAAAACCTAGCTCAGTCATTCCACAACTAATTTGAAGTTCAGTTGACATGGTAAAATTCTATGGTTGTAATTATTATTTGTTCTTAAAGGGTTCTGTAAACATTTGAAACATTGTATATACCCTTTTCATCACTATTCTAGGCATATAGAAAATGCCTGATAAATGCAAAACAACTTGTACTAAGAATACATTATCTGAAAGGTTGTAAAAAAATTCTGCTTTAAATGAAAAAATTGATATGTCCCCTTAGATGTCCACAAATACATAGATTGTATGATGGTCAGATTGGAAGGGATCCCAGAGGTCAACTAGATCAAAGATTCACTTTAGAAACAATGAAACAGATCGCCTCGTAAAAACTCAAATCTAGTTTGGCATGTTAATTATGGCTTGCTTATCAAAAGTCCATCAAAACAATTTCTAATGCTTATCTCTGTTCACATAATTCATCTGTGTGTGAGATAATAGCTAAAATCTGTGGACTCTAAAAAAATTATTTCATACCTTAAGAAATGGATGGAGGAGAAGTAGAGTTAAATGAAGAAATCACAGAAAAGGGGTATCTTAATGTGAAGAAATCTAATTGTTTGGTAGTCTTAAATTCTGGACCATCAGTAGTTATCTTTCCATTGATGTCCATTCAAATGAATTCTATTATTATTTATATCAAGTATTACTATTCCATGAACTTCAGGAAATACTTTTCATTCAAACTTATATATTCTATACCTCACATCAGAAACTCATCACCATCTCAAGATTCAAAATAACCACATTTAATCAACTTTCGAAGTCACCACAGTATTAGTCTCAGACGTGTTCAAAAATCCATCATTTGAATACTCAAGGCAATTTCTTAACTGTGACTTCATGTAACATCAATAAACAAATCGCATTTCTCCATCATATAATGACATAGAATTTACTTTCTTATTCAAAAAGGTAGACTTGAAACTATAGTGATGAAATATTGAACTAAAGTCCAATAGGCAACCACCAAATCTTATAACTTGGTGTCCATTGCCTGGGTTTCAGTTTCAAGGGGCTATGATGGCTCCATACCTCCGTTGCTGCTGCCTACCACACACATCTATCTTTTAGGTTGACACTACTCAGTTTATGCAGAGTTTATTGGTAGATGTCTCACAACTCTGGGTTTGCCAAACATCTTGTGGTCCCCGAACAATCCAAGCTTACCACCATAGCCTCCCACATGAGCTTTACAAGGCCTTCTTGCAAGGATTCCAACACTGCCACATATTTCCTGGCCTTGGCGGTTCTCTGAAAATATAGAGGACTAAATCCTGACCCTTCAGTCTTACATATTTCATGTCTCTAAAACCAGTATTATGTGAATAACACCACACAATTTAACTGTCAGCTTGGGATGTAGTTTGTCTCCAGGAACTATCCCTACAGCAGTTTCTGCATACTTATATTGGTGAAAATGTTCCCTATTCTTTAGGAGAAGAATAGTTATTAGACCTTTTTTACAAATTGGAGATTCAAGAGTGTAAGCCTTTGCCCTCAGGACACATTTCTTCTTTTCCAGTGCCAATTGAAGCTTCTTTTTAACGATCCTCTTATCTTTAGCAACTATATACTCTTTCTGTATATGAGTTACCAACAGTCTTAAGCTTTTTAAGTGTTCTTTTCCTCTTCAAACTTCACATTTTAAAATTTCAATCTGTCCCATTTGTTGTTACTTTTCAATGCATAAGAGAAATCAATAATAACCATTCCATAAATTATTGAATTAACTGTCTTGAAAGATTTTCCAGCAAAGAAATTATTCATTACTTTTAAATTTAACCTCATTAAAATTCCCAGGACAATAGCGGAATACAAGCAAATTCTTTATCAAAAATATTTCATGAGTAGCCTCTAGTCCAGTTGCAATTCTTACTCCCCTCTGACACTTCATGAGCTGGGCATCTACTGATGTATTTCTCTCTGTTTTCTTATCTTCCAAGTTCCCATTAGAGAGGCCCATTAATCTCTTTCCAACATTCAATGGCTTTTCCACTCACACTTCCAAATTCTTCCACAAAATACTCTAAGGACATAAAGGACACATGACCACTTTATCATGTGAGTACCTCACTCCTGGTACCAATTTATCTTCTGCTTTACTTTGTGTTGTTGTTATAAAACACCTTGACAAAAACCAACTTAGAGAAGAAAGAGTTCTTTTTGTCTTATGATTTGAGAAAAGATAGAATGTGTGATAGTGGGGAGATATGGAAATAGCTGCGCACATTTTCATCTACATACAGGAGGTAGAGACCGGGAACATGAAGAGGAACTAATTCATAAAACCTCAGAACCTGCCCCTACTGAGGTACTTCTTCCAGCCAGGTTCTACCTCATAAAGATTCCATAATCTCTCCAAAGAGTGTCAACTGGAGACTAAATGTTCAAACACATGAATCTATGGTGACAATTGCTCATAAAATCACTATAGAATAAAAAAATTTAGAAACCAAACTTATTAGTAAAAAGATAATGTTAAAAATATTTAGGGTAATCAGTTTAGTTAAAACAAAATGCTTGCATGCTTTCTTTATCCTAGCTTTCTCTTCTCAGTTGAACTGAATTTACAAAAAAAAAAATATTTGCTTTCAGTGAGACTATTTCTAAAATATTACTGACTTGTTTTTAAATTTTTAAAAACTATTCAGTAAGCAAATTAGTATGAGATTATCCTTAAGGTGAGTGCATATATAGTCACATGAGTATTCACAATTATACCATGTATATTGTAATAATTTACTCTTGATCCATTCAAAAAGTACAATGAGTAACTTATTAAGTCAAATCTGCATTCCAACCTTATTTTATTTATTCCAGGTTTCTGAATGTGCCTTTGATGTCTGCAATTCTTTATATATGCAAACTTCCAAATAGTTTTGACTTGTGATTTTTGTGAACTGTACACATCAAGACCTCAAGACAGATTCTAAACAACTGAGTCAGACTATTACAATTATCTCCCCTTCCCTTTTCCCCAAAACATACTTTATTTTGTCACCTAATCCTAATTATTCTCATAGTAGACAAAATTCATGCAAAACTACATTTTGAAACTACAATTTTAAACATGATGTTCATATTTTAACATTATTACAGAGTCCAGGACATCAGTGGATAGTTTTCTAATTAAAGACATACTATAATCATGCCAATAGTGGAGTCATTCAAATCTTTTGTTTGTTCCTGACACCTTTAACATTTGAGAAGAGTTATATTCTTGTCAGTGCAAATTTTATATTTTAAAGGAAGCCTGCTTTACTGAAATTCTATAGAGTACTACATTTGTTTGTTTTATATTAAAGAGAAGACTAGGTTTCACTGTCCTGTTTCAATGCAGGTAGTATAAGAAAACAGCAACTCCAAGAAAAGAACTTCAAAATAAAGTCAATACAATTATACAACACCAAATTAAATATTTTACTAGTCCAAGTATGACTGCATCAGTCTTCATAAAAGTGAATGGTCCCTTCTGAGGCCAAAGAAATCTTCTCAGGAAATGAGTCCTTCCTCTCCATAAAACTCAGTAGAAACACAACTCTTTAATCTTAGGTTTGATGATAGATTCTGTAAGGTAACCAGTTCCTAGTCTGAAAATATGCTGCTCCAAAATTGGCTTCAGGTTTATCTTAGTGAAGCAATAGTTTCAATCTAATTTTAGCATACTTTATTCAAAGACACTATTTGCAATTTCTAAAGTTCAGAGTTTTATTTATAATTATATAACACTGCTATTTAATACTGGACACATAATCTTTTTTACTGCCTTGATACTGTTTTTAAATCACAGATGAAATTATTTAAAAAGTATTCTTTATCATTTTATCCTAATTATATTAGTACAAGATACTAGAAAATATGTCATGTTATCTCATTTGATCTTTAAATATATAAATCACTGTTTATCAATACTGTTGTTCAGAAAAAAGCCTAATCATCTTAATGTTAAATAATATGATTTCTTTTTTAATATGTTTTACTCATAAAGGGTTTTAATTATTTCTTGGAGTTTTATAATTTTGTCATATTTTATTTTTGTTTTTGTATATCATTAAGGGATTTCACTAATTTTATTTTGTTAAGTCACCAACTAACTTTTCCAATTATCAGATGTATTTTGGAAGAATTATTGTGCACTGATAGCCTGGTTAGTGGATGTAAAATCTCCCAACTATATAAATCAGCTGCATCTCATTAGCTAGCGGTATAATGAGGGACACTTGTATTCAAATCATTGGACCCATCCCATTGGCTAGTTACAGTTCAGTGGTGTCGTTTTTCTTACATTATGGTATGTGGGGACAAATATGGCCAAAAATTAAGCAAACTCACTATTTTGGTGGATATAAAAGTGAAATCAGCTATGGGTATCTGATATTGTATTTTATTCCGATTATTAGCCAACTTTTCCCTTGAGAGTTTCCCCAGCCACTCCTATTGATGAATATGGTTTCCTGATCCACTTCTGCTTCCTGAAATCAGTGTGAGTAGCCCAATAGTAACGTGTTAAGGCTGAAATAATGAACTGAAAATCTACATTTTATCCAAGGTAGCAGCTTTTTTCATTTTCACTCTTTTTAAAAAAATATTAAGAAGGGATAATTGCATAGAAGAAATACATAATTTTCTCTCTGTGTGTTTGTCTCTGTCTCTCTGAGGTTCTTGAACACATCAGAAGTCTTCCTTTATCTCTCTCTCTACCTTATATTTTTTGTTATAGGGTCTCTTCCTGAACATGAAGCTCAGCTCTTTGGTCAGGCTGGAAAGCGAGAGTGCTACTGAGAACCCACCTGTCTTCACCAGTCTTCCCAATCATGTGGACGTGGGCACACATGGCCATGCCCAGCTTTTACATGGATGCTGGAGGTTTTATCTCAGGTCTCTCTTTTTTTTTTCACTGCAAGTGCCCTTATCTACTGAGCCATCTCCTAACCTTATTTCCTTGTTTTTTAGTGTAATCATTTGTCTTGATGTGACAAGAAATCACGAAGACAAGATTTATATATGAAAGCTACAGTGTTGCAAGGAGCCACTTGTTCATCCCAGCCATCCAGAACCAAAATAATCACTCATAGACTGTATTAATTAAATCACTGCTGACCAATTAGCTTTAGCTTCTTATTGGCTAAGTCTTACATCTTAATTTAATCCATATCTATTAATCTGTGTATCGCCACATGGCAGTGGCGTACTGGCAAAGCACGTCTGTCTCTGGCAACGGATCCATGTTGTCTCCCTGACTCTCTTTCCTTCTCCCAGCATTCAGTTCTATTTTCCTGCCTACCTAAGTTCTGCCCTATCAACAGGCCAAGGCAGTTTCTTTATTCATTAACAAAAGCAACACATAAACAGAAAGACCTCCTACACCACTTCAGAACTAGGTATCAACCAGATTCCAGAGTAGAATTAGATTGTCAGCTAAAATCAAAGTTCTACAGAAACTGAGACCTACTTTGTCATGTTCTGCTCCCCACAACCTCCCACCCCCAGCAAGGAGAGAGCTTCAAGCATTATAGCGACAATACCTGTTGAACTGGACATTCACTTATCACAGTAATTACATGTATTGTACATATGACAGCAAATTTAAAAAGGATCACTCATTTGCATTAAGATATCAGGAGGACTTTTAGGAACAAGCAAGACTCAAACATGCAGCATGGTATTGATTTTTTTCAGAGTTTCTGAAACTAATGAATTTTTCTTAGGTATAGACAGTTTTCTGTCTAACAATACTGCTAGCTCTCAAATCTTCATTTCATCCTAAATTCTGATTCTCTTTCTTTTCTTTCTTTCGTTTTTTGTCATTAAGAATAAACTGTGAATTATGTAAAAGTTCATTATTAAAAAAAAATGACATACTTCTATGGTTCCAGCATATACAGTGGTGACGCTCAATCTCAGCATTCAGGAGGCAGAGGCAGGTGGATTCCCCAGAAGTTTGAGGCCAGCTTGTTCTACATCATGAGTTCCATGCTAGCCAGGGTTACATGGTGAGACCCTGCTCCAGAAATTTCTTCTCTGTGCATCTGTGTGAGGTGTATGTGTGTGGTTTTTGTGTGGGGATCAGTAGTTTGTGTGCAAGTGAGTGTGAGACAGTTAAAAGGGCAAGAGGGATCCTTCGCCACCAACTTTTGCCTCTCACTGTACTGGAGTTACAGGAAAGCAGCTTCTTAGTGGTTTTTGCTGGAGCTGTGGGCTTAAGTCCTCTGCTCACACAGTGCTGTTACCCACTGAGCCAATGCCTCAGTTCCTCAGAAAAATAATTCACTTGCCATTTTTCTCTGTTGTGGAAGAAACAAGTTGCAGGGCCATTGGGGCAGAATTTGCCCTGAGCCACACAGAAACTTCAGACTACTTTTTTCAACAAGTTCAAAGTTTTAAATGTAATGCAACTTTCTCAAGGACTTGTAGACATCTTATTAAAATCAATACCTTTTATTTTATTTTATTAAAATAAATACGGCTTAAAAGATGATAGGGGCTTACTTAGAGACCAAAATTTTAAGACATTGTTGAAAGAATACCATCCTGCTTATATTTGTCCTTTTATTTTAACATCTAGGTAATTAAGTACTTTTCATACATCTCTTGTGAAAACAGACAAAGGTTATTTTTTTAAAAATTCCTTTGAAAAAATTTTATGTTTTTTTCTATATGGAAGTACATCATCACTAAAACCAAATAAATTGTCAATCAATAAAAATATTTACCTCTATGTATATATTCCTTTATTTGTAATTTAAATTTCTTTGGTGCTTATCACTCTTTTTAATCTTTATTTATTTATTTATAATTTCATTTTACTTTCCAATCACAGTTTCCCTCCCATCCTTCCTCCTACCTTCCCTCACCTCCCCCCAGCTCACCTCCATCATTCCTTCCAATAGCTAAGGGCTCTCATGCATTTAGTCTGAGCATAGCATCCTATCAAAGGGAGTGGGCTTCAACAAGCTAGCTCATGCACCAGGGATAGAACCTGGTCCTACTGCCAGAGGTCCCTCAGATAATCCAAGATTCACTACTGTCTTTCATATATGGAAGGCCTAATTCAATCCCATGGACAATCCACAAGTAACATTACCATAGCAATAATGCTGCTAATGTTTAAAAAGATTTCAGCATATTTATTGGCATGAAATATTTCTCATCACAGTCTTCCTATACAACAACAATACTGGTAATCCCATTTACTAATTTGAGCTCTATTATCATGTGTCATGTGATAGGAACTGAAAATATAAATATGAATAAATCAGTTTACTTCTCAAAGACTGCAAAGTTCACTATGCCTGAAATATAATTGCATGATAAGCAATAAGTAAAGGGCATGCTTTTGTGGAAATTGTTGCTACTTTTTACTTTTTATCACTGTGAACAACATGGTTAACATAGAAAACTTAAGAGTTGATTTGGGTTCACATTTTCAGAGGGTTCAGGCCATAGATTTTGGGGGAAAGGCATTTGGGAAGAACACGATGGCCGCAGAGGCTATATCAATGAAAATTCTACTCGTATCAGAAAGGAAATGAGGGGGGAGAAACAGATAGAGAGAGAAAAGAAAAGAAAAGAGACAGAAAGAGAGGATGGCAAGGAGACAAGGATACTGTATTTCCTAGCATGGACCAACTTCCTCCACTCTCCTGCTACTGACTTTTCTCCAACAAAGTTGAGAAACCAACCAACCAGTCTTTCAATGCATTAGCCTTTGGAAGCCGCACTTCATTATTCAAATCATATCTGGGACCTGCTGCAACCCAAGCTGAGGATCAAGCGATACGGTACCACTCTCCATATCTTGCAAGATAGATTCCATAAGATTCTTTAAACCTAATCGTTCTGTGTTTACAGAGGCAGCATATCTTTTTAGAACAAGAACTTGTACTGCTGTAATCCACACTTCATTGTTTGATTACCTTATATTGCAACATGTGTTTCTTTAACTCAAGCTCCGTTAGTCTTACTGCACCACAAGGTGCTACCTAGTCTGTCAATCCCAGTTTTGCTTTCCCTCTGTCTCCAAGTTCTAGGAATCAGAAATTTATAATAAATAGGGATTTTTTACTTTTTTAATATCCTAAAAATTTCTTCTTATAGTCAGCCAAATTTTCAATTAGATATTGTGATCTCATGTGTTTTAACAAATAAAGAATGTCTTTTGCATTGTGAGAGGTTTAGGACACAACTCAAGCTAATTCAAATAGTCTTTTTACTGGATAGGAAAGATTTTTTGAAGTTTAAATACACCTCTTTTGGTCACATAAGAGCCTTCACTATTGAGTAACAACATTAAAGAGATTTTTTATTCTTCACATATGGCAGGACAGTAGATATCCAAAATCACATTAATGATTCACATGTATTTCTATTTGCTTAATGTGAATTGAGATCATTGGGTTGGATAGCAGGCCTTAAAAATGTCCTCTGCTAACAGGATCCCCAAACTTAAACTGTGAGTTCAAAACAACCTTGTAAAACCTAATAGATGCCATTCATGTGTACTGTCCTGCCCCTAGTTTTGTAAAACTCTTTTTTTCCAATGGCATCACTCATATAAAAGAAATGTCTTTGTATGTATTTTTTCTTCTCTTTTCCACATTTGTGGTAACCATTCACCCTTTATATATTAATATTATAAAACTGAGAGAATACTACTTGAACAATGGTGTGGCTACTGTGGCTGGAAAAACATGAGATTTTACTTTAAAAGAGTAGCCACCACAGCAAATAAAATGGTTGTGAACCACACAAACTGCCCAAGAAATGTTTCTGGGATATTTGACCTTGTATTTCCTTTGGATAAACAGAATTCCAGGACATGAATGCCAACCATTGCTGACTTTCTCAGAGTTTGCCCACTGAATCCCCTTTCTTCTTGTTTCTTAGCTGAAACTTATCTAGGGAAGAAAACCAATAGTCTCATGAAATGCACAAGGTCAAACTCTTCCACTTCAGCTACATTTCAAGCTATTTGACAAAATGAACAGAAGGTTTTTCATTTTACTTCTTACCAAATAGTTCTATTTTATATTTCAAAAGTTTTATTAATTTGATTTGTAATTTTCCACTGGAATCAAGAAGAAATAAAATTGGGCATGAAATTCAAAGCTGTAAAATAGTCTTGGGCTATGTGGCAAATGGTTTCCCACTGTATCTCCAGCAGATAGTAGAAACATGAGGTAAGCATCATTGGAGATTCAAGAAATGAATCTGAGAATTCTAAGTACTTCATCACCTATGGCTTTGAATCTTTAGTTTCTTCTATATTGACTACTTCATACAAGAAATTTCTTTGCAATTTTCAAATACGTTCCTTCTTAATTGTATACTTACTTTGGTTCACTGCTTGAAATAAAAAAAAATCAACAATGAGGAGATTAAAAGCATAATGTTTATAGGGAAATTTATTTAAAAAACTAAGTAATATCATTGTAAACTATATAATGGTCCTATAAAATGACCATTTAACAACAACTAGTTAGTCTGTAATGTGACTGGTTTTTCTCTTATAATAGTGTGTATAGAAGTAGAGGATGTTTTTACTTAGCTCACTGTGGTGATTTGAAAATAATTAATTCCTTGTTTTGAGATCCTTTAGTACTTACATGTGCTTAAAAATTATTTCAATGTCTCATAGTTCTAAGAAAGATGATGATGATGAAGATAGACAGACAGATAGATAGATAGATAGATAGATAGATAGATAGATAGATAGATAGATAGATAGATACAGGTAGATAGATATGAAATATATAGAGGGATACATTTATCATGAAGACATTTTGTGGAAAATACCTTGGCAGTTTATGAATAAGGGTGGTACAACCAAAATGTATAGTACACTTTGCAAAATATAGCCTGAACAAATAAAGAATTATAGATATCATATTGTATTAATATACATACATATTAAAGAGACATACCCTACTATGTTTCAAGTTGATAGTTTATATATTTTGGTTAAAACTAAAAAAAAAGTTGATTCACACCCAGACCACTGAATACTTACTTTGCAAGTTATTATCTATTCATAAGTACACCTCACAAATAATCTAGGAAGACAGGTATTTCTGTCAAATGAATGTTGACATTTTAGATGCTAAGTAATGAAGGTCTTTTTAACTGTCACACTCAACAGTACTATTATGAACATCTTTGATAATCTTTGTATTCCCTATAACTCATTAGCTAAGTGTTACTGAGTGAGAGAAACTATAATGCAAATCAAACACATTCTCTGTCCATAAATTATTTTATTAAGTCCAACAAAGCTCTTTCAGCCCATTATTGAAGTATATCATACAGTAGCTGGGAAACTGTGGCTGCATTGTGAGTTTGAATTGATTTTGAAAGAGGATGAACTAATTCAATAAAAACCCTAATATATATATATATAAACTATTAAATATCTTTAAATATAATATATATGATATTCTTTAAATACATTGAAAAACCAAGTGACACTCTGAGCAAATTTCTTAATCAAATCCCATGCAGTAAAAACTAAATTAATTGAATAATGAATAGACAGTCTATACTTACATTCCTTTTCAGGTTCTTAAGATGCAATAATACAACTATTTTGATATTTTATATAATTTCTGTGATTTTGCTAAATTCAATTCCAAGTTCTAAAATCTTTCTTTGTAGATTCCTCATAATCATTTAGGAATTATACTTGTTTCTAGAGACTACTGACTCCCTTTTTCTTAAATCTGTGTAAATTAATAAAATCACTACATTTTATTCGTTGTATTGCTCTGAATAGGACCTCTAATTTAATGTCTACGATGGTGGTAAGAGTGATCCTTCTTTTCTACTGTTAGGAGGAGATAATTCTGATTTTTCACAATTATGTATTATGCTAATTACTTTTAAATACTGACTGGTTTTTGTGTGCTTATTTGTGTTGTTTTTCAAGTTTTCTGCATCCAAAAGTTTCTTCTTGTTTCTTGTTTGTCAAGTTTTTTTTTTAAAAAAAATACTATTTTTACATTCATTAATCAATACTGAATTCCGTCAAGTAAATATTTGAGTCTAGAAGTGATAGAATAAATTTTTTCTCCTGTAACATGAGGGCTTGCTTGTTGGGGGTTTCTGTACTCCTACCAGGCCCCACAGTGGTTTAGCCCCAAAGAAAATCACACAGAGGTCTCCATAAGTTATAAACTGATTGACTCATTAGCTCAGGCTTCATATTAGCTCTTATAACTTATATTAATCCATTATTCTTATGTATGTTAGCCACATGGCTCGGTACCTTTTTCAGCAGGGCAGGTCACATCCTGCTTCTTCAGGTCTGGACAGGATTGGGGAGGAATAAGCTTCCTCCTTCCCAGAATTCTCCTGTTCTCCTTGACCTGCCTCTACTTCCTGTCTGGTTGTCTCGCCTACACTTCTTGCCTGGGTACTGAACAATCAG
>JAQHUG010000005.1:14176152-14200044 GCA_028555095.1 Dicrostonyx torquatus
AAAAAAAACAAAAAAAGAAAGAAAGTGATTTTGTTCACCCAGTTCCTGAAACTATATTGCCTGATTTCCAATATATTCTATAGGTCACACACACACTAGCACCATTCTGAATGCGAGAGAGTTATGTCAAAGTAAACATATATCAGTAAAGAGACTACTGAGATGGTCTACAATAATCCAGTCTAAACTTGAAAATGATAACATTTGAGGACAGAAAGAATTCACGTGATCATGAAAGAAATTGCATGGTCATGCACAATAAGAATTATAGAGTATGACTAGTCATACCTCTTGTTACTATTGAAATATTCCTGGGAAATATTGCTCAGAGTAGTCAAACACAATTTGTCACCTTGAATAGGTCAAAGAATGCTAAAAATATTGAAAAAATACACCTCTGTGGTATTTGCCACCATAGCCTGAGAGATCCATTTGCTGAATGGATTAGACCTTTAATGGCTTGAGAACAAGGGTATGAATTGTAAGACCCATTTGGAAGAAATGGATCACTTTAGGAAAGCCTTTGGGGCCGTTATCTGCTTTATTCTTGTAGCTTGTTTTGTCCAGGCCTCCTGCCTGTCATGAAACGATCCCTTCTCTATCATGTCCCTCTTCCCTGATGGACTGACACGTCTAAAATCAAGCCAGACAAAGTCATAGATGATAAAAATAATACTCTCCTCTTACTTCACAAAGAAGCCCAAAAGCAAATGACCATATTTAAGTGAGATACAAGGGCATCTACTCTTCTGCATTTATTTTATTACAGTTAATTTCTCTTAGATATCTTTTGATAATAGATCCTCTATCATCATTGATTATGAAGTTTCACAGTAAACATGACAAATACACAATCTCTGAAATGAAGCTTCTGGAATTTTGAAACAGAGATCAGATGAAAATGGTTGATGGGGTTATGGTGTAGTCAGCAAAGAATAAATACTTTTTTTTTTTCAAGACAGGGTTTCTCTGTAGCTTTGGAGCCTATCCTAGAACTACATCTTGTTGACCAAGCTGACCTCGAACTCACAGAGATCCGCCTGCCTCTGTCTCCCAAGTGCTGGGATTAAAAGTGTGTGCCACCACACAAGAATAAATACTTCTAGCACAAGTAACAGAACCTGATTTTGAGCCTCAGTACTCAGATGAAGCTGAATGTAGTGGCAGATGTTTACAATCCCAGTTCTGGGAAGTAGAGGTAGACAGATTACTCTGACTCTCTTATCAGCCAGCCTAGAGTAACCAATGAGCGCCAGAGCAGTGAAATGCCATTTCTCAAGAAAAAGATAAATAGCACCTGAGGGAAAACACCCTAGGTTTGTTGACCAATGTGTGCATACACACATACACACACATACACACACACACACACACGAGAGAGAGAGAGAGAGAGAGAGAGAGAGAGAGACTCATCTAAAAACTTAAAAAGAAACTGGGGTGGAGGACATGGTTCAGTAAGTAAAGGGTTCACCACACTTGTGAGGACCTGGATCTGGGCCTAAATCCCCAGAACAGACAAGTGCCAGGCTGGCAACCTAGAATCCCAGCACACAGTAGGCAGAGAAATGGTCAATCACCGCACACACTGACTACCTAACCTAGCGAGACCTGACCAGCTCTACATCCAGTGCGAGACCCTAGCTCAATAAGTCAAAAGAAGTGCAACCAATATATATATACCTGATATGAACTCTGAGCCTTAACATACATGTACACACTCACAGATGCCTGTGTATGTGCACTCTCACATATACGCATACTTGTGTGTATAGGTATGCACATTAAATAACAAAGCGGTGAAGTGGCACAAATAATAATTTCCTTTCATTTAAACTCTAAGCCAACATTGGTTGCTATTTCCTGTAGATTTTTGATGGAGTAGAATGATAAGCTATACTTTGAGTTTAGTTCTGTAGAAATGAAACCTCTTCCATGGATACCAAATATACACATCACATGTAACAGAGATGATGAAGACCTATAAGCAATCAGTGCCTTTGTAGTTTCTCTATGTCCTACTAAATGATTGAATGATTGATTTTTTTCGGATTTCTTTTTCCGGAAAAAAAAATGATTAAAAGTCCAGAATGCCAATGGCTCTTCACTTATTTAAACAATATTCTATAGCATCTAGGACATAAAGATAAGAAATATATAAGAAATGGTGAAATAAAATATTTTGTTTTTTGAAAGCCTACCCTTAGCAGACAGATAGCCAGGAATACAGTCTTAAATTACAGACTTGATTTAAGGAGACACAATGAATTTAAGCCACCGAGGTTACAAAACGAAAAACAAATCAATAAGAGGCTGAAAAGAGAATCAACTGAATACACACTTGAGAGAAAATACAGGTGAGAGAAAATACAGCATGGATGCAAAAAGCAGTAAGAGCATCTCACTGTAGGTGAGAGGAAATCAAAAAGATCAAAAGTATAGGAGAAGAAACAAAAGAACAGAAATTCTGGTCAGTGTAGCAGAAACCTGAACAGCATGTGACAGAGTACTAAAGGCATGAGACATAATCCACTCCACACACTGGACATCACAGAAGAGACAGAGAAAGACCCTTGAGGTTACAGCTGGCTTAGGAGTCAAAAGTGGGCGATGGAGCCTAAAGTGAGCACTGAATTTCATCAGGATGGATGATTCTTCTCCAGAACGGCATTTGGCAAGCATTGGAGAATTTGGTATGTTCTAACGGGAATAGGAAATAAAAGGTAACACAGACAAGAAAGTAATAAATAACATCAAGTGTTAGCAACGGAGTTGACACCATGGAAGAAGACAATGCAGATGAGCTATAAAGATCATAACCTTGCAGATTTGCTTGTGTTTCACATCTTAATGGCAAAGCTCTGTTACTAAATTCACCTTAGCAGCACAGACCCATTCAGCAGCAGATCACTGGCTAATTGAGAAAACATACAGTAACAAGCCAAGATGACAGACAATATGGGATCCATGAGGTCATGACTATTAAAACCCTAAAAGATCCAAATATGGAGTTATATTAGCATGTGTAGTCTATTACTAGGTACGCTCTAGATTCTAAGTTGCCAATTTACTTTTATTTCTTACTTTCCTGAAACTTAAAAGTTACAAGAGAAAAAAAGTAGCTTGGTGCTACCTCTGGGCATATGTAGCCGAAGGTAAATGATTGTGAATGTGAGAGGGGTTAATAGCAGCAATCAAGGATGTGGTTCAAATGCAGAGGTGGAATAAACTGAGAGGCAAGCAGCTCTTCAAATCCGTGGTTGTGGTGACCACATTAGAAGGGCAGTTTACATAAACAGGCACTTTTAATCTTTCGAAATACTTCCACATATTTCCCACAACCCATCTCCTACTCTTGAAGCAGTTGTCCTGGAATAAGATGGATGGATATGGTATCTATTTCTCCAGAGAAACAGACTCAAAGACATAAGACTTGTGGGAATAAAAGAAAGATAGCAGAGACATGGCTTGTCTCAAGCTAGACATTTGTCTCTCCGAGACTACTGTGCTCTTGAAACTTGAGTGCCTGTTACTCAGAATGCTGATGAACTTTATATACAGGCTGCTGTGAACATCAAGGGCTGTGAGCATCTGCCTTTCCAGCAACCTCAGTGTTTCTGGCTTATGATTTCTTAAGCAGATTGCATATAATCCTTTTTTGTCATTTTCATTTTCAAGTGTATGCATGTTCTGTGTATTCATGTGGAGGTCAGAGGTTGTCTCTGGGTGTTACTTCTGTCACTCTACACTTTATTTAGTTGTGAAAATACCTCTCACTGAACTTGGAGTTCATAACCTAACTAGGCTGGCTGGCCAGAAATCCATTAATTTCCTCATGTCTCCCTTGCTCTTAGTGTTAATGCTACAAGTGTATGTAACGTACTTGGTGTTAACATGACAATTACATGCACATGTGTCCATGACCAGCTTTTTTTTTTAATACATGGGTGTCATGGAAAAGAACACAGGTGTTCAAGATTACACAGCAGGTGATCTTCCCAGGGAAGTAGGCCTTCAAATCCCAATTCTACAATATCTCAAGTCAATAACTGTACACAGATTTACTAAAACACAGATTCCAGAGCTCCGGAATACAGGGTACTATACAACTGAATTTTTAATTTTAAAATTTTATGGGTGATTTTGGTTAAAATGAGTTGGATTATGACTTTAGCTTGAGGTGTTAATTTTAAAGCTACAGCAGCCATGCAGTCTTCCCCTTCAAGAAGTTATCACACTTAAAATACACATTTTTGAAATGTGAGTTTTTTATTGAAGTTGCTCCGACTCTAACTCTACTCTAACTTACAATAAGAGAACTGTTTAAACAATACTAAATTTTTTTCAGACTTCTATCCTTCATCTTTTGATCTTCAGACTTTTTCTTCTGTCATTCCTGAAGTATAAAATATCACACGTAACACTCCATAATGTCACAGGATCTCAGCTGCACCCATATTTGTTTAAAATAACATCACTCACAAACTTCAGTCTCTATTGTCTTTGATCTTTCTAGATATCTGTGTTTCTTAAAGAATTTATTGTCAGGTGTAGTTTTCCTTAACAGACACCTTTGGAACGTCTACACAGAGATAAGGAGAAGTGTTCAAGATACAGAAATTGTTTCAAGAGTTAGTCTTTGAAAGAAGGAAAATACTCAGAACACCAGAATGACAGTTAAGTAGACCACAGCCCCATGGCAGAGGTGAGCAGCCCAGTGAGCACATGAGGAGAGCTGAGATAACCACACCGACAGAAAGGTGTTGGGGATGGCGGGCCATGCTGATCTTGCAGTGGTTTGTGAGAATTTGATAATCCAGCAAAGTATCCACTGGATTTTCCACTTCCTGATCTGAAGGGCCGGTTAAGAGCAGTGATGATGCCCACACTTTTCTTTTTCCCAGAGAACGTTAGCAACAGCCACACTTCTCACTGAAAATAATGTGGCTATAATTGACGTTGGAGTAAATCAACTAACTTTGGCTCAGCCTGAATCCTACGCAGCAAGTTTTCCCCATCTTTCTACTTTGATTTCATAAGGAACACTCTGGTTTCCATGTTGCTAACTCAATATCATGTCATCTCCACGGTAGTCCACATAACCTCCTCAAATAAAAGCAAACAAAGGCCGTGGCTAACAATACAGGAGTCTAAGGGATTTTGAGTTCTCTCTCTATCATCCTCATCCAATCTGCTTTTCTCTTGTTAGGTCCTTTAATATAAATAAGTCAGTATCCTCACCACAGAAATCTGTCTCCCGTTTATGTTCTTAGAGTCATAGTAACTTTTTTCAAAATTCCTTCTTGACTAAAAAGAATTACCTAACAGGTGTGCTCAGAGTGCGTGTTTCCAACTCCTTGTATGTACTTACAGCCTCACAACTTCCTGCCTGTTGAGCACTGCATTGCTCTAAACTGTAAATGAATAAGACTGATATCTTACTCTTGTTCTTAAAATTTTTTTGGTCTTTACAATAACAACCATGCTCCATAGATATATGTGATATAATTGGGCTTTAGGCTATAATTCGGTGGCAAAGTGTTCAGCTAGCATGAGTGATGCCTTATGTTCAATTCTCAGCTCCTGGAAGAAATGAAAAAAAAAAGATACAATATGATCCAACACCTTCACTGCTTCTGTTCTCACAGTGTGTCTATCACCTCTTTCATGCAGATGTTTCATAGATATATCCATTGAGACTTGGCTTTCAGGCATCATTATGAGAGCTGATCAAGTTTTGTTTAGAAATAGATATGTATACTCCATGCATATATATGTATAACAATAATTAATGTAAAAGAGGCCATGAAGTTTAAAGAGAGCAACCTACGTGAGAGTTTGGAGGAAGGAAAGAGAAGGATAAAATGACATTAGTATACTAATAAGGTCAAAAATTAAAAAGAAAAAAATAGAAATTATTCATCCATTATTGGCTTCAGAAATGAAGCCAATCTGTAAAAAATACTATGAGGACATATTAAGAAGTATATAAAAGTATGATTTTCTACAATGTTGAATTTCAAAGCTTTATTGAGTTATAGAATTCCTTCTGTAAGTAAAATGTCACAAAGAAGCAAAGCAGAGATTATTCAAGGGTATCCCAGTCAAAATCCTTAGGCTGACCTCAGACCTTTATTAATTATATCTATTTCCTGATTTTTAGACCTAGAGGCTGTAAGTGTTCCTTAGGGTGACTTGCAAGTTGTCTTCTCATGGGGCTTATCCTGTAGTTATTGCATGGAAAACCCAGCTGATTCTGCCCACTCTGCCTCACAGAAGCTTCTCTTTTTAGCCTCACATGAAGATCTCTCTCTTTTCACTCTGGCCAAGTGGGTACTCTGGCTTCCTCTGATTTCGGTTTTTTGAGCTGCTGCAGCCATGCTAGAATGTTCTTTTGAACTCTTCTTTACTACAGATGGTTTTCTATATCAAATTTCTCTCACTTTATTTCTATTGTTGGTTTTATTTTTATGCCTTGGACCTGATTGATACTAATATGTGAATGGCCCACAGCCTTGCCTCTGATCCAAAATTCCTGACATGGCTATCATTACGTGCCTCTTCCAGGCCAGGAAAACACACTCCTTGGTCTATGTCTATATAGCTGTGTGACCTTGGGCAAGTCACAGAATGCCTCTCCTTACCCCAGAGAGATGGACATGCCTTTGTTTTTTCACGATTAGGCTATAATTTTTCGTGTTTCTGTTTGGATTAGTCCGTTTCAGGCTCCAATTAGTACTGAAGTAATAGCGGATATGATTAGTATTTTAGGGTTTATTAGTTCATAGTATTGAAATAAGATTGTCAGTGGGGCGATTTTTTTGTCATGTGAGGAGGATTAGGCCTACGTTAGGTTTGATTCCTTGAGTGACTTCTGGTAGAGATGAGTGGAATGGCTAAAGACATCGTGGACAATCTAAAGTTTCAAGCTGTCCTTTATTTTTATCTTGAGCTTTTTTGTGTTTTGATGAAGCAGATGGTAGGCATAGAAATAGCTACTGGATCAGGTAACAAGCTTCTCGGAGATTAAACATAACATGTCTCTTTTATTCTCCATTGCTAACACCTAGCTTTAGAGATAGAAACTTCAAACTGTTCTTTTAAACACTAAAAGGATTAACAGGCTTGACTATTTCTAAGAAAGCTACGGCAGATCTTGGAGAGAGCTACCGATTCTGCTGTTTCTGTTTGGACCTGGATGTTTATGTTAAACTGCCCACACTGTCACTCTGCTCATTCCTTCTTGTTTTGTGGTTTCAGCACTTCCACAGTGGTTTTAGACCAGTGTAATCCAAATTTTAGGTTCATGCACTTGGGGATAATTATCTCTGGTTGCAAGGAGGATGCATGTGTATGACAGGAGAGAATTAGGCAATTATGGTTTGAGAATTGCTATTTCAAATAGCAAAGCAAAATCTTGTAAGTTTATAAGTTTACATATATTATAATATTATATTGTATAACATATGTTAGATTTGGGTAATCTAAATTAAAACATTTAGGTTTCACTTTCTGAGCTGCTGAAAAATTGACTTTATCTGGTGGAAAATAGTCAGTGTCATTTCTGTATATAATTTGATTCATGATGGAGAGTATTAATTAAATAAATTACCATAATATGCAATACATTGCATCATGATTGCCTTTTTACTTCTTAGTCTGACCTATTGACTATTACATGTTTGGAGAGGAGCACAATTGAAACCTTTTCATCATGCATTCCCAATGTTGGCACAGTGCCTGGCATATGGGAAATTTCAAAACACATGAGATGAATTAATGAATAACTGCTAGAGAGGATGCAGATCAACTGATATCCTCAGTACAGTCCGACAATGGTGTCTTCTGAGACCTCAGACTTCGTGTGTGTGTTTGTGTGTGTGTGTGTTTCTATTATGTGCATATAGATATGTGCACAATGAGGCTCAGCAAAAGCTCAGGTATTCTGTTGTTCAGTTTTGTATCTCTCCAACTTACTCACTTGAGACAGGGTCTCCTACCGTATCTAGAGTTAGGCCAGTGGCCTAACTGGAACATTTTTCATTCAAACCACCACACCCATTGAGCCATATGCCGTTCAACTCTGAGGTTTTGTGTTTCTTTGTTTGATATTTTTTCTTAATACCTTTTCACTATTTTTTACTTTTGCATGTTTTAATTTAAATATAATCATATCGTTTCCTCTTCTCTTTCTTCCCTCCAGCCAGTATAAGTCTCCTCTGTCTGTGTCCCACTCCCACACTCTCAAATTGATAGTCTCTCTTCCACTATGATTGTTACAACACACACGTGTATATATGTATGCCTGTATAAGCAGATACAAATGCATAAACACAATCTGTGAAGTCTGTTTGTGCTGTTTGTGTGTGCAGTTTCAGAGCTGACCACCTATGCATTAAATAATTTAGGGGATCATCCTTAGGAGAAGCGATTTCTCCCTCTTTCAGTAGTCACTAGTTGCCTATAGTTATTTATCTGGAGATGTGATGTTTTGTGTTTTCTTCCTGCCAGAGAATAACATGCCTACTAGTATTGTCACTGTTCAGGTTTTGTTTAGGCATTATTTATAGACGAGAGCATTTCAAAGCAGATTCCTGGTATTTTGTTTTTTTTTCTGTCATTCCACCCCTCTTCAGTGGTGTTTCCTAAGACATGGATAAAGGAACTGTCATGTAGATGTATCTTTTATGACTGGGATCCATTGAATTTTGTGTTTTATCTAGTTATTGTTTTCTGTGATGATCTCCATCTTCTGTAAAGAGAAACTTCTTAAGTGATATGTGGCAGCTACACTTCTTTCTGGGTCTAAGGACAAGGTTTAGAATGAAGTTAGAAATTGTGTTGGAAGTGATAGTATTAGATCATCTCCTAAGATTTATGGCCCCACTAGTTCTAGTAAGTTAGCTAGGTTGCTAGTGCCAGGCATGATTTTCCTCATTCAGAATGGGCCTTAATTAGACAGCTGTTGACCACCATCAACTCGTGAGGAGCACTTCTTGTACTTTTACAGACATCCTGCCATGATGGTCATTGTTATGGTTCATGGGTGTTGAAGGTGGGCAGCACGCTTAAATGTTTCCTCACTTTAGCAGTTTATACAGCATTTTCTGGCATCTTGGGAGCTAGACCACAAAGAAAGAGTTATTCAAGCTAGATCCTGAACAGAATAATCAAAGTCCTGTGTCCTAAATGTGCAGTGTCCTCAGCAATAGAGGCTTATTTACCTTTACCTCTGACAGGCAATTAATGGCAACAGCAATAATCTGTAATATTTAGGGAGTCATTTGGGCTACTATGACCAGCCACTGCAAAGGACCATAGTTGTGCTGCTATTGGGTGTTGTAAATAGAGGAGAGGTGTGCGGGTTGTGTTCCCCAGCCGCCTGGCTCCCAAGCCCCCAGCTGCTGGCCCGCTCAGCCACTGGTTGCCTGCACCCGAAATAACCACGTGAGGACGGTATTCATTTAAACTCTGACTGGCTTATTATCACTAGCCTTTTCCCGGCTAGCCCTCACCTCATAAACTAACCCATTATAAAAGTCTGTATGTCACCACGAGGTGGGTGACTTACCAGACGGAACTTCCTTCTGCTATGGCGGCCTCATGGCGACTGACTCTCTCACTTCCTTTCTTCTCCTCCCAGAACTTCCATTCTGTCTACTCCGCCCACCTAAGGGCTGACCTATCTATAAGCCAGGCAGCTCTTTATTCAACCAATAAGAGTAGTACAAAATACAGGAGAACACTCCCACATCAACTGGTTTTCTGTTAGCCTATTGTTCTTTTTTTAATTGATTTTTATTGAGCTCTACATTTTTCTCTGCTCTCCTCCCTGCCTCTCTCCTCCCCTTCAAATCTCTTCCTAGGTCCCCATGCTTCCAATTTACTCAGGAGATCTTTTCTATTTCTACTTCCTATGTAGATTAGATCTATGTATGTCTTTCTTAGGGTCCTCATTGTTTTAAACAAAAAGCAAAGAAAACCAGCCCACAAATCACAACCCCAGAGAATATAGAGAACAATGAGGACCCTAAGAGAGATATACATAGCCTATTGTTCTTGTGAGGAGGACTCTCAGCAAAAGTGTCATAAAGTCCTTTAAGATATACACACACACACACACAGAGTTATTTGTATTATATATAATTTTAAGTAAATATAAAACAGTATAATTCCTTGAGGCTTTATGGGACACACATGTTATTTATCTCTCCTCCTTTCTTCTCCTTCTTCATTTGTATTTACCCCCTGCTCCTTGCTGATTTTTTATTTCCTGCTTTATGTCACCCTTATCCCACTGCTTCCCTATTTCCCTCTCAAGTTCCCTATCCCATGCCTACCACAGTCCCTTCCTACTTTCCTGGTATCTTTGGTTATTCCATGCTGTACACTTACATCTGACAATTTGGAGCTAGCAACCAGAGATGAGACAGAGTATGTTCCCTTTGTCTTTCTGGATCTGGGTGACCTCACACTATAATCTTTTCAAGGTCCATCCATTTTTCATAAAATTTCTTTAGAGCTGGATAGTATTCCATTATGTATTAAGTATCAAATTTTCACTATGCAATCATCTATAGAAGGATATTTGGATTTATTTTCCCATTTCCTGGTTAGTGTGACTAGAACGCAATGAACATTGTTGAGTAAGTACCTATGAACTAGGTTGTGGAGTCTTTCGGCACATGTTAAGAAATGGCATAGCTGAGTCATATGGTTTCTTCTTCTTCTTCTTTTTTTTTTTTTTTTAGCTTTTTGAGGATTCTCTATGCTTATCTCCAGAGTGACTGTGCTCATATTCATGCCCACAAATAGTGAATGAGGGGCCTTCTTTCCAGCAGCCTCCCCAGACTTCATTATCAGTAGCCATTATCTTAGCCATTTTGACAAGAGTATGATGAAATCTCAAAGTTGCTTTAATTTGAATTCCCTCACTTATAAAAAACAATAAATTCTCTCACACCATCAAGGCCTACTCACCTATGCCCCCACCCCCAAGATGGGGGAGTTCTACAAAATTGCTTTAAAAATCAGAATTCAGGTGAGAAAACACATATGAAAAGAGTAATTCCTGCAGGTCTCTCTCTCCCTCAAGTTGTACTTCAGCTCTCCTATAATTTTGAAAGAATTTAATAGATTTTTATTTCCAAGACCTGGAAAAACAAAAATCCTCTTAAGCTGAGAGCAACTGCTTCTAGTGTTTGCCTGAAGCCATTCTTTTTATTGGGGCATTTACAGCTTCTTGAGTAGAAGGGATTTATAATGGAAATAATGAGACAGTAGCAACCATAATACAGCTCAGAAAATAAATAATAAAATCTCAGCTAATGTCTGAGATTTTATTTCTTAAGAAAACCCTGCCTTTTATCTAACATAAAACATTTGTTTAAGAAGTCAGTAAAGACCACTGTGACATGCCCCTGGTGGTTTGTTCATTTTTTCAATATTCCTCAGACAATAGGACAATCCTATCATGAGATTTGCAGGGACATATTTAGATCAATTCTCTTTATTTATCTTATTACACTTCTGAGAAAATAGTCCCTTAAATCTCCTTTAATTTAAAGCTCCTTGTAAGTGCAACAGAAATCCTTCACCACAATCTCCAGTGGGAATAAAAACTGTATTGTCTCAGAAGAATTCAGAGAGGAAGAAGAGACACAATCGGTAGGACCCAAGCTTCCCGGAAGTCTATGTAGAATTCTTCCACAAGCACTGTATGATTTCTTGAAGCAAAATCATGTCTTTTGAAATAAAAATTGCAAGTACATATTCAATTTATACACAGAGAGTAAAGTACACAGGACTCTGGTACACAACACCTGGTCCCTGTCCTAAAAGAGCTCCGTTTCAAATAAGAGAAAGGCAATAATTAGGCGATTATGGGCATTCTCAAACACTGATGTGTTTTTTTTTTCAAGTCTTAACTCCTCATAAACATCATGTCCTATAATCTACGGTTCCTAAATCAAATGAGGTAGCGTCTAGAATTTTCACTACTTAATAAAATATTTAGCTAGAGTATGAGGGTTGAAATCACCTTGTAAGATATCTGGCAAGAATGACAGCCACAGATGCTATGTCTCCTTCAGGATTACTTCAGGCATGATTTACACAGTACACTCAAATCCACAGGGCAGGGTGTATACTAGGCAAAATAGATATGCATCAATTTTCATTTGAATTGATTGAATTGATACCTTTCCTAATTAATTTTCTAATTCATGTGTGTGTGTGTGCGCACGCGCTCATGTAAAGACCAATCTCTAACACTGCACAAAAATAATGAAGCAAAGTAAAATACTAATTGTACAAAACAATCCAAATGTTTACTGTCCTGATTGTGACAATTATTTCACATGAATTTGTATTTCACTTCATAACATTGTACATTTTAATCCATCAGACTTTCTGAATCATACCTTCATAAATTTGGAGAAGTATTACTTTGGGCTAGTTACTAAACAAATTGATTGTTAAAAATAACATCCATGACAATATAACATTGCTGAAAATAATTTAAGTATCTTGCATCCTTTTGTTTTTAAAGTATATTCAACTAGATACATGCAGTGAATGTACATTGTCATGATCAATAAAATCATTCTGATCTGTTTAGTGTCATAAAAGCTTGATATAAATGTCAATGAATTATATTATGCTTTCAAGAATAAAATTTTATTTCATAACTATGTAAAATTAAGTAACCCCAAAACATCCTACAAAACATGACATATTCATGAAAGTATTTCATATGTATCCATGTCTCTCTGTGCTATTTCATTTAACTCTTAGAGATTACTCTTATTTTAGATTTGAATTATCATGAAGGTCCTCTGCCACTGAACCACATACATCCCCACTGTTATTCTGAAAAATAAAATAACAATAAATAGTTTCAGATACACACATCCCAATCTCTCTAATACAAAGTAGTAGGATGCTTGCACTGACATAGTTTATGTCTGTGTTCAGCACAAGAGTCTTATTATCTAGCTATGTTTCTTGTTTCTTGGCAATAATAATGTTTGTGGATTATCTTGGCAAACCATGAGTCAGACATCCTTAGAATCATAGTTAAGAGAACTGACTTTCAAACAACATAAGTAACTTTTTCTGGATTACCTAAATGACTAACAGTAAAAATAACTGTGTTCTGGATTTGTTTTTTTTTCTTTTAAAACGTTTATTGAAAGTAAAGCTTGCCATCACATATTCATCACTCCTCCAAAAGATACAGCTTAACACATTTAATTTTGTGACCTCAAACAATGAGTAAATTCTGCTTTTAGGATCCTGTAATTTCTTCCTGTAATATCTCAACCCATTAAAGATATATGGAGGGAGACACTTCTTTTAAGTAAATCTAGTCTCTACATAGTCAGACATGTACACTGTACCCAAATCCCCACACATGGACTGTACATACCACACACACACAAACACGCATAGCACATACTGCATGCAAACATACTCACACATGCACTGCACATACCACATGCACACACACTTGCACTGTGTTTTTCATTCTACCACACAGAGTTTTGTTGTATCCTAATGGTGTCTATGCAGTTTCTCCAGCCAGATTAATCAGAAATGGCGAAGGAAATAATCTCAAATACTCTTTTTAGCTTAGAAATTCTATGAGTGGACAATAGTCCATGCTTTAAATTTGAAACAAAATGTTGGAGGAAATTGACTGTAGATACATTATTTCCAATATATACACAATATACACTGTAGAAAGCTTGTAATAGGTCCTAAATAGGACTGATACGCAACATACTGGATTTTGTTGCTAAAATACAAACAATTTAGAAAGTGATATGAAGTGCTGCAATTTTTTACTCAAGGAATAGAAACTTAATTATAAGTGAATTAAAGTAAATGAGCACCAGAAAGGAGGGATGGTAATTAAAAATGTCAGTGTTGCGTGTAGTTGGATCAAAGTACTCAGATAGTGCTGTCAGCACTTGGCTCTCCACCTGTCACATTGCTTCTTTCCTTGGGGCCACCCTCAGTTTCAGGTAATTTCATTGAAAACTTAACATGGAAGCAAGTATTATAAAATGAATGGCTCTAACTTAGTGGTTCCAGAGTTGAGCACCATTACCTCAACGGGCTAGAGATGTGGCTGTAAATGTGGAATGTTCTCATCACCAAACTTAAGCCATGTAATCACCCGCTGCTCCAAGTGTTAGTAGTAACTCCATCAAACTAAATGTGAGCTATAGATATGAGAAAACCGGTTCCTCATATGAAAATATTCCCAGGAGAAAAGCAGCCAGAAAATATACGGGAAAATACCAGTGCTAGCCAACACACAAAAGGATAAAGAATCAAACTCTGGTCATTGGATGGGTAAGCATGAAAAATGAGGTAGAAATTACAGCAATCACACTCCACTGCAAGCCACATGCACAGGAGTAGTTGGATAAAATGGACTTCGTGTTTTGTCTTGGCTCCGTTTGGTTTTTATTTTGTTTGCTTTTGGGGTTTTTGCTGAGATTGTTGTTGTGGTGGTGGTGGTAGTGGTGTGTGTGTGAGAGGCAGAGAGACAACGTTAAGTTTGGTGGGTAGGGAAATGAGAAGAATCTGGGAGGAGTTGAGGAGGGGAAGGAATATGACCAAGTTGTACTGTATGAAAAGCAATTAAGAAATAGAATGACATTGGCACTTCAAGCACTGAAAGACAGTAATTGCCATCCTACACTACTATATCCAGCAAAGCTACCCATCATAATAAAAAGAGAATAAAAACCTTACATGATAAGCTCAAAATAGAGGAGTTAACTACTGGTAAGTTACCACTACAAAAAAAAAATATTTAAAGTATTAAGGAAGCCCCAAATACTATAAAAAATAAACCACAGAAACATATATGTTTCAGCAAAAATCCTAAATTTTAATGTCCTAAATTCTCTGTTAAAAGTGGAACAGACCAGCAGAATTAATTCAGGAGTCATTTATTTATTGCTTGTAAGAAATGAACCCACTGGCAAAGTTGAACACAACCTTAGGGTGAAAGGATAGAACAGATATTCTCAGCAAAAGGAAGTAGCAGTGGTAAAAAAGCATGTGTAGTTGTACTAACATACAAAAAAAATTAGACTTAAATCCAAAATTAAGTAAGAAGAGACAAAAAGAAAGGGAATAATCTATAAGGAGGATACTGAACATTTTTGAATCTATGCACTGAACATCAATGTACCTAATTTTATGAAATAAAAAGCATAAGTTAAACTCAGCACTATAATAGAAGGCGAGTCTAATATCCCACTGCCACCAATAGGCAGATTATTCAGACAACTAAAATCAAGAAAGAGTTAGGCAGAATATTATATATCAAATAGACTTAGCTACGTACAGAATATTACAAGTAAATAATCCAAAATATATATTCTCATCAGCTCAATAAAACATTATATAATATACACCTTGAGTTCAGACAAAATGCCTATTATAAAAATACAAAAAATGCAATTATTTCTTATGTTTATCTGAACACAATGGAAGAAAACTGTATATCACTCATAAGATAAACTATAGAATGTACACACATCCATAAAGGCTCAATAATATATTATTGAGTGATGAATGACTTACCAGAAAAAACAGAAGGAAAACTTTTTAAATATTAGAAATAAATGGAAATGAACTCACAATCTAATAGAACATATGAAATATAATGAAAGCTATTCTAAGAGAAAGGTTTATACCTATGAATGATTACATTAATAAAAAACTTAGAAAGATCTTAGATAAGAAACTTAATAATTAACTTTAGAATCTTAGCAAGATAGGAACAAGCTAAAAAATGTTAATCAATGCAAATAAATGATAAAGATCAAGAAGAAATGAAGTGAAAGGGAAAATAACATAAAGAATCAACGAAACAAGGAATTAGTTATTGGAGAAGAAAAGCAAGTGTCACAAACTCATCCCTAAACTAAGCAACAAGAAAAGAGAAAGAACTAGATAGGGGAAATTAAATTATACCAACAAAATTTAGATGATAGGTAGGGCATACTTAGAAAAATTATATTCCAATAAACTGTAAAATCTAAAAGAAATGAAGAAAAATTTGGACAAATATGACTTTTGAAATTAAACTAAGAGCATATAAACAACTTAAATATCTATAGAAAGCAATCATATTGAATCAGTGACAAAACTCTAAATTTAAAAACACTGAGACCCTGATGGACTCACTGATACATTGTATCCACCATTTTTTTTAATATTTAAACATAAATAATTGAGGGGGAGTGTTTTCACCTACTGATGCTATGGAAATTAGTATGCATTTTCTTCACATAACTAAAAAGAGAATTACTAGAAGATTCAGGTAGTACACTTCTGTATAAATAGCCAAGTGACTCCAAGTCAATAAAACCACAGAGACACCTGCACATCTTAAATTTTTGCATCAAAATTCACAAAAACAAACAAAAAATTACAGAGTCAGGCCTGGTATGCACCAAAAGATGAGTGGATAAAGAAAACTTCAGTGATGAAGAATAAAATTGTCTATAGCGAAATAGAAGCAGCTGGACACCAGAATATGAACTAAAGTAAGTCACACTCAAAAAGGCAAAAATCACATGTTTTTTTTCTTATTTGTGGGTTCTATGGGTGTACAAAATCATCCATGTCTGGCATAAAGTAGAAGAGAGGATATCTGTGGGGATGAAAGGAAACAGCGATGTGAGAAAGGAGAGCAGAGAGTAGTAAATACGGCCAAAGTACGTGGATTACTTGTAACAGATATCTTTATGAACCTACCACTATGTATAATGAATACACCCCAAAATCTGTTTGAAACAGCAGAAGACTGACTACAGTAACCACAAAAGTGTCTAGTTAGGCTAACATTCACCCCATGTTTTAGCAACTCTCTGAAGTGCAGGAAGTACCATTGGCTTAATTAGGTTTCTATGGCTGTGATGACACACAGGGTCAGGTCACAACTCTCAAGTAACTAAGAGAAGCTAGAGCGGGAACTTGAAGGCAAAACCTGAAAGAGAGATTATAGAGGAACTCTACTTATTAGCTTGCTCCTCATAGCTTGCTCAGAGTTTTTTCTTCAACATATCAGCTGCTGTTGCATGGAGGGGCTACTTGTTGTAAGGAGAGAGGGGCCCTTTGTTTGTCCCAGCTGCTCCGCTAGCTTACACCCTAAATAACCACACAGAAACTGTATTCATTAAAACACTGCTTGGCCCATTAGCTCTAGTTTCTTATTGGCTAATTCTTACATCTTAATTTAACCCATTTCTATTAATCTGCGTATCACACGTGACTGTGGCTAACTGGCAAGATTCTATCCAGTGTCCATCTCAGGCAGGAGATCCATGGCGTCTCTCACTCTGCCCTCTTCCCAGCATCCAGTTCTGTCTTCTCCACCTACCTAAGTTCTACCCTATCAGGTCCAAAGCAGTTTTTTAATTCATTAACCAATGAAAGCAACACATGAACAGAAGAACCTCCTACACCAATCTGCCCAGAATTGTGGGCCCTCCCACATCAATCATTAATCAAGAAAACACCCAGCAGAATTGCCCACAGGCAATCTGATGGAGGCATTGTCTCAATAGAGGTTCCCTATTCCGAAATGACTCCAGTTTTAAAAGGGTGACAAAACAAAACAGAAAACCATTGAACCACTAGATAGAAAGAGAAGGAACTATCTCAATTCAGTGAAAAGAGAGAAATTATTGGTTGAAAGAAATGCAATATGATTTTCTAATACTCAAATAAATTCATATATATATGATCATTATTCACTGTTACCAGTAGGGAAAAATAAAAGTGAGCCTAAGTTCCTGGTCTTGAAAAACTATTTTTTTTTCATATAAGATAAAATAAATATTTTGGCTTAAGTATTTTCCTATATCTGTCTTGAAATCATCTATTCAATTTTCTTGTTTATATGCTAATCAAATAGTTCTAATTCCTAGAAGAGATATTTCTGTGAAAATAAGCAATGTTCAAGATGTTAAATGTACAAATACTAAGCTGTTTTTGAAGAATTCAGTCAAAATAAATTCTTTTCAATCATACTTAACAAGTTATCATGCTTAACAATTGCTCTAAAAAATCACCAACCTCTTTGTGAATGGCATTTTATATCATTAAAATCAATTAAAATAAATTTTATTTTACATATCCAGTATTATATATGCTTCAAACACACCAAACATTAATTTCAAAGATATCCATGGAACAGATATTTTTTCTGCAAAATAGATACGTAAGGAAGCATACTTAAAAGTCATATATTAAATTACCTTAATGTCCTACCAAAGTCTTAGATAGAAATTTAAGTACCTGGTTTTTGTCTGTTTGTCATAGTCTACGTTACACCCATGTCTGTGCCATTGACTAAACATTTCCTAGAGGTCTGTCTTCTGTGCAATTTCATGAACAATCTTGAGAACACTATGATGGGAAATATTTTGGATTCCTCGGCTTCTCTTCAATTTAGACATAGAAGTCAGTCTCACTGAAGTGTCTTTCAGAAACAACAGGACTGATGTACATATGGACTCACAGAGACTGTGACAGCACACCAAAGACCAGCATATGTCCATGCCAGATGGGCTCTCAGCACTCAGAAGGGGAAGGGGAAGAGGACTTCCACCCCTAAGCAAGAAACTATCTGCAATTGATATTCACTAGACAAAAAAAAAAAAGTTATCTTTCTTCAGTGGAGTCTCACTCTCACTGGGTAATTGGGTAAACCAACCATACTTCAAGGGCATGCCCCATGCCTGAGAGTAGTTGGCCAAGACAAAACAAATTCAATGTTATTTTTGTAGACCATTTCTCTGATTTTGCTTTGTCTAGTGTTCCACTCCCCCCAGGAAGTGGAGGAAACGTGATCAAAATGTTTTGTATGGAAATTTTTAATAAAAAATAAGTAGAAAAATAAACACTTCATTTTCTAGTAATAAAGTTTACTTATTTCCAAAACTTAAACAGAAGGTAAAAGGTCTTTAAATATCATCAATTCAGTACTTGGAACCTTTCAGCACCAAGGTTAGCTCATCAATCCATTGCTCTCCAATTTCCCTGTTGCTCTAATTTTCTCATCTTTTAGATATGCTAATATCACACAGTAATGTAGAATCTGAACTTTATGCCAGATGAAGATAGAACTGATTACATAGTGCTCCAGCTGATAAAAGCTCACACATCCACACCCTACTTTGAGTTCAGCAACTTCACTTCCAGCTTCAGGAATGGCAAGGTCACTGTTCAAGGTCAGTTGGCAGTAAGTGAGTCCAGCACACTGGAGCAGGGACTGGTCTCATGAGGTTAAGAACTATGGCTTCTTATTGGCCAAAATAATATTATTTGAAAGACCTGAGAAATACATTTGATTTGATGGTTTTCTATATCAGTAGTATAATGGATTTAAGTGAACAATACATGTGAAAATTTTATATATGAATAAAATACATCAATATAAATATAAGGAATTATTACTTTTCATTAGAGTTTATAACATTCACATAACTTGAGAGAAAAATGTAATCCAACTGTTTCATATGAGATGTGGACAAGAGTCTTCAAATTATAATCACTTAAAGTAATGTGAATCTAAAATAATATATCTTCAGTAAGGTATGGTGGCTTGCGCCTTTAATTCCAGCACTCAGGAGACAGAGGCAGTTGAATCTCTGAGTTCAAGGCCAGCCTGGTCTACAGAGTGAGTTCCAGGACAGCCAGAGCTACACATAGGAACCCTGTGTCAAAACAAACAAATAAATAAAAGTTTAAGAAATAGATGTAATAATATAATTAATATGATATACCTTCTTCAATTATTCATCCAGCCTGTTTCCCAAAATTTTTACTGTGTTGGTTACTTCCATCAGAATTTTTCTCATTAGTCTAAATTTAGGATTTCCTGATCCTCCCAACCCTAAGATCTTCGATTTCTTCCCACCACATCCTTGGTCTTCCAGGGTAATCCTCTTCTGGATGACAGTTATTTTGCATTTTACACCACTGCACATTGCTTCATTTCGAAAGACACCCAGGGCCAAATTCTCCCACAGAAGTTCTCACATGAAGTCAAGGGTTCTGTGTAGGCAGATGAGAAAAGCACAGCAAGGACTTTCATCTCTCTTCCGAAGAGAATGGCTCCGGGCCGTCCAATACTTTGTTCCTCTCTCTCAAATTCCTAGGGGTTTTTTCCACTCAAAGGCCAAACTACTGCCCCTTTAGTCAATGTCAAATTCAAGAGCACTAAAGCTGCCAAAACACAAATCAGAAGATCGCAAACTAACTGAGAGAGAATTCTCAACAGTATCCATCAGTTTTCTGATTTGTATGTTTCTTAATCGTACTTTAAAACACACAC
Source organism: Dicrostonyx torquatus (assembly GCA_028555095.1). Classification (NCBI taxonomy): domain Eukaryota; kingdom Metazoa; phylum Chordata; class Mammalia; order Rodentia; family Cricetidae; genus Dicrostonyx; species Dicrostonyx torquatus. Next base: position 14,196,521 of record JAQHUG010000005.1, read on the forward strand.
ACACACACACACACACACACACACACACACACACACACACACGAAATGCAATGGAAAACCACAGCGCATTTAACCTGAAGCTTTGAAATGTGCACTGATGATAGCCGTACATGGAGTCAACACAGGAAGTATAAGTTTAGAGCTATGGCAAGCTTGGGGGTTTTTGGAACCACGGGTCTGACTTTGATGTTCATAGCTGTTTCAATCAGCCGAGTAGCCACTATATAGCAGAGAAAGCAAGCAGACAACTTAGACATTTCTCAAGAGGGGTTTTCTTTTCTTTGAGGGATTCTTTCCCATTTCTTAAATTATTTATGTCTTGAGTATGAAGTGTTTTAGAATATAAGGATTTCCCGCAGTGACAAGTGATATCCTGGGAATTAAACCAAAACGCAAACTTAGCTGCTGTCTCAAAAACCACACGTCTTTAAATCTCTGATGGTTAACATTTATCCCCAAAAGACATCTTAACTTCCACGACGGAATAAATAGACTCTTTCGAGTTATATTTCCTTCTACCCTGAAACCTAATTAACCTATTAAAAGTTTAAATTAACAGAGAAAAATCGTAACATCCTCCAACAGCATTGACTGCCTGGCACGTAAAGATCACAACAGTGTATATCTAATAAAAGACTAGGAGGGAATTAAAATTAGATGAAATAGTTTTGAAGAGCACAGATGTAATGTCATCATGCTTTAATTTCTTTTGAAAAAAAAAAAACATTCGTCCCGAAGCCTTAATGCAGTCGTCTACCTCATGGAAGCCACATATGCACACGGCAACTTTGTTTGGAATTAAACTCTGGATTACTTGTTTACACAAGAAAACTCATCTCAGACGCGGCATCTGGTTCTCACTAAGGCTTTGCTTTCACCTAAGTCTCCAAATGGGTTGACTGAGGTTCAAGAATGTGAGGTGACTCGCTCAAGAGCACACAGTGAATCCAGGGCAAGCGGCCACTCTGCCTCAGCTCGGAGATGGCTATCTCAGCTCGGAACTCCTCTGGTGCTGAGAACACGGAATGCTTAGATCCACTTGGGAAGAGCAGTTCATGGAATGAACCACTCAGGATCCTTCCACTTTACAGCATGTCAGAAAGTGAACTCCAGCAATGAAATTTAAATACACTTCACAGGACTTCTTTGTAAAAGAACAATCTGTATTCAACTCCAGGTTATTTTATAGCATTATCTCAAATAACCCAGTATTAAAACAACAGGTAAGATATGTGCATGTGTGTGTGTGTTTTAATACATATGTTAAAAGATGCTACACCAAGAATATAAATATAATAAAGGAAAAGACTAAATACCAAATGGGAAAAATTTAACAAACTTATGCAGCCCTATTGATTAGTGCACAAAGCATATTCTATTCTTTCCATACTATAAACATTTTAATTACAGATTCTTGGGATTTTTTTAATTTGTAGATATTACTAAATGAAATGGTACTTCCTACAAACAACTCAAATAATTATTAGGCTTACAATAAAGACCAACAATTACATTTCAAAAAAATTAACTCTTCTATATTATAAATATAAATTTAGGCAGTTTAATGTATACCTATTTGGGATATATTTTAAAACTCCCAGTGAATGTTTAAACTTATAGGTGATATAGAACTTAATATTACTATAAATTTTTATCTGTATACCCACTTACATTGAAGTTTAGTTTATTAATGGGTACATGAAGAGATTAGCAGCAATAAATAGTAATATAATAAATTTTTAGGATTTAGTAAAATTAGTGTTATTTAAACATAAGCACTGTTTTTATGTCAGTGTACTAAACAATACTGTGCTAATTGGTCCTATAAGCCAGACAGCTTGTAAGTGACCAACAGCTGGGTATCATACAACATAGACACACAAGACAAAAGAATGATTCCTTTTCCAGATAGGTAGGATGGAATGGTCCTGCACAGGATGTCAATATGCTACTCAGAAAGGTGTGCGGTTGAAAATTTGGAATGACTTATTAGGAAATTCTGACTTAACACATCTAGACCACTATCAATCATTAGTATATTAGTATATAACCATAGAAAGTGAAACCATGGGTAGGAGAGATAATTGAACTCAGCTAGAATAAAATGCTAACTATTAAATTTCATAACTAGGTGGACTTATGTCTTATCAAGAAACATGCCTATTCCAAAATTGTAAGTGATGGTTTGATTTTAATCATTGCTTGCCTTTTTTAGAGCATTGTAGATACACGAGACTGTGCCCCTTTGCTAATATAAAATGAGTACAATTCAGCTTTTTACATTTACAAAATATATTTTGTACTGTGACTTTTACTGTAAGACCGCACTGTGTATTCTCAGAGTTCGCTCAAAGACATACATTCACTTTTCTACAAAACTGTTTCTAGATTCAGATGCCTCCCTGTGACTGTGATTATCTGCTCCTGATTCAGCATTTTCTAATCTTGGCCTTGTAACTAAAATATTCTCTTCTATTCCAACTGGTGCTATATAATCCCTTCAGACATCCCCACCATAATGCTGCTCAAATTACCTTTTATTTCACTTTTAATAGAAATCAATGGGTCATTTGATATTTTAACAGTTGGAAGCAAAGGGTAGGTTAAGAAATACATGGAAAACCTGATACATACTCTCACAACTTTTTGTTAATTAGAATTATTTATTCAAAATATGAAGTATAATAAACTAAGATAATTTCTACAATGCCTTAGAAGTAATAAAGTGATATTAAATCTAAAATAAGAACAGAAAATTAAAGGGAGATAAATAATTCTTTACAGTAAACTTGTGTTTTCCTTAAACTAACTAACCTAACTTTGTTAGGTCCTAAATATTTCTCATCAGGTGCTAACAGTTTCTTCAGTATTATAATTTCTTTAAATTGAAATTTCTAAGATTCATAGCAATTATGAAAAAATATGATCACGATCTTTTGTAAACCTGTCTTGATTGCCACCCACCTTATAGTAAGCCCTCTAGACCTACACTCTTTTGGTGAATCAGCCTGTGACACAAATGAAACGCGTATGTTCCATATATTATATTAAGCTCTGGGAGTGCAGAGTAGGTCATGTCACACTGAGAGCTAAGTACAACTGCTCCGGCACATCCTGGTGGCACTGATTCAAGTGATGCTGTATTCCTGATGAGCACAGGGCAGGCTCTGTACAAGGTTATGGTTATCAATTTTATATCGGTTAGGACTGTATAGCTTATGAAGTAATCTCTTCTGGATTTTCCCATTGCAGACCCTACCATAGGCTGGCGCAGAGAGATAGGGATGGTTTTTCACTCCCATAATCATCTTGAGATTTTACTTAGCAACCCAAGTTGACATCCTTGGAGCTCTGGCTTCTGTCCTTTTTTTGCTGCATCTGTCATACCTTTCAAAGCCATAAAACTGAAGTTAATACCTGATATTTTTATTTTCTTTGACTTTGATAACTGTTCCATTAGTTTCTATTTTTTTATTATTGTTAAAAGAAGAATTTACATTTACTCCCCTTGTTCCCGGCCCTCC
>JAQHUG010000005.1:14210756-14234831 GCA_028555095.1 Dicrostonyx torquatus
CCATAGGGCAGGGTATCCTGCACCATCTTAAGGAAGCAGGGGGAGGGCGGTGGGGTAGTGGGGGAGTGGGAGGGCTGGGAACAAAGGGAGTAAATGTAAATTTTGCTTTTAACAATAAAAAAAAAGATAAAACTTCTCTAGCTGCTTTTCTTTTCTGGTTTTCAGGTTGAACCCCAATTTCTGCTTCTGTGTTTTTATTATTTGTGCTACAGGTATATGACAGGGAAAGGGAGAGAGAAGCTTGGGAGAACATGAAGTGTGTGTGGCCCCGGACACCACTTATAACAGCCTCATGTAAAATGAGCAGTTTCTTCTTCTGTTTTAAGTCTCTGGAACATCTGAAGGAAGTAGGAATCATCTGGCCCACACGTGTCCCTAATTCTCCCTGGTAATGACACTTTTAAGGCTTTATTTATTTTTATTTTATGTGTGTGGTTGTTTTGTTTGCATTTAAATCTGTGTACCACATGCTTCAAGTGCCTCTGGAGGCCAGAAGAGGACATGGGATCCTGTGGAACTGGAGTTACAGATGGTTGCTAGCCACCATATGGATGCTGGAAACTGAACCCAAGTCCTCTAGAAGAGTAAGTGCTCTTAACCACTGAGCCATCTCTCTAGCTCACGATCATGACACATTTTACTTTTAATTTTTATGATAAAATTCACCTATTTTTAGTATAATTAATTAACTAATTAATTAATAAAAATAAAACAAAAATACCAAACTGTAACAACAAGAAAACACATGAGACGTACACAGACCAAAAAAGATACAACACAAAACACCTTTGTGGTTGGTCAGTTACTCCTGAGCATGAGGCCTGCCCTGCAGTGTGGTTGACATGGATGTTATTCTGCCACTGGTGAATACTGTTTGTCCCTCTCCCAGTTATTAATTTCAAGTAGCTTCTTAGTTAGGGATGGACTTTGTGCCCACTTCTTCTCAGTGCGGACATTTTCTAGGTCTTGAGTTTATGCAGACCTTGTAAAAACATGTTTTGAAACTATTGATTTTATTACCTCAGTAAGGCTGTAAATGACATTTGTCAAGAGAAGTTAAACACAGGCTAAATCTTTAATGAAATTCATTATTAGGTCTCTTCTAGCAATGTTTGTTTACTTTATTTGGAGCAGAGTTAGTGCTGCCTGCATGTGCATGGGAATAGGACCATCTATTGGAGCATGGGTAGCCTCTCAAGGACCACATCCCTAAAGAAAACAAAATCTCCCTACCCTGGCAACAGTCCATTGGCAATAGCTCCTTAGCTAAAAGTAGAACTTCCTGAGACCCTTATACATTCATACTGGAGTTTTGAGTAATTTTCTGTGTCTGATAAATGTAGTCACTGCAGCTACTTTGAGTTCATGTGTTTAACAGTCCTGTCTGTCCATCAAATACTTCTATACTGTAGCTTTACACAGCCTCTATCTCTTGTAATTTAGCTACCGTCTCTTTAAGGATGATTTTCGAACCTTATTGGGGAGGGAGTATGATATAAATGTCTTGTGTAGAACTGAGCACTCCTCAGTCTCCTATTCTCTGTATGATGGCTAGTTGTGGGTTCTCTAGGGCTACCATTGAGTTACAGTCTAAGATGGAGGAAGTGCTGGGGGAGAAGCCACTATGCTGGAAAGGGGCACAAACTGGCTGACATTAGAGTACTCGTCTCTATGTCACTATTACTTTATCAATAACACATTTTCTTTTGCCAACATAGGAGCCAAATATTTAGAATAATGAAAGTGTAAAAACTGACACCCTTATTGGTAGAAAAAGTCTAGACAGGCAGGATAAATAGGCAATGTGAGGTAGATCATGATGGGAGTTCTTTTTTTTATTTCTTTACTGTTAAAAGAAAAATTTACACTTCCTCCCCTTGTCCCAGGCCCTCCTGCTCCTCCACTACCCCTCCTCCCTCCCCCTGCTTCCTTAAGAGGGGGCAGGGTACCCTGACCTGTGGGAAGCCCAAGGCCCTCCCCTCTCCATCCTATATGTCTAAGATGTGCATCCATATAGACTAGGTTCCCAAAAAGCCAATACATGCAGAAGAGATAGGTCCCAGTGTCATTTTCATTGGCTTCTCAGTCAGCTCCCATTGGCAGCCACATTCAGAGATTCCGGTTTGGTCATATGCTCATTCAGTCCTGGTCCAGCTGGATTTGATGAGCTCCCATTAGATCAGGCACACTGTCTCAGTTGGTGGGCCAGTCCCTCACGGTCCTGACTTCCTTGCTCAGATTCTCCCACCTTCTGCTCTTCGACTGGACCTTGGGAGCTCAGTCCCTTGCTCTGATGTGAATGTGGGTCTCTGGAAATAGAAAACACTATCCTTAGTGAGATATCCCAAACCCAAAAAGATGAATATGGTATGTACTCACTCATTAGTGGACCCTAGCCATAAACAAAGGATATTAAGCTTATAGCTCACAAGCCTAGAGAAGCCAAATAGCAAGGTGAACCCAAAGAAAAACATATATTGATCCTCTTGGAAATCGGAAGCAAACAAGATCGCTGGGCAAAAGTTGGAAGCATGGGAGTGGGGATGGGGGTGGAGGTAGGGGTGGGAGTGGGCAAAAGGGAGAGGGGGAGGGACAAGGGAGAAGGGAAGAACTGGGGAGAGCTTGAAGGAGTGAGAGGGTGGAGATGGAGGAAGGGTGGATATTGGAGAAGGGAATAAGATATCCACATTAAGGGAGTCATTTTAGGATTGGCAAGATTCTTGGCTCTAGAGGGGATCCCAGGTGTCCACAGGGATGTCCCCAGCTAGGTACTTTAGCAGCAGAGGAGAGGGTGCCTGAACTAGCCTGTCCCATAGTCACATTGATGATTATCTTGATCATCACCATAGAAATTTCCCTCAATGGATGGAGACAGAGACATGATGGAGTTCTAAAAGCCCCTTTCAGTGGCCAGTGCATACATTTGGCAGCTGAGGATAATGACATCTCAGGCCAGATGGTTGGGGTAGGTGATCTGTCTGTCCTTGAAGTCTTTTGGTCTGCTATCATAGGCACTAGGAATCCATCTTCCAGATCAATGGGTTCAAACTGAGCTTTCTCCATCTGTTTAAGAATTGCTCGTGTTCTCCCTCATTCTTATGAAGACAGAATAGACTCCAGCTTAAATGTAACCTGATGGTATTTTTGTGAGCCCCAGAGACAATGACCCATATGAACTGGCTTGGATTTCTTCCCCATAGAAATTACAAGAGAGTAAATGTTGTCAGTTTGAACCACTAAATGTGTATAAATTGCCACACAGCAATGGAAATCTAATAAACTTTCCTAACACACTTACATCAGAATTAATTTTAAAACAATTCTCAGTTCTCCAATATTGAGTTCTATCTGTGTGCTTTCTCCTCTCTAATGGCCTTGCCTTTGACTTATGAAGTACTTTCTATTCTATGAATTTATTTAAATTACTTCCCCCTTATGAACTTTTAAATTATTTGTTTTCATTTCTTTTTATGTAATAGAGGATAAAATATCTTCCCAATGGGTAACTCTTAAACCAAAGTTTTTGATCTCTTTTTTTCTATCTCCACTAAAACATTTCTCCCAGCAAATACCACTCCTTCATTGGGAATGCTGCCTCCCAGCCCCTGTCTCTTCAATTCACAAATATTGTCATACCTAAAAGTTCTGATTTTAACCTCAATCCAGCTATCCTTTCAAGCAATTATCACTCTTCCCTCATTTCTTTTATTTTTCCAGCCAGCTTTTCCCAAGTAAACGATATTTGTGGTGTTTAGTTTCCACCCCCAAACCATTGTTAATCCCTTAAAATATGACTTCAGTCTTCATCACTTAGCAGAAACCCTTCTTTCAACAGCCATTAAAGTAAAGACAAACTGCCAAGTGTAACATTGTTTTATTTTTCCATTTTCTCAGCTTCTTAGGGCCATCAAAGAGTTCCAGATTCCTTAGTGGTTCCTTTGGATGCTAGCTTCTAGTTCCAACCAGAACACTGCCCCAAGAATCTCTGTTTATCTGGTCCCTATCATCATGTAAATGTAGGTTTTTGAGTAGACATGTCCTTCTAAAAACCCATTTGATAGTTCCTGTCATACCTAAAAAACTCAGAAGTCCTCCATCTGTTGTAGCCATTCTATCTTTTCATTCCCAAAGCCTACTCTTATTTTGTAACTAGTCCTAGTCAAAATAAATTAATTTCAGTTCTTAAATACATCCTGAACTTTTGCTATCCAAGTTCATTTCGCTTTACTCTGTGCATACCTTGTCTACAGCTTTAAACTTTTGTTATGTGCCTGTATCATCAGAAATGCTTTTCTTCAGCAAAGATATTAGAATCACATACCTCTTTCAATAACAATTGCAATAATAACTACCCTAAGTTCATTTTGTTTCAAAGTCAAACCTTTGTAAATATTGTTCATTTTTAAATGGACATAAAGTCAAACTGTTTCCTAAATGTTTGTTTATATTGATAGACTAGGGCTGTCCTTGGAAGTGATCAAAACCATCTCATTGTGGAGATCGGTGGTCAGTGTAGAGGCTCCCAGCAGGTCAAAGTGCTAAGAATCAGGGACTGTTGAATAGTCATTCCTATCAGTCGTTCTCAGGAAGCATTGTGGAAAAAGCCAGATAAGGGAAGGTAAGTCATGAATGTTGCTTTCTGAGCATGATGTGCCCACGGTTTTCATGAATCCACAACAGTTTCAATTCTCAGCACAGAACATGAGCATATATGATTTGGTCAAAGTTGTGCGAGGGGTCCAAGGACAGTAACAACAGGGAAGAGCCACTGAAGGAGGGAAAATCATTTTCCCCAGTGATATAGCCAGGGGTGATTTATTCTTGGTCCAATAGACAGCTCCACACTATCCTCGCATGAGAAGTCCTGGTTAAACACTGAGTCACAAAGAAAACTCTAAATCAAAATCAAAAGATGTGATAATGGGGTGGAAAGTTATTGAGAAGAAGTACCAAAGATTGGAAGGAGTGCAAGGAGGCTGAGATGGTGGATGAGCACCTTATCAGAATGTTTTACATACATGTATAAAAATAGTTTGTAAAAGTACCATCAGCAGTACTGGATAGGAAGATATAATTAGTTCTTTCTTGTATTCACCAGCGCTGAGGGTAGAGACCTGATGCCAACTATTAAATAGGTGAAATTCTTTATAAACTCAAGTAATGGTTAAATGAACAAACAAACCTATAACCCCAAGTGCTTCCTCCATGTAATCTTCTGTACACACTAATATGAATTATGGAAGACACTTTTCCCACTCTACCTTCTATGTAAAAGTAGCAGGTGCTTTTTTCATTACATGAGAGCTGTACACATTCATTTGGCTCTCCTTTCTGCAGTAAGGATTTTAGGCAGGAATCTTGTATTTCCCTTTCTGAACACTTTAACTTTTCTATTTTTCCCTACGGTCAAAGTTTGCAATCAATTAAAAGGAGACTTCTAACTTAAAAACAGTATTTTTTCCTTCACAGGAGACCTGTCAATATTTTGCATGTTTTATCACTTCTTTTCCATGTATACTGCAATTTCCAGTTTATATGACTCACACTAGACACTGTTCCATTGAAATAATCAAGGCATGGGGGAGGGGGTGTCTTAATTCTTCCCTTATCCAACATAATACAGTCTCAATAAAGGTTTGTGGATAAATAAGTGTTTGCCTTTTAAAAATAAGTTTTTAATTGAAATAGAATTATATCACGTGCCTCCCTCCAACCTCTCCTATACCCTGATACTCTCAAGTTGATAGTGTCTTTGAGTTTGTATATTATCAATTTATATATATATGAATAAATATTCATATATATGAAGAAGTAGGCACAAATATATAAATACAATCTGCTGAATCTATTTTAGTTGTGTGTGTGTGTGCATGTGTGTGCGTGTGTGTGTGTCTATGGTTTCAGGACTGGCCACTCTTTATTGGACAACAAATAAGAAGGCTTATCCATGAGAGAAGTTAATTCTTCTTCTCCCGGGAGTTATTAGTTGTCTTTAGTTCTTTCTTTAGGTGCAGGACTCAACCACACTTCCCCCTTCCACATTAATATGTTCATTGATATTGTCATTGTTCAATTTTCTTAATGCAGCCGTTTCAAGGAGGGAGTGTATTACTGCACACTCCCTGGTATTCTGGTTCTTGCACCCTTTTCTATAGTATTTCCTGAGCCATAAATGTGGGAACTCTGAAATAGATGTATCTGTTGAAAATGAACTCTCCACAATCTGCTGATCTTTGTACTATATTCAGTTTGTACTATATTAGTTTTCTGTGATGTTCTCTGTTTTCTGTTAAGATGGGATTCTTTGATGAGGATTGGTAGCTACACTTACCTCTAAATATAAGGATGAGGTTTAGAATGTAGTAAGGGATGATGGTGGCCTTGCTGACCTCACTGGCCCCAGGACTCTGTCAAGGAATGAATACTGAAATACCAGGCATGAATTACTTCCTGTTGAGTGGACCTTAAGTCTAGTTAGAAGGCTATTGGTTACTGCCAACATGCAAATGTCATTTATTGAATCTATACAGTTATCTTGCCATGCTGGTCATGGTCACTATACCTTTTAATTTCCAACTTTTACTACAAAGTGAGGTACTCCATCATGCATTATGATTTAAGTTTTTCTATTTTAACCTTTACTTAATATTAGAGAACAAATAACCCCTCCAAGGAAGAGTGGGTGTTGATTTTCTAGAATTCTCCCCTTTATATCTGTCTCCACTCCTATTTATTCCTTACCTTTTCTCCACAGCCTATGCAGTTTCAAGTTTTTCCTTGTCTTTTGAAATATTTTCTTTTGGTGACAACTAAATCCCCATTTTGTCCTTTTAAATTTCTGTTTAATCTTGACTGCAAATCTAACTGGATAACAGTCAGTACTTAGCAAATTCCTCCACCCACTCATCTTCATGAGAGCAGTCACACTAAGCTCTTATTTCCCATGATGGCATTATTATTGATATTTAATAATCATATTAATGTAATTAAGAGAGAAAATTCTTGGGCCTTTGGAAAATAATTAGTATAGTTGTTGAATCTGTAAAAACATCCCTGAATAATATTTTTTTAAAACATTCCAGCCGGGCGGTGGTGGCGCACGCCTTTAATTCCAGCACTCGGGAGGCAGAGGCAGGCGGATCTTTGTGAGTTCGAGACCAGCCTGGTCTACATGAGCTAGTTCCAGGGCAGGCTCCAAAACTACAGAGAAACCCTGTCTCAAAAAACCAAAAAAAAAAAAAAATTCCAAGACAAGTTAAAACACTTTATATCTCATCTAGCTTTGAAACCTGATGAATCAAAGCCCCAGTTGCTTTGTGGTTTGAAGGTCCTTCTGTCCTTTAGAGTAACATCGATGAAGCCTTTACTGCTCGGGAAACAGAGCTAGATATGTGGAAGGATCTTGACTCTTCCCATCTTTACTACCCAAACTCTGAAAATCTTTTCCTTACATTCACTCAGTAGACTTCTACAACCACCTAAAAGTTACTAAACAGAAATGCAATAAATTGTCTTCTGACTGCTGTGCAAAACATGAGACAAAAAATTTAAAGGCAAAGTTGGAGCAGCCATGCAGTCCAGAAACTCTGAAATCTCTTCATAGAGACCTCCCTCTCGTACTATAAGATGTTGTCAGATGTAGCTCCCTGGATGAATTAGGTGAGAAAGACAGTTCAATCAATCCCAAGTCTAGAACAAACAAGAGTAGAGTTTAATGATCTCTTTGGGAGGAAAATGCATTTTTTTTTATTGAGAGTTTATTTTTAGAATTTAGCCTAAAGTATGGGACAAAACTAAGTGACAACATCATTGGCACAGTATATGTCCTTTGACTCCAACACTGTGCTTGCTTATACTACACTCCAGTATGTCCCGTTCATTCAATATTATTGTATTAAAGATAACAAGTGTATTATATGAGCATTTCCATAAAGATTTGTAATATATAGACAGCTAATATATATAATATTTTATTATAATTTTATAAGATAAATAATCTGACTTCTATATTTATATTATTCTAAATATATAACAAAAATTGGTAGTCTTAAACTGGGCAGTGATTGTGCACACCTTTAATCCCAGCACTCAGGAGGCAGAGTTAGGCAAATCTCTGATTTGGAGGCCAGCCTGGTCTACATAGTGACTTGCAGAACAACCAGGGCTACACAGAGAAACTCTATTTTATATACATATTTATAAATATGTATATATATGTATATACATATATATATATATAACTATCACAGTTATCATTGCTCCCTGCCCCCTTCAGTTTGGCTAAATTACACACAGTAGACAGCTGGATAGCTGTCCTGTGTGACTAGTCTAAAGATGAGTTTGGTAATGGACTTCTATAACTGCAGAGCCCAGGTAGAGTCAGGGGAATTAAGAGTTAAATGACCAGCCTCTGTGATTCAGTAAGTTCAAAGCTAGACTATGCTACATGAGACTATTAAAGTATAGGGTCTTACTATGCAGCCCAAGCTGTCTCTGAACTTGCAAACCTCTCACTCCTGCTTCTGAATGCCAGAGCTACTGTCTTTTACTACCACCACCTTAAGAATTTTACAATGAGATACATACACCACCCCTTGAATAAATCAATAAAAGTCAAATGAATTAGTGTTAAGGCTCCAAAATAAACCATTTGCAAAAGTTAACAGCTGATCCAGTTTCTTTTGTTCCATATCATATGTAATGTTGTAGAGGTTCAAAAATGTGAGCCTATTTCCACCTTGTCTGAAGGTCATAGGGTTTGAGGTTGCTCAGTGCTATTGACAGCAACTGTGGCTACACACCATGACCTAAGGTGTGGTTACTTGGTGTTTTGGACATTAAGATGGCCCATACAGGTAGAGCCACTCCACCCTGACCAAAGGTCAGAGAATTCTAGCATATTTCTACTCCTTCTTTTGAATTAAGATGTTTGACCTAGGGATTGGCTGCCTTCAGGATACTTGGTCTAGTTTGGGTTCATTGTCTAAACAACAGAATATTTTACTCAAGAATTAATGGCTTGATGTCTTAAAATATTGAAGCAAGTAATTTTTCTAGTTGTCCTTTGTATCAAGTTAAAGGAGTCTTCTGTCCCCCCACCACTTTATTGGAGTATATAAGTGTATGGGAAATTAAATACAAGTGTTTTCACTATTCACTGAAACTCCCTCCCGGTACTAGCCTATGTCTCTGTTTTTATTACTTTCACTCACATCTTTGTTCTCTTATTCTTCTAATCCCCATACCCCTACCCTGGCAAGTGGCATACTTGTTGAAGCTGGTCTCTGACACATTGACAAACTGGCTATTTTCTGTAGATGGAAGTTTCTGTTCCACCTGGTCCCATAGTCATTCAGTCTCAAAGAAACACACAGAGTTTCTGATATTAATTATAAACTTTTTGGCCTATTAGCTCAAGATTATTATTAACTAGCTCTTACAACTCAGATTAACCTATAATTATTATCTATGTTTAACCACAAGGCTTGTTACTTTTCCTAAGTGCAGCATTTTGATCTTGCTTTCTCTAGTCTGGGTGGATACTACAGACTGAGCTTTTCCTCTTCCCAGAATTCTCCTACTCTGGTCACCCCACCTATAGTTCCTGTCTGGCTACTGGCCAATCAGCATTTTATGAAACCAATATAAGGAACAAATCTTTTTTTTTTTTTTGAGACAGGGTTTCTCTGTAGCTTTGGAGCCTATCCTGGAACTAGCTCTTGTAGACCAGGCTAGTCTCGAACTCACAGAGATCCGCCTGCCTCTGCCTCCTGAGTGCTGGGATTAAAGGCGTGTGCCGCCACCTCCAGGCTTAAGGAACAAATTTTTACATGGTACAAGCACATTATCCCACAGCAATTTTTTAAACAAGCATCAACAAAAGTTGCATTTCACCATGCTTTTTAGAATAATAAAAAGTGATAAATTTTAAAAACTTACCATTATCAATATGGTAAAGATTAATATTGCTAGAGAGATTTCAATAATAAGATTTGGGTCTACAGCAAGACTAGTAAGAGTAGAAAAAATAATCACACACAGGAAAAGAGTAACTAGGTTAAACACTTGTTTATTCCATGTCTTCTCATTGCAAGTTATGTATTTTTGCTCAAGTTATTTTACTTCAATAGATATATTTTAATAACCTACTCCATCATGCTATCAGAAAATATTATTCTTCCAAAGACAACAGTCTCAGAGAGCTGTCTCTAATACTTAATGCCCTAAATACCAACGACAGAAATTACAGTTCCTTGTCTACAGTATGACATGACTCAAGAGATCTATCCATTCTAATTCTATAGCTGATGCGGTGACTGTCACCATGATTGGATCAAAATAATTTTTTGTGTGTCTTTACAAAACCATTTTAAAGATAGAAGAGAAAATATGGATATTTTCCTGTTATACCTTTAAAAATATCTTGTTCAAGCTCACATTAACTCTTACGTTACAGTCTTCCTGGTAACTGACTAAAATTGGCTTTTTGCTTAATCAACCAGGCTAATTAAGGCTTCTGTTCTGGTCTTTGGATGACAAGGCAGAGTGTGGCTTCAATCAAATTGCTAGTTGACTCTTCTATGGGCCTAAATCATACCCAGTAATGTAATCAAACCAGTTTGGCTAAATTACACACCATATATCGGTAAATGACTTTTCTGGGTCACTAGTCTACACACAATCTGGCATTAAAGTATAGTAGATAAAAAGAAATGTTTTAACATTTCCAAGAAATCCGCATGCATTACTTAAGGTTTTAACTAATAAGAAAGTATTAGAAGAAAAAGAGCAAAACATGAAAGCCCAACAGCGTCGTGTCCATCCCGAATGTCATTAGCTGCAATCTTTAATCAAGCACTCACTCCAGTTACTGGGCGGTATTGCCAACCTCCCAGAGGGGAGTCAGCCACAGACTAAGAATGGGAAAACCAACAGGAGGGGGAGAAAAATGAACTTGAATGATAACTGAGCCCAGATGGGGAAAAGAAAGGTTAACTGTGGAACCGGTCTTATTTAACTAAGGCCACCAGTAAATTTAAGCCACAGAGAAACTTGCCCAAATGGGGAAAATACTGTGCCCCACCCCCACGCCCAGCATAGTAAAAAAGGAAAGAGACCCTCCAGCAGGGGTTTCCCCCAAACTTCAGTGTGGAACAAAAAGTTCACAAGCTGGAGTTACAGGCTACACACTGCACTGGGGCAGTATTGGAAAGTAGCAGCTGGTCCTTATTATTTGCATAGATTTTTATTATGGGTAAAAAACATGGGCGAAGTGCCATGGTGTACTGCTGTACAGACCTCCCAAAATGACCACGGCAAAAGCACTGGCTTTCTTCAGCCACCACTGGGTATGGGATCAAGAGAGGGCTGTCAATCCCGGGGGAGCGGCAGCGGAAATGGGTCTGTCACACAGCTATTGTCATACAAAAGGGGAAAATGGGAATGAACTGAGGGATTGCTTTGTAACAGGGTATTTTGATTAAATGATAGCCATGGGAACTGAACCTAAATAAAAGCAAACATCATTAAGTCTTTAGAAATCTGTGTTAGTTGCTTAAAATTTTAAATGGCATGGGATACAGTTAAGACTACAGATATTGCCAAACCTTTGCCTTTGGCAGAAAGGAGAAGAGAACCCCCCCTCCTGTTTTTCTATCTGCTGCATACTACAATTGTCATCCAGTCTTCAAATCCATCTGGAAGCGGGAGCCAAGGCAGCCACAGCTATGCAGTCCCAGGTATGAGATGCACAGGGCAGAGCAAGGAAGACATCGTCTTGACAGGCAAAGGGAAAACACACTCCACTCACTTCTTGTAAAGTCCACTCTCAGTGCCAAGGTAAGAGCGTATGCTGTCAGCCACTCTTCTGCTCAAGGTGGCCAATACCTTTCCATCATGTCAAGGATAAAGCTGAGCATCTTTTCAAAGGTCTGCAAAGCCCCACCAGGGTGCACCTTACTTTCTTCTCTAACTTCTCTTGTTCCTCTGGGTTCTTGCTTGCCCTTGCCCTTCACATAAAGACCTTCACATAAAGACCAGCTGCCCTACCTCTCAAAGCTCCCTCCTCCGTACCATAAAACACGTTGTTTTACTGCTCCAACTGTACCCACAATGCCACAGACTGACTTCTCATGACTTTTCTTCATATCATCTTTACCATTAGCTCAACTTGATTTACTTGTTTATTTACTTTATTCTCTTTCACAAGTAGAATATAAATTCCAGAAGTACATGCTGGCTGTTTCGTTTTCAGAAAAAGAATCTCAGAACCTCCAGACTGCTGCCCAGCACATGCAAGTGTAAGCTTCATTAAACAAACAAGAGAACGTACTGCTGAGCTATTTGAGGTATTTAATCTTACTTTGCCTTTTAGATGATTCTCACTTGTTGCCTAGTCATGACTTGTCCAAATAACTTTTTTTTTCCAAGTTTGGTTAGAAGCTTATTGTAGTTCTTATAGGCAAAGTGACTAAAACAATTCCTATCACCCTTCCTTCAGATTATCAAGCAATGTAAAAATTGAACAAATTGCTTTAGACAGAGGAAACTGATCTCCTTTGATTTTAGGAACAAAACAATCTTTCCTCGTTCTAACTGTGGAGTTGGAGGGTCATAGGGAGTGACCTCCTAATTACCAAACCCCACAAACACTCCTCAATACTTATCTTCCCTGACTTCTCTGAGTTATCTGACACTCGTGCACACTCCTTCCTTTAAAAAAAAAGGCACAGGGATTTGATTTACTGATTAAGTGATTGGCTTAGAAATAGGTGGGAGACTGGATCCTTCGTGAAATTAAATCCATTTTGGTAAACCTAGTTGTAACTTTCAAAGTGGTAGGGTTTTCAACTTAAAAATAAAATGCAAAGCTCAACAGGCAAGTTTCATTATACAAATAATTCATCAAAGTTTTCCAAAATAATGTGAAAAATAAATTAGAAAATAAGAGAAGAAAAATTAAATCCCAACATAGAGGTAGGAGATTTAAAAGTTTTAGATAGTCTTCATATATGCAAAACTCTAAAAAAACAGAAATGGATTATACTACAATGTTCTCTGGAAAGCAGAGTTTATACTTTAAAATATACTGTATTTATTCTTGTTAAATTATATGCAGACATATAAATACAATATTATAAATATAGTGTGACTATCTCAAGATTTTCTAAATGCAAATATCATAATTTTGTTATCTTCATTTTTTTATTTTAAAATAACCTGATTAATATGTTTGGATATATATTTTATGATGTGAACCTACTATCAAAAACTGATACAATTTTCAGTTGTAACAACCTCTGTAAATAGGGTGCCAACATTTACCTTCCTACATTTCATGTTCCTATTTTGTTTCTGTTTACACACAATTGTTGCTTCTTTTGTTTTATTTAGAATCTTCAGAATAAACGTGAAGTAAACTAGACATGCTTGCCTTGTTCCTAATATTAGGAGATGTTGCTTATGGAAACTGCTACTCTTAACCTGCTTTTCAAACTTTCAAGGTCGTAATAAATATAGTGAGCATGGCATCACAGAATAGATTATTTTCCAAAAGCGGGAATTCTGAACTGCATCACTCCTAAAACTTTACCATTCTGACTTTTTAGTACAGTTTCTAAGTAACTAAGAATTGGAGCTCAGGGACTTTCATGTCTAAAATCAAATTAATTCCGAATTAAAGTTGTTGAACCCTTAACCATAAGACCATCCTCTGAGATGATCACCATCATTGGGTGATTTCATTACCATGCTAACGCCATGAGTGCACATACATGAAGGTGGATGCTGTAGGTCAATCCCTCAACATGGCATATTAATATAAACAAGGGCCAGAATACCTAGAGATGTGTGTACTGGCCTAATGGTGAACATCATTTCACATTTTTTTTAATAAAGTGCATTCTCTAAAAGAACAAGTCAAACTATCCTGTGTAAGCATATAAACCAACAGTGTGGTCGTTTATTATCACTATGGACATTTGTGGAGAATACAAAATCGCATATACAACACTTTTGGACAGTTGTTGGTGTTGTGGGTATATTTACACCACACAACCACAATGATGTGCTACAAAATTATGGTGGATGTGCCATTGCCAGATAATGAGAATATTTCAGGTACATTATAATCTTATGAGACCACCATCATATATGCTGTCTAGAATTTTCTGAAATATCATTGTGCAGCCCATGAATGTATGAGAATACCCACTGGGAAAAATGTAGGAAAGTAAAACCAAATGCCTTTCTTGGAACTTTCTTGATTTGTTGTTGTAGCAATAGAGCCCATGTCCCATTGTCTTCTAAGCGCAATTATTTCTAAAAGAAATTATCCAAATAGTCACATAGATAACTCCATATTAATTTTTTAAAAATGTTTTTACCTAAATTCATTTTAGTGGTTTCTCTGGCTTTACTCATTTATCTTATTACTGGTAAGGTGTGTTACTTGGCACTCTGGCTGTAGGTAACAGAATCCCACTGGAGCTTGCTGAACTCTGAAAGGCAGCAGCTGCCCAGACTTTATCAGACAGTTCAGCGCAGGAGGCAACATTCTGTGACTCTTGATTTACAAGAACAACGGAAGCATTTCCTTGATTATGAAATCTGCTCACTATGGTTTAAGATGAAGGTCTTTACCTGGCAATGGAAACTTTATTCTAGCATTTCCCCCTGCTTCATTCACAGTTTTTGCATCCAGAGCACTGCATTATAGCTACTGTCTCTTTTCTTTTTTCTTTTTCTTTTCTTTTTTTTTTTTTTTTTGGTTTTTCTAGACAGGGTTTCTCTGTAGCTTTGGAGCCTATCCCGGAACTAGCCCTTGTAGCCCAGGCTGGTCTCGAACTCACAAAGATCCGCCTGCCTCTGCCTCCCGAGTGCTGGGACTAAAGGCGTGCGCCAGCACCGCCCGGCTACTGTCTCTTTTCTTGGAACTCACTACTCCTGGGAGCACTCTGAGCTTATTTTGTAGATTTCTTTCTGATCTCTTGATGCACCTGTTATTGTTCTTCATTTTTATATTAAAATGTCAAAAAGTCAAATTATGTAGTTTTATGTATACTATTTTTAAGGTTTATTATTTTTACTCATGTGTGAGTGAATGTCACGTGTGTTGCTGTTCACAGAGGCTTCATGCTTCTTGGAGCTGGGGTTACAGATGGCTGTGAGCTGCTTTGCATGGGTACTGAGAACCAAATGCAGGACCTTTGGAAGAACAGTGCATCTCTCTAGCCCTGAGTACACCATCTTTAGATATGCACCCACCTCAAAAATGAAAGCAAGGTTGTACTCACCTAAATCTGCCTTATGCATAGTCACTGTAGATTTATGATTTCATTTTGTTTTAAGATAAAATCACCTACTCGAAACAAAATGACAGAAAATTAAAAACTAAAACCAGAAAGAAAAATAGGTACACTGTTGGGAATATTTTCTCCTATATTCTTATTTCTTTTTAAAATATTTTTGTTTTAAGAATGGTACATTTTGATTGCGTTATTTCTGCTCACTCAACTTCTCCTAGATACTCCTCCAACAACATACCTACCCAACTCTGTGTTCCTTCTCTCTCTCTGAAAGACAAAAGGATACATAAAACCCCCAAAGCCTGGTCTGTGGTGGCCAACTACTTCTGAGCATGGGACATGTCTTGAGGTATGGATGAGAAATCCAATGTTACCTCGTAGAAGAAATGGGAGTGTTGCTCTTCCAAATGCTATCAGTGGTGAATAGGTTCCTGGTGAATGGTGGTACCGTGTCCATCTACTTATTTCTGAAACCATCCGTTTCCACTATCCTTTTGTTTTCTACCCTGTTCTACATTATCCTTTTCATTGTTGGTGTTACCAACCAGGTCTTATACCTCTAAAAAGCTTAGTTTAATAAGATACATAATAATGAGGATCTTCCCCAAGTATTGTATATAGCAAATACTTTTTAAGCCAGATTTCCAAGTGACTGCAGGTTTGCCATTAAGATTGTTAAAGGTAATTACAAAAATCTATAATTAATTTGGGTGTTTTTAGTGAGGATCATCACCATTCCTATAGCTTTTATTTGGAAAAAGAGAAGTCCTATAAACTATTCCATTAAAGAAAGGAATTTAAACCTCAAAACCTAATTATTTTTTGTGCAATATTAAGGAATGGAATTTTGACTCAACAAACATGATGATAATGAAATCTAATTTTATAGAGCCATATTTGGCCTTGCGTCTTTGTCAAAGAAAATGAAAAACTATTAGGACATTGCAATAAAATCTATGTGATTATAGACAAACATTTTGGCAAAAATCCATTGAGAACAGTTTTCTTTATATAAACAACATAATAACAGAATAGTACTTCAATGGCCACCACAACTAATCAAGTGCTTTCAACCTACTTTGTAAACAGGAGAATGTTTTTACATTAATGGAAGCCCCCCCCGATCAAACTCTTGTATGCACAGCTAAAGCACTTAGATGGAACATATAAGAAGAACTGGTGTTGGAGAATGTAAGACTTGACTGTCACTAATAGTGATCATTTTGTCTTTGATAAGAGAAGCCTATGATGTAATTTCTTATAGATATAAAACTGGAGGCAATAATCATTAACGTGGAAAAAGAGGAAATATATTAAATATATTATTCATAACAAAGGAAGGTGAATGTTAGAACCCAAAATTCCATCATAGACTGCACAGGCAAATGCATCTGGATACCAGTTTGGTACATTATATACTAAACAGGTTTTGTGTTTTTTGGTTTTTGGGTTTTGTGGTTTTTGTTTTGTTTTTTTCAAGACAGGCTTTCTCTGTGTATCCATAGCTGTCTTGGAACTTGCTCTATAGACCAGGCCAGACGTGAACTAACAGAGATCGGCCTGCTTCTGCCTCCCAAGTGCTAGAATTAAGGGTATGTGCCACCATGTCCAACCAACACTTGTAAATCATCTCATTGCTTTGGGGGGACAAAGTGGAGAATTTAGAAAAGGTTGTTTAGAGGTCATCACATAAAATGAATGTGGACTGCCTAAAGTACTGCTGGCCTCTCTCTTTGCTATACCAAGTTCTAATGTTAATTACCACATTAAAAAATGAGACTTCTTGAAGATTCAGGTTAGATCACAAAGCTGTGAAAGACTATGAGCTACAACCAAAATCTCTGGAAGGAAAAGAGCAGGGTACCATAATCTATTTTTATACAGTGTTCTATCCAGTACTGTTGGGATGAAACTGCTTCTTGAGTTCTTCAGGGAGACACTGTGCAAAATTAAGTTGTGAAATAATTTTTTGTCTTTGTTTATTCAACTTTTATACACAAATTATTGTTTTTAAAGATTTTTAAAGTATTAGCTAACATTTTTGTCTCCACTTTCACTCATTCTCTTTTCTTATATAACACAGCTGTGTGATATGTTTGGCTGATGTGTTCTTTAATTGTGTCCCACTCACATGTAAAAAGTTTCCTATTCTTTCCACAAGCCTTCGGAGGCCTTGGAGGAAGCCAAGTCTAAGCTGGAGTCTTACTCTCAAATTGTGTTGCTCTTAAAAGATCTTTTCAGAGTCAAAAAAGTCACCTTCATGACCCCCAACTCAAATCCCTCTCCCCATTTTTACTCTAATATGCTTGATGCTCAGAGTAACCCCTATCCCTCTGGAAGGTGAAGGGGAATTGACAAGGAGAGGAAATTCTTGCCATTAACAACCCCAAACTCTAGACCTTGAGCCTGGAGATATGAAAGAACACTGTTGCCAAATTGACACCAGTCACAAAAGGCTTTGAAAATTAATGCAAAAAGAGTTTGCACATGTTGTCAAATCCCTGAACAATGTTTCCCTGATCCAAGTGAGCCGTTAGGAGAAGTCGGAAATCTCCCATAACAAGCAAATGATTATGAGTGGAATGAGCTGAATTGATTGGAGCTGACATTTGACATCTGGGCGTATTTCCCCATGCCTCAAATAAAGAGATGGTTCATGTTTTCTGAAAATCCAACGATTATTTCCTGCAAGTGCTTTCTCTTACAGCAGATTTGCTGCTGAAAATAAGCAGCCTAAAGCCACCCCAGCTGGGAATGACATACAGTAGATGACACACTATAACTTTGGAATGCTGAGTTACGGACAAAAGAAAACTGTGGATTAATGTACAAGCCCAATCCTGTTTCATCATGTGTATAAGACGCTAGTGTGCACCAGGTCTCAGAACATTCTGGAGCACCTGCTGACTAAATAACCTCTTTTTGCTTCCAACAACTCCCAGAACTTAGTCACCAAAGTGATTTTACTGGGAATTTTGTGTGTGTGTCCAATAGTTGTTCAGAGAGTTGTCTGCATCCCTCTACTTAACACCTGGGCAAAATAAATAAATAAACAAAACCTTACTGAAATATCTGGCACCCACAGTGTTCAACCCGCGGCCCTCTTCTATGATCCTTGCATAATTAGTGAGGGGAACTGCACTCAATAAGGCTAAGGAAAGGAAAAAGCATACCCAGCTTTGAAATTCAGATAAGGTGGTTTTATGGCTTTAATTACATTGTAATAACTACATAGAAGTAAATATACTCTTCCTGTTTTAAGTTAGGTGAACATCTGTCATAAATAACTCCAATGCTCTTTCCTTTGTAAACTAATTACACAATAGCCCCTATAAATTCATGGAGTGTTAGGATGCAGAACTTAATTATATAATTCACTTAACCAAATTTTTGTTCTTACTTCAGTGCAGTTCACAATTCTTCACTTTTGCAAGACATGTAATAGGAACATGCTACGTATTGCCTCATAGGAAATTTCCATTAGAATGAAAGATAGTGTAAAAGGCTTCATGATTATCACATTCTGTCTGCACCTGAGAGAACTAATGCCATTTACTTTGAATGGAAGCATATGTGATTACTATTCATTTACAAATAGATGCACATTGTCACTAAGGCTCCCTAACCAATATGGTTTTTTTTTTTTTGGTGTGTGTGTGTGTGTGTGTGTGTGTGTGTTCTGGTTCTGTGAGGGGAAAACAAGGGAAATTAATTAGCTAATATTATTTACTTATTTACTGTGAGTCAATGTTCAGTGTCTATGTACTGCATGCCACTTGCAGATTCTGTGCTGGAACTCCAAAGGAAGACAAACTGACAATATGCCCAGCTAATGGCACAGATCCCTGGAACTGTCCAACAAAGGATATATGTATAAAATATGGAAGGATCAATCTCATAGAAATTCATATATAAGAGTTAAAGAAGGACTTCTGAGTAAAAGATCTGTGCTTCATCTCTAATCTTGTTTCAAAGATCAAAGATAAAATATTCAGTGACTCCGACAGACTTCCTTATAGAGATGCTATCTCAGTTAATGGGGGTCCTTCTGTATATGTGTTGCTTTTATTGGTTAGGAATAAAGAACTGCTTTGAACCTATAGCAGAGCAGGGCAGGGTGGATCAGAGGTAGACAGGGAGGACTAAACTGAATGCTGGGAGAAAGAAGGGTGGAGCCAGAGAGAGAGTTGCCATGGAGCCAACAGAGTCAGACATGCCAAAACTTTGCTGGTAAGCCACTGCCACGTGGCAATATACATATTAATAGAAATGGGTTAAATTAAGATGTAAGAGTTAGCCAATAAGAAGCTAAAGCTAATGAGTGAAGCAGTATTTTGATTAATATAGTTTCTGTGTGGTTATTTTGGTTCTGGATGGCCAGTTGGAACAAGTGGGCCCTCCTCCTACAAGTTAGGGTTTCTATTACTGTGAAGAGGCACTATGACTACAATAATTTTTATAAAGGAAACCATTTCATTGGAGTGGCTTGCATTTTCAGATGTTTAGTCCATTATTATCATGATATGAAATGGTGGCATGCAGCCAGACATGGTGCTGAGGAAGTAGCTAAGTGTTCTATAAATTGACTTGCTGGCAACAGGAAGGGTGTGGCTTTAAGTATATATGAGACTGAAAGCCCACCTCTACAGTGACACATTTGCTTCAAGTAGGCCAAACTTCCTAATAGTGACACTCCTTTTGGGAGCTATTTTCGTTAAAATCATCACAGATGCCCATATTGATACTAACTAACATTAGATTCAAGAAGTCAGTAAAAATAGAAAATGAAAATTCAGGAAATTGCTTTTTTCTGTGGGATACATAGCTTGAGGGACACATGTTGAGTTGATGATTAACTGACTGATTGATTGAACAAATGATTGATTTTTGCCTTCTTGCTCTCCCAAATAATATTTCTGTTTTTGTAGCTTGACTTGCTACTGATGATCATCCAATCCAAAGCCCCAAAAGATACCTAGGTACTGGCAGAACAAATTTACAAGTTTTCCCCATTGCTTTCAGACAACTTGAAGATAAAACGAGGGCAGAGTATCTGACAAAGATAAATTAAGGAAGGGAAGATTTATCTGACTCACAGTTTGTGGATACAGTCCGTAATGGCAGAGATATGATGGCGGGAGCCTGAAGTGACGGCAGGAGTCTGAAGTGGCCAGTCACATTCAATCAGGAATCAGAGAATAAACAAGAAGTGGATCTTGGCTATAAAACCTTTAATGACATATTTTTCATCTAGGCTTCATCTCTTACAGGTTCTACAACCTTCCTGATACCAACTGGGAACAGAATTTTTGAGCATATGAGCTCTTTGGGAACATATTACATTCAAACCACAACACTGTCTATAGGGGTTTAGAGGACTCTTGACTAACATTCTCTATGTAGGAAAACCCTATTGCCTGTGTTACTAAGTAAAGTGCTAAAAAGATGGGCAATATTTCTTAGAATGGCAAATTGAAGGGGTTTGGCCTTCATGTGAGAGAATATGAATTAAGTTTTCTATGAAGAAAAGGTGAACTATCTCCTATCTAAGCAATAGTCTCTATAATTATAACAATAGAACATTAACATCTTTATAACAATATAACAAGAACTGGTGATAATGGTTGCTATGGAATAATTCTTTTGTACACTGTGAAGATCTTTTACTAGGATCGGTTTAATAAAAAGCTTATTGGCTGGTAGCCAAGCAGAAAATATAGGCTGGACAACCAAACTAGGAGAGTACTGGGAAGAAGAAGAGTAGAGTCAAGTTAAAGGAGATGCCAGCAGATGCAGAGGAAGCAAGACATGTAGAAAATGAAATAACAAACCACAAGTCATGTGGCAAAGCATAGATAAGAAATGTGAGTTAATTTAAATTGTAAGAGCTAGCTAGTAATAAGTCTGAGCTATTGGCCAAGCATATGTAATTAAGTCTTTGTGTGGTAATTTGGAAACAGGCTGCTGAGACAGGAAAACTCCACCTACAAATGGCAACTGCTACTCACAAAACTCTATTGTGCAAATTATTGTGACAAGTGCTTTACATGTGTCAAAATAAAAAGTCAAAACAATGATGTGAGTCATGTCTATTATTCCCACCCAACTGAGAAAGCAGATGTTCTGAGAGGATAGATAGCACACACACACACACACACACACACACAAGTTTAATTCACACTGGATGATAATGCTTCCCCCAAGAGTCATGCACTATCTAACAAAACCATCAAGAATACAAATGGCAGCAAAATTCTGGAGTGATGTGGGGAAAGGAAAACCCTTATTAACTGTTGGTAGGAGTATAAACTAGTGAAGCATCTTCAGAAAACAGTCATAAGTTTTCATTAAAAAAGCTAAAAATAAAACTGTTCTACTACTGGCTTTACTTGTTAAATAAAAATTAGTGTGAAAAATTAAAACACAAGTTATACTTACTATATGATTCAGCTATAACATTCCTGGGCATATACCAAAATGATACATCTTTTTACAGAGACACTTGTGAATTTGTGCTCAGTGATAGTCTATTCTCAAATGTTAGGAAATTAGAATGATCAAAATGTCCATAAACTGACAAATGGATATTAAAAAGTAGCATGAATATATGATGGTATATTATTATTCAGCTGTAAAAACTGAAACTACAAAATTTTCAGGTAAATGGATGAAACTGGAATAAGTATACTGAGTGAGGTAACTTAGGCTGAGATAGAGAAATGACATTTGCTTTGTCTAAATGACATTTTTTCATGGCTTCGGATCTTTTGCTTTTACACATTCAGCCTAGAGGTCATGTAGAAGCAAGGCCATCAGAAATGGATGATGGCTGGTACATCTAAGGAGATGGAACAATAGAATACAGGTGAAATGAAAATAGAGGAGAAATATTGGAGGCTGAAGGGTCCACGCAGGTAGTGGAATCGTGCAGAGGAGGAAATGAGGCAGAGGGGGAGACTTAGCGAAAATTAAGTTTGTATGATTTTACATCCCAAATTAAAAACAAAACTAACAAGGTATAGGAGATCACGTGTGATGGAAGAGTGGGGCAGGAAGAATATAAGAAGCTAAAGGTTTAGTAGAGGGAGCAGAAGATGGATGAAAAAAAGGACATATAGTGGAGTGGGCTCACTAAAACTAAGAATCTGTGAAGCATTAGTTTGTAAGCAAGTACAAATTAAAGAGGAGGATGGAAAGAGGAACTCCCATATGGGTATACAATGATGCTCCCAAAGTACAAGGGTTAATAAATAAGAATCTCAGTAGATACCTCCTGAGGACTTATTGGTCAGAGGCACCCGTTCAACACAGGCTGCTACCATTGCTCTTGGTTGCCCACAAAAACTGGATGTAAGATCTGAATGCTGAAGACACTATTCTCTCTATTCACATAGAATGCAGGATGCAGAGAAATGAACTTAAACCGAAAAGGAAACCCTCGTCTTACTGGCTAACTTTCATATTGCTGAAGTTATTATGAGGCTGTTCTAAGAGATAAGATATAATTGATCTTATCTAGAGATGAACTCAGAATGCTACAGTACTGAATTGGCAGGCAAATTATGCACATTGGTGCAATAGTGACAAGACTATTTATGGGGTTAATAACCACTGTCTTAATTTTATTTGAGGCCTGCACCACAAAAAAGGTATTCATTCCTGATACAGCCAACGTGGTCAAACCTCATGAAAATAGAAGTCATAGCCTCAAGTAGGGGAATCTTTGCTAAGTGATCATGTTGTTAAACCACATCCTAATATGTATATCTATGCTTTTACCCACAGAGTTTTGCTGTTCTCAACCTTAGGCAACAAGCTTCTTTTAAAATAGAGATTTTGCAGAGAGCCATAACTGTTCAACACACTGAAAGTAAGAGACTGTGAGTTCTTAGCCACGGATGGGACATCGTTTTGTCCCTCCCACCAAGGCTCAGGAAACATCACTCAAGAGGGTCTCGAAAGAATGTAAAAGCAGGAAGATGGGGAGGGATGCTATGAAGTGCTGTTTTCTGGACATGTGTCACATGACTGTTGTACACATAAACTCAAAAACGATGACTATCTTCACAAAACCTGCACAGAGTTAAGCCAATTAAAAACCCAAGCATGGCAGAGGTAGGTGCATTTGGGGACCCCATCCCTACCTGATGAGCTGCTGCCAGTTGATAGATGTTACAAAAAAGAGAGTCACTTCTCCCAGAGGGTGACCACTGGCAGAATCGTCATGTGCCAGTGGTACATCACAGCTATTAACATGCAGGAAGTCCTAATTGGATTCAGTGGATTATATGGACATTGAAACAGAAAATGGACTATGTTAAGGAGAAGACACAGAGGAAGTAGGTAGTGGCTCTAGTCAGAGGATGTAATTATAATATACTGTATACATCTATGAAAGTTTCAAAGAAAAAATAAATGTATTTCTTTCTAAAAATATAATAATGTAGAATTTTCCAACCATACCAAGTCAACTGAGACCACAGTAAATGTTCCTGGCCTGTATTATAAAGAAATTACTCTATCAAAACTTATCAAATACATATAAGAAATAACCTGAGCATTTGTGCAAAGAATATGTTATTCCCTTTATCTGGGAGGATGATATTTTAAAAATTAGGGTAAAGGAGAAGCCAACAATGAGCATGCTTGTTATTTTGCAATTATGTTTGATTTCTTAATGATCCTGGATTGGTAGGATGAATATAGTAAAAATGGCAATTCTTCCCAAGGCAATATATAGATTCAATGCAATCCCCATTAAAATCCCAAC
>JAQHUG010000005.1:14236919-14255291 GCA_028555095.1 Dicrostonyx torquatus
GTAGTGGGGGAGCGGGAGAGCCGGAAACAAGGGGAGTAAATGTAAATTTTTCTTTTAACAATATAAAAAATCAAAAATGAAATAAAAAAATAAAAAAATAAAAATAAAAAATAACTTCATAGTAAAAGAAAATTACCCTTACTTTTGCAAAGTACATTTCTAAGCTACAATTGTACAGAATGTAAGAAATAAAATTAACTTTAGTAATTACGTAGTTATGTAGTTCTACCGTATACTGATAGTCGCAGAACTTGCCAATACATAATTTGGGATGAAGAGTATGCTAATCAATCATCTAAAGATAAGTTTCAGGATCCACAGAATGGGTATGTGGATAAAAGCACTTGTTGTGTGGAAGGAGGTTGTCCCCTGGACTCCACACATGTACCGCCCCAACACACACAATAATTAAATAATGAAAAAGAAATTTCTAATTTATTATTAACAAAACAATCCCATGATTTAACAGGAATACATAAATTTCTCAGTATATAATTGTGAAACAAGAAGACAGACCCACTTGAAGAATGGCTAGTGTAATGAATGATACTAAAAACCTAAAACCTAAAAGATCTTTAACACCTCACTTCCTGTCATTCCACAGATCACAAAGCTCCTCCAGATTTAACCCCCAAATATCTCCACCTATTTCCTTCCATCTCCATCATCACTGACCTAATTTACTTTCCCTGATACTTCTACTTCATTCTACCAAAATAAATATCTTATGGATTTTTAAAAAAATTCTTCCAGATTGATCTGTTTTATTTTTTTTTAAAAAAAACTTAATTTGATGATCATCCACTCCTTGCAGGATTCCCCCATGCTTGTACAATGGCTTCCTGATGCTTTCACTATAAGCATAAATATTCTTCACATGGCCCATAAGGACAGTGACTTCTGAAACTTCATCATCTTGTCTTTTCTTTCCATATTCCAGAATCACTGGTGTGTTTTGGGTTCCATTTGTGTGTGTGGTACAGACTTTCTCATTAAGGACTATAAATGCTTGTCCCTTGTAGAATTCCATTTATGTCTCTATTCAGCTGGTGATTGCTGCTAGGTTATAATTTATCAGGTTATCAGCTAAATTCTAACTTGTCACATCTTTCTGACAAGGTCAGAACCTTCTATTATATGCACTCAGACCATTGTATGTCTGATTTCCAGCTTTCTTCAGAAGTGTAATTATATTTAGATGAATAATTATTTGTTTCGCATCTCTCACAGTTTTGTTCTGTTACAGAAAAGGCCATGTCTCCTATGAATCTTGGGCATTTGAACTCTTAGTAGCCAGTCAGTGACTCTTTGGGGGAATTTTAGGAGGCATGGCCTTGCTTGTAGAAGTATGTCACTGGGGGTGGGATTTGAGATTTCAAAAGTCTTGTGCCTTTTAGAGTTGGCTCTCCCTCAGCTTTCTGGTTAGAGAAAGAGATGGAAGCTCTCAGCTGTTTTTGCCTTCATGTATTCGCTCCACCAAACAATCTGGAACTATAAGCCAAATTAAACAATTTCGTTTACAAGTTGTCTTAGATATGGTGTTTTATCACAGCCATAGGAAAGTACCTAAGACAGGCCATACTTAGTTTTCCCACAACTGTCTCTTTACATACCACACATGAGTATCCAATTAGTATTTATGCAACAAACGCAAATGAATGGGAATTCTTCATCTTGACACACATTTGGTGATAATTTATCTACCCCCAACTGCCTAGAAGAAGATAATACCCTATGCTAATACTAAATCAGAAATATGTATAGATAATTATATTTGTTGAAACTGAGATTTAACCACTAAGCTATAAAAGCTGTAGTTTGTTTATATTTTTAGCTTTTCAGATGGTGTCTCACTATGTTTCACAGGCTGGTATTTACTTGGTGAACTTAAATTATCTTTATTTAACCTTCCAAGTAGCTAGAATGCAGGTGTACACCGTAAAAATTTTGATACGGAAAAAAAATCTATACAATTATTTCAAGCAAACAAGATTTACTTCACAAATAGCTTTTTGGTTTAGTTAAATGGAAAGAGAGAAGATTTTAAATTATTTAGTTCTTGTTAAGTAACAAAAACTGTGAGATGTTTCACGTATTTTCATATGTTAAACTTATCATGTAGATTGATGTCATAGATGAGAAAACTGAGGTTCAAATAATATAGATACTTTCAAGTCGCATGGTCAGTAACTGAGCCATTTAAATTTATAATTATTATTATGTGATCCTAACTCTAATAAGAAGTAATTCAGGTCACCCCATAAGACACAAACAATTCAAAACAAAAATCATAGCCTATTGTCACCATGCAGTGTAGCATTATTTTCCCCTTGAGTCGTCTTTTATAGCAAGACGTATGAAGCAATTAGGACAAATTTGGAGTCCTAGGACCTTAGCAAACAAATGAAGAGAAGTAAATATGGCCACAAATTTCCATTTGTGAGCGGTGACCTCCCTGTGATCTTTATTCCTATTCATTAACATGTGGTTTAAATTTTGCCTTCTCAGTGAGTTGTAGCAAAAGTACATTCAAATACATTTTAAATGAACCCCTGTGCCTATGCATTGATGGGAAGAAAGTGGTTTGCTGAGATCCACCAGAAGCAAATTGACTAAATTTTCCATTTTCATAAACCATGGTATTTTTTTATGTATATATGTGCTCAATCATATTTTAGAAAAAAAGAAATATTTTCTTGTTATTGCTTCTCATAACTTTCTGGCTTGGGAAAAAAGTAAAAATGAAATGTATAATTTATTAAATAACAAAATTATATTGGAAATTGGTATTTTCACTCCAGTTATTATGAATAAATTCAATAGTTTAAAGTTTCTTGAAACTTGTGACTGAGTCTTACATGAAATGACCCAAAATACCTCGTCTTTAATATCAAAGCATAACCACTATTACAGGAACACTTCATTAACCTTCAACATTTTTTCTTTTCTGAGATGGAATCTCATTTAAACCAGCCTGGCCTCAACCTCACTCAAAATCAAAAGACAACCTTGAACTTCTGTTTCTCCTACCTTGACCTCCAAGGTATTGTGATCATAATTATTTGCTAGCATTATTAGCTCACCTTCATGATAATTAGCCAACAACAACAATATTGTTAATTTCTTTTACTTTAATGCTAATTATTTTTTCCAGCCTCTAAGAAAATGCAACCTATATATTTTAACTCAAGCAACATGGAAAACAGAAATATTAGTTTTCTGCTACTGTAACAGAACATCTGTACTAAGGATTATGGTTTTAGAGGTTCTAGTGCATAGTGGGTTGACGCTGTTGTTTGAAGGCTGGGATGGGCCAGGACATCATGAAGGAAGGGTATAACAGAGAAAACCAACTCACCTCATAGTCAGGAATAAAAGAAAAAGGGGAGTGTAACAAACAATATGTCTGCAAGGTATGACCCTCAGGACTTAAAATTTTCTCCAACTCTTCCTCCTAAGGCTTCATCACACCCCAATAACATCACAGGCTGGGATCTAGTCTTCACCTTGTTTGTCTTCAGGGACATTCACATATGACAGTAGCAGAGAGAAGACTTGAAATAAGTTGTCGAGATGACATACTTTAATAACAGCAGTCTGAGTTACTCAATAAGACCAACCATCCAGAACTGAGTTTCAGTGGAAATTACCTATACCATACTCAGTCAAAAGGAAAGAGGTAGTGCAGATACTCTAACAAATCTCATGTGAGAACAGGGAGAACCTATGTGCTTGAATCATGATTTATCCCATCGCTCTTTCCTCACCTCAGTCAGTTGCAAGTCCTATTAAAGGCAAGAGCTGCCAAGACTGTACAGTTCCTTCTTTCTTCATCTCCTGGTGAAACTAAAGACTGGGACCTCAGTAGGGACAAACCACCAGAACTTCTCATCTGTCTGTCCCTCAAACACTAGGAAGCAGAAGCCGTAAACCAAGAAAATGAGGACAGGAGGTTACAGAATTCTTTTTTCAATTCATGTCCCACTGATAGGGTAGAGGTGCTACCTTAGACATAATAAACAGGAAAAATGCGACCCAGATCAGTCTTGACATAAGTTCTGCATCAGGTAAGCTGAAGAATAAGTTATCTAATACCAAACCACTAGCACTGAAAGCATACACATGCAAGTAACAATATACAGACTAAGCAGGCTATATTTATATATTTAAGAATACACACACTTATATAATGTTTTTACACATACATATATATACATATGAATACACACCCATATATATGTATACATACACATATGATGTAATTATATCATAATCTAAAATTAAATAAATAAAAGTAAAGTCATTCCAAAATGTAAACAGAAAATGTGTTGCTATCAGATGCAACTTACATTAATTACTGAAGAGACTTCATAGTGAGGCAAAATTGATTCACTAACAGAGTTTTCCAAAACATCCATGCAGAGAAACAAGCAGTAAGCAGCCTTAGGAAAAGCAGAATGGAGGGTTACATAACTACTATTTTATATAAAATATTTACCTTTTAAGAAAAATTATGAGAAAGCATGCAAAGAAACAGCATAATATGATCACATGGTGAAGGAAAAGACAGTACAGGGCATATAACTACTTGCAAAAAGTATTCGTGACTGTTATTTTATTGTCTTAAGTAGCTGTAAAAGAAATTGTATTTTAAAAAAGAAACAGTGCTATAGGGTGTATAGCGCAGAAAAGGCAATTTAACTGAGACAAAGATGTCCATAGGAACCAAATTTTATGGCATGAGAAAATGATATTAAACGTTAGATTTCCACTCAAATGGCATACATTGTTACAATGGAAAAACACAAGAAATAGGAACAATGAAAACTGCACCATCAGGAAGAGGGGGGCTTGGAAAGCAGCATCATTTATAAGAGCATCAAAAGTATTTAGTTAATGAATTAAACGAAAGAAGTGTAAAAAATTCTCCAAACGACATACCATTGCTGAGGGAAAATAAGTGTCTTAGTAATAAATATTAACAGTAGACTAATAGAACACACATTTCCAGACTATAAGTTTTATGTTTCTTCAATTAAATTCAATCTTTACATAAATAAGGAAATTAAAGTAGGCTTACTTCGGGACAATTCTCCTATTGACCTTAAAGCAACTGCTTTGCTGCTAGCACTCAAGTGTGACATTAGAATGTCCTGGAGAGGCAGCATGCTAAGCAGCAGGGGATGGAGATAGGGCAGCTTGAAACAGCTTGGACCTCGTCTGTGTCTGATGTGAGATACAGCATCTTCTGTCAGTCAGCAGTGACCTCTAAGACAGCGCAAGCTCTTTACTCTGTTCCCTAAAATCAAGATGTCTTCAAAACTTCAGGGTCGGTCTGTCTTTAAGGGTCCTTATTATGCACTAGAAATTCTATCCATGGTGGACAAAATTGTTGATTTGTACGGGGGTGGGGCTAACAATAAATTCTAACCCTTTGACTCCATGTTGCCGATCTATAAATAGCAAACTCACCATACCACTTCAGTGTTTGTAAGTTCTGACTTCTCAGATGCAGGCCTCAGTTAACACTAAAGTTTGAGGGCAGAAGATGGAAGGTGTCAGTACACTACACATTTTAAAACACTAATCTAGTGCATACATGGATATCACTCAAAGATCCACTAACTGAGTGAAGCCTATAGTGAGAAAGTTGTCTGCAAAGAGCTGGGGATCTTGTGATGTTGGAAGCATCAGTAGCAGAAAAAAAAAGATGTGGTGTGGATTTTATGGCAAGCCCCAGTGAGAGAATCAAACATCAAGCTCCTGGAGTTTTGGAGTAAGGCCATGACATCTGGAGAGGAGAGTTACACACTATTAGGAAAACAGCCTCTGGCATGCTACTGGGTTCTGGTAATGATGAAATTCCAGAACATATGGACACCAAGTGACCACACATCTGGGGCTTTCCTATTGCACCTATCAAGTCATAAAGTCAGGCAGGCTTAGCCTAATCAAAACTAATATGAAAGTCATATATCTGGAACTCAGCAGAAACAGATCATGAGGGCACAAACCACCTGTAGGATTTGTGAGTTCAGTCTCTTATACCAACGTTTGGGGTTGCACAATAGTTCGGTCCAGGCGCACAATGATGGGTCAAATGTGGGATCTGCATGAATGTCTGTCATCCTAGCACACAAGAGGTCAAGGTGAGATAATTATCATGAATTTAGTGACAGCAAGGGCTCCATGGAATGTTCTAGGCTAGCCTATGCACCTGCACAATAACTATGATTTCCATATAGAAAGGATGAGCTAGTTCTTGATACCTCTACATTCCAGCTGCAGAGATCAATGGCTGCCCTTGGTAGGCCAGTATTCCTTGAGATGTCAGTTAAGGAATAAGTGTAGCCTCATTTGCTCTCCATGATCTCAAAAGGATTAGTATTCCATTCTTTTGGTCATACTGACTTGTAGCCAGTATACCTTTTCTTTTTCTGCCCAAAGTGTACTATTTCAGTATTTCATAAGTTGACTCACAGTGCAAAAGCACTAAGGAACAGAGGGTATAGCTTCATGGTAGAGCACTAATCTAGAATGTGTCAGGCTGTATGTTTGATTGTTAATACTGAAAAAAGGAAGAAATGAGAAAAGGGGAAAAGAGAAAACTGGAGCCTCAGACAAGTTCCTTTCCAAATAATAATAGACTTGTTCCATGCGGCACAAAGCAGGCACCACAGCAAAGAGAGATGCAAAACTCTGAACCTCTAACAAGAGATGACTTGCTCCACAGCTGTGAGGTGGTGATGAAATTACATCCTCCAGTGATGCCCTCATTGAGCAAATTTCACAGACATCCCCGGTCAGTTACTGAGCAAGAACATGTTAAATAAAGACACACTCACTCTCTCCAGGATAACCTTAGCCAATTGATCAATCATTTCTCACATGTGCCCCACTATTTCTACCAGGTGAAAGACTGCCGTAGTAGGGCTTGTTTTTTTTTTTTCTTGAACTTCTTCCTGGGGTTTCATATTGACATTGCAGCCTGACAGCTCAGCCTATTCAAAGCATTCTTTTACTTTCCTATTCCCTAATAATGCTGTACATATACATTAGTCAGCCTTCTGTCATTGTAACAAATAACTAAATAATCACCTTATAAAGAGGAAAGGCTTGCTTTATTTCAGTTTTGGAGGCTTCAATTCGTTACAGATTTCCCACATTGTTCTGAATAGGCAGGATCATAGTACTTTATGATGGAAGCACACAGTGAAGAAAGTACACTCATTATACAGAATGTAATCAAAAGAAAGAATTAAAAGAAATGAATTACTTACCTATTATTCCTTTCTATTGGCAACTATATTATCTAATTAACAACTATATTATAAAATATAATAACTGTTAAGTATTGGCTTTCACTGTGCTTTCACGATCAGAATATCTCCTCTTGAAATGGAGTTATGGGGTTAATCCTTAAATAGCCCCATACTTATCCATTGTTTTATTAAGATTTCCTGAAACAAATAATTAATCCCCAGGTAGAGGTATAACCCTTCTAAAATGTTAGACATACTTCAAGAGATACTAAATGATCAAGAAGATGGTAGAACTCAAGAAATAATAGAAAGTAGAAAGTTTGTCAGGCTCAGGAAGTGAGTTAAAGTATTTATTTTTGCTTGCTAGTAGCTATTAGTTTAAGAAATATCCAAATACTGCATTTTTGTCTGAAACTTGTTTTCATTTTCTGTAGGTGAGGATGGTAGGGAAGCATCTAACCTTCATCCACTTTAAAACTCCTGGTAATTGTATTTCCTCCCATAAAGTTAAAATTATGAAAAGATCTGCAATGTGCTCTATGTCTTTTAACATCTATTAGACTCAATAAATTTGACAGCACTGGAAAGTGAAGAAATCCTCGACACAATTGATTTTCATAATACAACAAAGAGACTACACAAAAGACCCCTAAATTACATTGAAAATCTTTAACTTGATTGGGGTTTTGCTCTTTTTATTTTAGAGACCATTAAGTGGTTTAAATAAAAAACCTGTTGAAATCCAAATAGTCATATGATTTATCCAAGGAGCTAATTTTAGAGAAATTTGCCAGAAGTAAATGCATGATTTTTAATAATTAGCTTAGTCTACTATTGTAGTAGTGAATATACAGTCCTAAATGGTAAACGTCTTCATCAAACCCCTCCACTCAGGACTCAGGGAGCTATGCTGAAGAAGAGAGGTAAAGATTTTAATAGCCAGAGGGGATAGATAGCATCGAGAAAACAGGGTCTTTTAGACACAATTGGAATGAGGTACATATGAACTCACAGGGACTGTGGCAGCATCCACAGGGCCTACACAGGTTCAAGATAGACAGGGTCCCAATGCTAACAGGGGAACTGAACACCAGCTATCATCTCTAACCAAAAATCTAAACCCAAGTGACAAACACTTGCAAAGGAAACTTTGTTTCAATTTCAATAAAGTCTCACTAGGTATATAAACCACACTTAAGCATAGGTTCTTGCCCAGAAGTAGAAAGGAACTCAATGGTGTTTCTGCAGACATTTCATGTCATGATGCTTTGTTTAGACCTTCTTTTACCTTTTGCTTCTATATTAGTTTCCTATTTTTGTGTTTTATAGGCATTATTTTGTGTATCTGTCTGTGATGCTTCTTATACTTTCATAGTGTTTATTCATTTTTATTCTGGTTTTTCTGAGTTTTGCATTTTCCTGATTGTTTTCTAAAGAGAGAGAGAGAGAAGGAAGGCACTGAGTTGGATGTGTGGAGGATGGGGAGTAACAGGAATATATGGAGGAGGAAGATCTGTGATCAGAATATATTGTATGATTATCAATAGAAAGACATATGACTATAGTCAATTTTAGTATGAAAATTTAAGTATGTTTTTAAAATGTCTAGAATAGTTTTCATAAATGATAAACTTGAAACTGATTTTTTAAAATAAGCAAGCATAGTTTCCAATAACTTAGAAATAAATACCTTAAGCAAGTTTGTGAACAATCATGGGTTTATGACAAAATAAATTCACATAATCTTTTTCTGCGCCTCAAAAAAAAATACCCAGGACACAGGTAACCTGAGGACTATAAATGTGCTAAACAAGAGGATTTATTCAGTAAGTTTTTGACAGATCCTAAATTACAGTAGTCTACAAAGAGAACACTGTAACACTAAGACCATCTGTAAAGCAGTTTTGCCCCGGTTAGCATTTCTGAGGCTGTGAACAATGAAAATATTAGCAACTGTATGGAAAGCCTTAAGTGTAAGTAATACATAATGAGCCAAAATTAATGTGCTCAAAGAGCAGATTTTATAGTTTTACTACAATACTAAAAATAAGCAGTCAATAAACATGTTAATGGAATATCAAATATTTCATTTTTTGAATGAATATCACACATTAGAAGCTAGTTTGTATGTAAAATGTAAATCCTTGTAATTTGAAAATTAATACATACTTAGTTTTCCTAAGCAAGAGCTAAAAGGCACTGTAAGATGATTCCGTACATGTATCTATATGTAAAATTTAAACTCTGTTAGGGTTTTATCACTAAGAGAAAATATTTGATATAAATCACTTGAAGGAGGGAAGATTGATCTTGGTTCAGATTGCAGGGTGTTCACGCCATATCAGCTTGGTCCCATTAATGAGAAAGCAAGCTCTAGTGAGGATGGTAAATGGAGTCAGAAAGCAAAGGAAGAGAACAGAGACTGGGTCCAGGTTCCAATAATCCCTTCAAGTGGGAGCATCCGGTAACCTAAATTGCTTTCACTTAAGTCCCACTGGTTGTCAAGCTATAAGTAAACACAGGAGCCTTTGAAGGATATTTGAAATCCAAATTACAACAAATACAATCTCCAAATTTGAGTTTTGAGGGCTCCATCATATCAAAAGTGAAGAGATTGAAGCCCCATGGTCATAACTTGCAAGAACTTATAATTTCCTATACAGATCCATGAATCCTTTGAAATAGTTTCATATTTATTAAGCTAAGTAATGGTATAATTTTGAGGACCTATTCTAATTTTATTTTGTTGCTGTAATAAAAGACCTTGACAAAAAGTTGCTTATGGAAGAAAGGACTTTATTTTAGCTTACAGTTCCAAGTTTTACACCATCATTTTGGGTGAGTCAAGGTAGGAACGTCAAACAGCTAATCACATCACATGCACATTCAAGAGCAGAGAAAACTGAATGTACACATTCCCAGTTGCTTGCTGGGCTTAGGAAAATTTATCCACTCATTCAGCTCAAGAGCACTGTTTTGTTAATATCGTATATATAAGCAACAAGGTAATATATTATCCCAAGGCTCCAGCCTGGGCTTTGTAATTTATAAATAAATAAGTGATCTGGAGCAAGCTCCTTAGCATGATTATACCTTTGTTTTTCTTAGTGATAAAAATGGTTTTTATAGTATAAACTTCCAAAGAAGATAATGTTAGTAAGTACCTGGGGAGGATTCAGAAGAAAACCAAGTTGCCAAGTATTATGTTATTATTGTTGTCACCATCGAACAAGTGTGAGAACACAACGTGATATAGAAAGTTAGAAGGCTTGACTCAGAAAACAGAGGTGTTCCAAAGAATACATGGGAGTATAAAGAATTTCTCCAAGCACTGGACTTTATTGGTTATTGCTATGTCAACCCCCTGAGACTATCTCTCCTTTTGAAAAGCAAGGCAGATAATCTCTACTTCCTTTCCTGAGGCCCAGACCTGAATAGAACCATCACCTCAACCAACAAACACACACACTTGCACACACACACACACACACACATACACGCACATGCACACACACATGCACATGCACGCATGCACTCATGCACACCCATATGCATGCATGCACGCGTGTACACACACACTTCTGAATTTAATATATAGAAAGCAGATGAGAGTAACTTAATATAAAGACAACATCATGAGACATTTCACATGTCAAAATTTTGTTAGGGTTCAACAGCAGCAATAGTGCCAAAACTAGATACTGCATTGTCTTGAAAATCAAAATAGCAGACACTCTTTGTGGGAAAGAGAGAAAATCTAAAAGACATGTGCAGCAGTGAATGACTTCCCAGTGCTGAAATGGACAGGCTATTTCCAAGCAGCTAACTGTACTTTGTGATGATAGATAGGTTAAGAAAAAATGACGTTTCTTGAGGAGAACTATTGGCTCTGTTTAAGAAAATAGTACTGAAGAATACATATTTATGGTTACCTGTTTCTACAAAAAATGTTGACACCACAGCTTAAAAATACATTTTAACATAAATGAACAGTCCTGTTTTTTTGAAGATGGCATAAAAGTTTAGACTGACTTTCAGCTTTGTTGCCCCAGCAACTATACAGAAATTTCTACTGTGATTTGGATTTCAGATCAGGGGTGTTTATATCAGAGGCAGCTAAGTTCAGACAAATGCATTTAGATTTTGACTCTAAAGATGCATTTCTTCCATCTCTGCATAAAGAACACAGAATACAAACAAAAATTAATGAAGCTATTATAGCTGTCCAGGCAATTATTGCTGATCCAAAGATAGATCACAGGCCGGAAAATGTTGGAAGATGAACAATTTAGGGTTTCAACTTCTCATCTATTTAATACAGTTGGAGCCTACGCAGCATTCTGGAATGTGCAAGGAAATAAAGCATTGTTTATTCCAGGAATAAATCTCCCAGAATTTGACCAGCAGTTTATCCTATTTGTCTTTCTTCCTCTAATATGTATTTGTGGAAAGTGAAGAGTAGTATTAGTAAAGTTACAATATTAGGCACAAAAGATACTCTTTTTAGGTTTATCTACAGAACTTAAACTTTGGGAAAATTCAACAATAAAACCGGAGAACACTCACAACCCAATTAACTGTCCAAAACAATAAAAAAACAAAGTTGAAAATGCTCTGTTGGCTCATGTAACAGTTCAGAGCCCCAAACCCCAAAGTCTTGAGTGCACTTATATATTCTAGATCATAATTCTCAGAACAATTCTTTGGGACAGGAACTTCAGCTCCATTTTGGCACATGAGGAAAATGAACTCAGGAAGACTTGGTGATGTTGTACACTGTGATAAATGTCACGCAGCTGGGAAGTGACTTTGGAATTCATGATATCTCTGCCAAGTCCAAACACTACTCACAGGTCATATTTCCCTTTTATATTTTTAATATTTGTTCATAGCAGTGGTTCTCAACCTGTGGTTTGTGATCCCTTTGGGGGTTAAATGGCCTTTTCACAGAGGTTGTCTAAGACCATTAGAAAACACAGATATTTACTTATAGTTCATAACAGTAGCAAAATTACAGTCATGAACAGCAACAAAGATAATTTTATGATTGGGGGATCACCACAACATGAGGGACTGTATGAAAGGGTCACTACATTAGGAATGTTGAGAAACACTGGTCCACTTTCTATTTTGCCCCAAAATGAGGTACTTTTCCTTATTTTTATTCTTTGACTGTTTCATGTATATATTCACTCTCAATTACTCTCTGAGTATCTCTACCTCTCAGATAAAACCTTTTTTTCCTAGGCTATCTCTCCTCTACTTTTCTGTCTTTTTACTCTGTGTTAAGCAGAAATTAAGTAGAGTTGCTTGCACGAGCATGGGTGGAAGTCTACCTACTGGAGCACATTGCTGAAGAACGAGATACTACCACCAACCCCAGCAGCTAGCCATTAGGCAACTTATTAGGGGTTACACCACTGAAGACACCATCTTCCCCAGTAACCGCTGCCGCCATAGGCGCCCTCTGGTCCCTTGTGAATTGTTCACACTCTCAATCTTTTGTTGGTCTTGTGTAGGTAGCCAGAGCTGCAGTATGTATGAGACTAATGGTTGTGTCATGTCCAGAGCATGTCTGTCACTGTGTACCTCCCATCCTCTGGCTCTTACATTCTTTCTGCTCCTCAGAGGAGGTTGATATAAATGTCTCGTTTTGACACAAGCATGTCACCATCACTTATCTTCCATTTTTTGACTAGCTAAGTCTTGTATTTGCTACCTTTACTGGCCGGCCGTAAGAAGCTTGTCTGACAAAAGCTGAATGAGCATTAACCTGTGGCTATAAGCATGTGTATTTAGAAGACAGTTAGACAATATGAACATTTACAAATCTATAATAAGAGTGCAGCCTATTTCTAAACTAAATATTTACCCCCTCAACTTCCCCTTTCTCTTATATTTCTTTACCTGCTACAAGAACAATCATATTTTGATGTTCATTTTGTTTTCTCCCAAATCATCTGAAATACTCGAGGCATCTCTCTTCCTTCTCAACGCTGTCTCTGTTGTTGAAGCCTATTATCTCAAATTGATGATCCTCTTGCCTCTGCCTCCCAAGTGCCAAGATTATCACAGCAGTGTGACACCACATCCAACTTCATCAATCATTGTGGACTCTTGACTGGAGAACTGAATACTCTTTCCTTTATCATTAACCACATTCTCTTTGTATCTTGAGTGCTAAGTCTTCTAGTCAAGCACATCCATTCAATGACTTGCTTCCTTAAGTCAAGCAAAGGTTGGAAATCCTGCTGGTTAGCTAAATCTCTCCCAATTCAATCCCCAATCAGGTTAGCACAATTTAGCATCTGCTATTATCATTTAGATTTGTAGTCTTCAAGTGAATTTGGAAAGGTACCGTGC
Source organism: Dicrostonyx torquatus (assembly GCA_028555095.1). NCBI lineage: Eukaryota > Metazoa > Chordata > Mammalia > Rodentia > Cricetidae > Dicrostonyx > Dicrostonyx torquatus. The sequence goes on from JAQHUG010000005.1 coordinate 14,250,545, forward strand.
TGCTTGCGTGCTAAAATTTTCTTCTTCCATGCTTTGCAGTTTCCTCTCTGATTCCTCCTCACAATACTCAATGCCATTTTCCCAAGTAAATGCAAATGTTCTGCAGAACAAATATTTAGTGAACTAAAAAAAAAGTCAATCACAGTGTATATTCAAATGGTGAATAAGATTGCATTTACTTTAAAGTTTTCCCTTTTTACATATTTCAAGTATTATAAACATTTTTATCATCCTAAAACAGTATTATTTTAGAAAAAAGTTCAAGCATATGAAAAGTTATTATTACTGGTATGTAAAGGTTTTAGAATATTTGATTTAATAAGATTTGATCATATAGAGCAGAGAATGAATGTAGATATCTATTGTGGTCAGAGAGCAGTTCAGAAAAGAAAAGAATTTATTCTAGATGCTACAGGTTTCTACAAAGTCATGATAAATTCCAAATAGAATAGATTTGGGTACCAACTGATTCTCATATTGTGGACTAAATGAGAAAAGAGATGGGAAGAAAGAAACAAGTAAAATTAATTACAAGGCTTTTCTCAAGCTGTGGAAAACAAATCATTTTGCCTCATTGCTAAATAGGTTAAGTGCACAATTACAAAAGCCAAATGAGAAACACCACGTCCAGCTATTAAAATAATACTAGCAAGTACATAACTGCTCAGCTATTCAAAATAACCAGAAATTTCAGGTCTGCCTGGGCTACAGATCAATTTCAAAGCTTTTCTCAACAACTGACTGAGAGCCTGCCTTATAATATAAAATAAGATACATAAAGTAAAATAAAAATTAGATCAGTCAGTAAAGTGCTTTCCATATAAACAAGAAGACTTGGTTTGCTCCCCAGCACCCATGTAAAAATTCAAGGTTGCTAGTGTGTTGAAACCCAGTGCTGGATAGGCAGACATAGTGGACATCTGAGACCTATTGGCCATTCATTCTAGTCTAGTCATAAGGCTAAAGGTGCCAGTGAGAGTCCCTGTCTCCACAGCTCTAATGGAATAAGTCTTGATTTTAATTTCTGATATTCACACACACGAATATATACATGTGTAATATCCATGCAACCATATACAAATATATCTCCTTAAAATACAAACAAATGAAAATTCAGAGAATAGAACACTTGTACATATGCACACAAATACAAAAATATATACCTGCGCCACATATATGTACCATATAAATATACAAAACTATGAAAATATTTTAGTGTCACTACATATGAAGGAAATAAAACCCAAAACTTCCATGAGTTCTTGCCACATACCTTTGGGAATATTTAAACCTAAGACTAATATCAAGATTGAACAAAAATTGTCATCAAAATTCTCATTGTGGGAGATTAAATGGCAATATTTAATAAGGTCAAATAGGACATGCATTGTGGCACCATTTCTATTCCTACATATAGTCTTAAAAACAATATATGCATATACAATTTAAAGCTCTGAACTAAACTGTTCATAAAGCAAATAGTTAACAAATGAAAAGTGAATAAACAGAGGTAGAAATATTACATGGTGATGATATTGAACCAATTAGAAACAGCATCAATTCAAAGAATTTCAAATACATCTTGTTAAGCAGAAGCCAGGCATAAAAGACTAAACAATGGAATTTTATTTACGTGCAGTCCTGAAGCAGACAAAAGCAATCAACAGTGACAGTAATCAAAGCAGGGTATGAATTGATAGCAAAAGACATACTTTAGCTTTCTGTGGTAAGATAAACATTTCATGCCTCTCTTGATTTGACTCATCAAAGCATGAATATATATAATTGAGCAAATTCCGGACTTTATGCATAAGATCTCTCCATTTCACTGTGTTACTATTATTCAGAGAAAAGCCCTGAAGAATGAATCTCAACTAATGTTATAAAAATCCTGGAGAACAATGGACTTTTAGAGATATGTTCTAGGGAAGAAAAACAATAGATTGTGTCTCACTGCTTGGTCCTTGCACTTGTTCATCATTTCTTTTGTCTCTTCTGGCCACTTGAAGGACTTTTACAGAGTGGAATCCTCATCACTAAAGGAACGGAAGCCCGAAGAACTGGCTTGTTCTGTGACTTTGGGCAACCAACTCTCCTCAAAGAGACCTCCACTTCCTCATAAAAGTGTGATACTGAGATCAAACCATTTCTTAGTCCTCTTCTGGGTCTCTCATTCTGCGTGTGACTCCAAATGGAAGTTCTGTAGTCCAATACAAAAGAGCATCACCAAGTGTTCCGTGTGACATAATGAAAATAGTTGGCACTGTCAGCAGACCTGCAATCTGGCAGACATTTGAGAACGTTGGACTGCCAAGAAGAGTTTACCAAGGTTATAAGCCTACTCCACAATGATATATTGGTCACGCTAGTGTTGACAGCATCTCACATGATCCCCTCCCAATTGGTGGTGAAGTAAAGCAAGACTGTGAATGGGATCCAGAGATACCTAATTCTTTGTATGCAACACTCTAGAGAGTCAAGAGAGACTTGGAAGCTGACATTAAGATCTGTTCCCAGGCCTTTGGAAAACCTTTTCAACTCATCACACGAGCACTCAAGAAGGAACAAACAACCAGTGTTCTAAATAAAAGCATTCCTGAGAGCTTTAAAAATTGCAATACATTAAATAAACTCCCCTTTTAAAGGTTAACTGTTTTATTTCATTTTCAAAACTAATAATTGAACTTGAGTACATTAAATGATGATGTAAAGATGTTAACTGTTTTCCTGATCTACTAGTATGCTTTCTGTACATATCGGCGAGGGGAAGGACTAGCTTTTTCACCTCCCAGAGCTATATAAACCAATACAAAAGAATACTAGGTTCTGTGTCAAAGACACTAATTTATGCTCTGCTTGAAGGCTTTACTTAGCACTTCTCAGTAGTAAGTGACTGTCCTGGGGTAGCCTATTTGATTTATTCTTCCTCCCAGGGGTCCCCCCCCCAAGAATAATCAGACATTTTCCTTCCTAAAACATTCATGGCTAATGGTTCATGACTAGTAATTAAAAAACACTTTAAAACAAATCCAAAAATGATTTCATAAAGGGCACACAAATGGATTTCATATTTCATCACCGAACACATTTATCCTGGAGGCATCCTTAGTGTAATAAATAAATGCATATAGCATTTTCTGAAAAAAAAAAACGTAGATCATTCAATTGTTTTCTGAGAGGAAGTGACTTTCATTTTCTGTACTATATTCTAACTGCTTACTAATAAAAACAAGTCTAGATATATGAGAAAAAATTAAAGTGTGGAAAAAGTTAAGAGAAATATTTGATCTAATTTCAATCATGTGGTACAGGAAGTGATGGAGAGGAACAAAATTAGATCAGAGAATGCTAAGCAAATTCTGAAGCATTGTGCACCACAAATAATTTACACTCAAGTGCAGAGACCAACAGTAGAAATTCTTGATGAAAATAAGCTATTTGGATCTTTTCATACTTTCAAAAAAAGAGTGAAATTTTTACTATACACAATACTACTATTGTATATCTCACAGAACGGGGCCTATAACGTGGAGCAATCTCAATGAAATGAACGTTGAAACATGCCTAGTTTTGTCCTTTTGTCATGCAGTTTTTGTTATTTGTTTGTTTTTGTATAATTTCAGAAGTTTTTTGAATATGTGCTGTTTTATTCACAAAAGAAACCTTATCAGGAACTCATTCAAAGCAAATCCCTTTAAGTTCTACTTCATTATTTTATTCTGGAAGGCATATTTACTTCAACACCTAACCCACAGGTTCTCAACCTTCCTAACACTGTGACCCTTTAATACAGTTTCTGTGTTTTAGTGATTCCCCCCAAACATAAAATTATTTTCATTGCTACTTTATAACCATAATTTTTCCATGAATTACAGCATATAAATATTTTTCAAGGTAGAGATTTATTAGAGGGCTTGCCACACACAGGTTGAGAACCATTGATCTAAGTGCCATCCAGAGCATCGCTAACACTATTTTCCAATCTTTTGCACACAGTGAAGGATGTGTAAAACAAACTTCAAAGCACAATCTTGTTTTGTTTGTTTCTTTTTTCAGTAAAGTTTTAAGATTCTTTTGGAGTCAGAGTCAATGACAGGACTGAGATAATGAACTCTTTGAAACAAAGGCATTATAACAACACAGACTGCAAAGTTCAACAGGAATCCTGGGAAAAGTAAGATGAATTGGGAAACTCCCTCAATTATAATTTGCTAATTGATGAGATCCCCCCAAAAATGAAGATCATCAAGTGTCATGGAATTGTCATAGTACGGTCTAGCCTAATTATTTAAGATTTTACAACTACTTGTAACCACAGCACCAATAATTAAGACAATTGCGAGGACATTTGTGGACAAATTCATATCAGCAAAACATTTGAAATACTTCATGCTCACATTCCCACCTCAAGCCAGACAAGATGAGAGTCTTCTCTATTTTGCTCTTCAAAAGTAAACAAGTAAAGGATTTGTGTAGCAGATGTAAGAGTTGGGATTGGGTTCCACAACTTTGTATTTTGATTGCCTGTGCTTTTCTAAAATGGTCTTTGACATTTGCAAAAAGAAATTTCCTTGATAAGTGTTAAGAACTAAACTTATCTGAGAGAGATTTTAAAGAGTAAGAAAGGGAAGAATAAAATGGTATAATATATTTTAATTCCCAGAAAAGCAAAAGTATTTTTAAAGTAAATAAATTTTTTATTTTATTTATTTTTCTTTTAAAAAAGAAAACAAACTATCTTTTTTTT
>JAQHUG010000005.1:14264151-14287013 GCA_028555095.1 Dicrostonyx torquatus
TGGCCAATCAGCATTTTATTAAACTAATATATGTGACAAATCTTTACAGTATACAAGATCATTATCCCACAGCATTTCCCAACATTTGTTACACAGCCTAAAGCCTAAGAAAGCAATAAAAAAGCACTTCTAGGCCCACAAAAAATGAAGCCAATTGCAGTTTGGTAGTCACATTTTTTTTCAGATGAGCTCTGTTTGCTGGTGGGGAGCAGAGGGTTTTTTTTTTTGTTTTGTTTTGTTTTGTTTTTTGTTTGTTTTTTTTTTGAGACAGCTTCCTCCCAATTTTCTCAGGACTGACAGCAGAGAAACCTCTGAATGTGGGTGATAGATGTGTGGTTGGGGCAGTCTGTAGAGCCACTGGCAGTGGGACCATGATTTAACCCAAGTGCTTGAACTGGCTTTTTGGAGCCCATTATTTTTTGGAAAAATACCTTGCTTAGCCTAAATATAGAGGAGAGGGCCTTGGGCCTCCCTCAAAGTGATGTGTCAGACTTTGTTGACTCCCCATAGGAAGCTTTACCTTCTCTGAGGACTGAATAGGGAAATGATGGGGAATGGTTCTAGCCTATAAGGCTAATAACCACACCCCGCCATTAGCCATTAGCTAATTATTCCGCCTCTCATTAGACATTAGCTAATTATTCGGGGTTGGACCATCAAGTCCCAATTAGGTACAAAAGGGTGGGTTCACATGGAAAGCGCTCTCTGCGGATCGTGGGTTGGTATGCATCTTCAGAGAAGCACGGATCCAGGGTCTGGTAAATCTGTTTATGTTTCTTATTCCTATTAAAATGTATGTATTAAAGATAGCTGACTTGGACAATAATTAATTAAAACCCACAGATGGGGGACAGAGTGGGGGGGGGAAGTGGGGGTAGCCAGAAAAGGAAAGGAGTGGGAGCAGGAGGTATGTAAAATGACAAAAGATTTTTTTAAAAAATTAATTTAATATAAAATGAAAAAAGAGAGGGATTCCTGGTTTGTGCTGGTGGCACAAATGGCTCTGGCTCTTTCTGGAGGTCCTGATACAGAGCACTTAAATATGGTTTATGAGCAGAGCACTACTAGTTGCTTACTTGTGACACAGACCCTCTGCTTCCCTGGAGCTGGGGTGGTGAACCTGGATCACAGACCTGGCAGTGAATGTACCTCTACCTTGTTGAATGAGGAAGAGCCAGCAGCCAAAGCTGCACTCTTAGTCCTAGGCTTACCATTTTTTTTTTAAAAAAAAATATTTCTGGTCAGAAAAGGACTACAGATACACAGTAAAGACAGATTCAGAAATAAAAAAATTTCTAGATGGATCACAGTATGATTGATAAATGTACATGGGCTTAAGACAGAGAGGATAAAAGATTGATAGTCATAGATTTAAAAAATTTAAGTATATTAAGCTGAGTTTCTTAAAAGAAGATAGAATAAAAAATCATAATGGGTCATGAAAAGATGGAAAATACATAAAGAGTTTGGATTATGTCTATTACTGTGTTTTCTTTACATTTTTTAACTGCATAGAGGCATTTGATTCTGGGGGCTGCTAAGCTAAACAGACACATATATTTTAAATGTATCTTGACTTCAAAATTTGAGTTTAAGAATGTTACTTTGGAAAAGAGGTTCTGCTTTTGTTTCCAAAGAGTATTGGAACCTGTGGATTTCGTCTAGGGTAATGCACTTTGATGGAACAGAACACCCCTTAAGGTTTTCATGAACCCTAAAAATATTTCTCCCAACAAACAGCAGGAAACAGTTTGGAGAAAACTATGCCCCAATTCATAAAATGATTGTTTGTAAATGTCTTTTTTCATTTAAAAATGGATGGGTATAAATGGTTAATGGTCACAGTCAATCTCTTTCTAAAAATAAGAGGTGGATATGATATAGAAATAAATACGTTGGTATGGATTTTTGGTCTATTGATTCAAACTTAAGGACAATTGCTATGTTTATGCAGCTCATTTTAAAAAATATATGGCTAAAATAGAGATTAATAGAGTCATCTATAGTAATTAAACAATTCTAGCTTTTCTATATATGCAGAGATATATTTCAGTTAGATAATCTTCAACACTCAAAGACCTACAGAATATGGCATTTAAAAGTTTTTAAAACTTAGACTAAAAAAAATTAAAAAGAAGAACTCAGACTTTTCTCAACAGTGAGAAATGTCTGCTTCTGATAGCACCAATTATTTCAGATGTTGAAGAAACTCACTATGAAATTGTCTTCATTGTGACAAGGCTAGTCATTTAAGCAAGAAACTGCTCTTGCCTAGACTGCTTGATGGTATGCTGTAGAAACTGGACATGCAGGATCCACAGAAAAGTGACTGCTGAATTTTCCAAAAGATGGGATGGTCCTTCAGGGTTCCTGTTTCACAGAAGAAACTGTCAGACATTATGCAGGACAGAGAAAAAAGCAACTGATGAGCTTTGCCAATACAAGGCAGAACAGATCTTCAAATTTCCTGTTTCACTGAAAAGTCTGCTAGATATTATGTGCCTAAAAGCTGAAGATGGTTGTCCCAACATTACAATAGAACTTTGGGTGACTGTCCAGGCAGCGAGATGTCTCTATCATTTCTAGAACTTTGAAAGTTGCTTACAATGCACTTCCTGCTTACTTAAGTAATATTATATCCTTCTAGGGTCTTTGATGGAGTTGAAGACATATAGTTATGATTTTTCTTAGTTATGATAAAAATAAATTAGATATAAAACTTTAGACTCACAATGTTAGGATAGATTATATAGTATTTTCCTTAATTTGCCAAATATAAATGGACTAAATATTGTAACTATAATCCTTGCTTGATAACTGTTTGTATATATAATTTTACTGTGTTAAAGTTAAAGCCTTCCTTTTTAACTAGACAGAAAAGAGATGATGCTGTGAGATGTCCTTCTGTATATGTGTTGCTTTTATGGATTGATGAAAAAAGCTGTTTGGGCCAATGGCTTAGCAGAGTAAAACCAGGCAGGAAATTTGAACAGAGATAGAGAGAGAGAGAGTAGGAAGAGTTGAGAAGCTGTCATGTAGATGCTGAAGGAGAAAATGTCAGAACATTGCTGGTAAGCCTTAGCCTCATGGTGATACATAAATCAACAGAAAAGTGCTAAATTAAGAAGTAAGAGCTATCTAGAAATACACTTGAGCCATTGGTCAAACAGTGCTGTAATTAATAGTTTCTGTGTGATTATTTGTATCTGGGCTGCTAATAAACAAAATCAGTCTCCATTTTCAAATTATGCTAAACTATCTTACCCATTTTTTTAACAAATAGACTATCAAATAAATTTCTCTACTATGCACTGTTACCATTTAAATATATTTATTATGTTGTTAATGGTGTTTTCAATATTAACTATAGTATTTTTCATTCTATTCTGTTTCTAAATTAACTTTTTAATTTTTTAAAAAAATTACTAGCCTCTTTTTTTGAAGTTTATGTCCAAAACGAATTCTTTAAATATTCTTTTGATGCTGTGGCCAATCCTAGGAAGATTTAATACCATTTATTTCATTATACTTAATTTATTCCCATGATTCCCAGTGTTCCTTTCCTTTTTACTCTTCCTTTGATAAGATAGAATTCAGTAAAGCTAAGGTATGTTTGCACTCAAATCATTGAATTGCTCATTTTTTCTGTTCTCTGTCCAATAATGTCATGGCAGTCAGACGTTATCATTTTTTCATTAGATTCTTCTAGCCTCTCTTCCTATTTTTACTATACGTAAACTAATGTGGGGAAAAGAATAAAAAACGATGGGTCCCTCCCCTCAAAGCTTAGAAAACCCTTCAGAAAAGAGGGAGGAAAGATTGTAGGTGTCAGAGGGGATGGAGGATACCAGGAGAAAACGGCCCATTGATTCAACTAAACAGGTGAACACGGACTCAGAGACTGAAGAAGCAAGCACATGGGGCCTGCATGGGTTGTACTAGGTCTTCTGCATCTGTTCTGTCTGCTACATTAATACTATGGTTGTTAGCTTGGTGTCTTTGTGGGACTCCTAACAGTGGGAACAAGTGTGTCTATAACTCTTTTGTCAGATCTTGGAGCTCTTTTCCTCTTGTTGGGTTGCCTTGTCCAACCTCAATATGAGAGCTTTTGCCTTGTCTTTTTGTATCTTGCTTTGTTGTGTTTGGTTATCTTCTCTTGGAAGTCTACTCCTGTCTGAAAGGCAATGGAGGGGGTATGGGTCTGGGAGTAGAGGGAATGAGAGAGGGAAGCTAGGAGGTAAGTAGAGAGGGGAAGCTGCGGTTGGGATGTATGAGATAAGAACCTGTTTTCAATTTTTTTTTAAAAAAAGAAAGAAAACAGAAAGAACAAGAAAAAATTGCTTTAAGATGGTAGCATATTTTCATTGCTCATTAAATAGTGTTCAAATAAACCTAACAAATTGTAATGCACTTCTAATGCTGCCTCACTTTGAAACAGCAGCATCAATGTATGGCCCCTTTAATTCGAAAATAAGTCTTTAACAAGCCATGTAACTTGTCTAAGTCTATTCTTATAATAAAATATAATATAAATTAAATATAATAAAAATAATAATAAAATACTAACAGTTAGGCAGATTACACACATCAGGAGTCTCTTCATACAGTTTGGAAAGGGAAAATTTTAAAGTCAAGCTGCCTGCAGATTCAATGCATAGTAAGAAAACATCGTGTTTCTTTTTTTTATAATTTAATTTAATTTTTATTTATTTTATTTTTTTTATTATTGTTAAAAGAAAAATTTACATTTACTCCCCTTGTTCCCGGCCCTCCCGCTCCCCCACTACCCCACCACCCTCCCCCTGCTTCTTTAAGATGGGGCAGGATACCCTGCCCTATGGGAAGCCCAAGGCCCTCCCCCCTCCATCTCGGTCTAGGAAGATGTGCATCCATATAGAATAAGTTCCCAAAAGCATCTCACTGAGGGTTTCCATGGCAGAAGTGACAAGATAGCTCTTTGAGTACTCTTTGGATTGCTTTAAGTGAAAACTGATGATTAGATGTCAACACAGAATTCACGGGGGAGGGAATGACATAACCTTTAGAACATAGCTTCCATCATTTCCCCACACTATGATCTGTCACTCGGACTTCAAGGCGTTTGGCTGGTAATTAATTGAAATAAGGTACAAAGGTAAACATGGCAAAGTATTGGTAGAGACAGGGAGTAATGATGATGGCAAAGGAGAGTCCTCGGGACCTGCTTTTTTGAGTTAGGGCTAAAGTGATTACAGAGCATGGGAATATTTTCGATCTTTCCTCCTATGAACTGCCTTCAATGGCAAACACTAGAGGCAACATGAAGACGCTATTTGGACTCTGGACACCAATGGCATTAAAAAGTTAGCCAACCTGAAAATATTCCCCATGACCAATCCTGGAACAAATGGAGTAACAAAATAAGTAACAATATTAATAAAATATTACACTCTTAAAAACATCTGTAAGATTGTACAGTTATAAATAAGAGGAGTAATGGCCAGTCACATATGAGAAAAATATTTGTTTTGCTATTTTCAGTTTAAGAAATTTTTATCTTGATGCCATATTGCCTAAAGCCATGTTCATCCATGCTGGAGTAGTATCACATAACTTTAATCCTAGCCCTGAGAGACGGGGGCAGGCAGATCTCTGTGGGTTTGAGGCCAGTGTGTTCTACATCGTGAGTTCCAGGACAGCCAAAGTTACATAGTGAGACCCTGTCTCAAAAAAAAAAGAGTAATAAACAATTATTCTTAATTGATTCTAATTAATAAACATGGAGGAATTAGGGAATGAGAATATCAATATTAAGGCCTAAATAACCATTGCTAAGGACAAAAGCCTTAAATTAATAAGCAGAACTTTAAACATAAAGGTCTAAAAATCTCAAAGTTTCTTCTTCTCTAGAATTTAGTAATTTCAAAACAAAAATAAAACAAGATACTAACATTAGAGAATTGTGGCAACCATCGCTCAGCTCTGCCTAAAGTTAACCTCATCAGAGATAAAAGCAGCCAGGCAGTCACTCACCTCATGTGTCAGATCCACAGGAATACTTAATAATAGAAGCTGAATCCAGACTTGAGGGGAAGTCGGGTCAACACAAATGCATGGAAATGTTCAACTACAAATGTCCAATTTTTCTATGCAAGATAGACTGAGAAACTGGCAGTTTAGAGATTTGGACAATAAAAGACAAGGCAGAATCTCAAAACAGATCCTGGAGCAGAAATAGGGAATTAAAGAAAAGCTGATGAAATATGAGTAAATTCTGAAGTTTAATTATAATCCTGTGCCAAGATTAATGCCCTTGTTTTAAGAGTCCTGAGTTTATCTAAAACATCAGTGTGAGTGGAAGCTAGATGGAGTATCCAGAAATTCTATATTACTTCTCAACTCTTCTATAAAATCAAAATTATTTCAAAATAAAAGGTTTAAGTTTTGAAATAATTATTTTATTTTTCCTACTTACCACCCTAAGAGTAGGAAGTGGTGAGAAGGCGCAGAGTGGATGCTGCTGGCAGTCCAGCCCTCCAAAAATCTGAGATTGGAGCACAGGACAGCCGGGCCTTGACCAGTGTCTAGGTTGCCTGTCGTTGGTCCACTTGAATCTCTTCAAAGAGCTCTTAGACCCCTGTGTGCCTAGGCCCGACCCCAGGGCCCTGAGCAGCCTGCCTCCTTGGTGCAGATGGACCAGCCCTTTGGTGGCCCCTGTTGAGGATGATGTGGGGCAGCATCCACCTAAACCGGGATGGCCGGGTACGGCATGAAGATGGAGGTTTGCTGTGGCGGTTCTCCTCCGGACCATGGGACTAGGGGTTCAGAGCTTTCACAAGTGCACACAGCTGCCAGCCCCTTTCTGAATGGAGACTCAGGAGGAGAGAATAGGGAGAGGGTAGATGGGAGCTGGGGGAGGGAACAGGAGAAGCGAAGGAAGGTCAAACTGCAGTCGGTATTTTTAAAAAATGAAGTAATGTTAATAAAATAAATAAAATGTTCTTCTCACTCAGTATAAAAGTAAATAAAACGTTTAAAAATCACCTCTAAAACATATTTTTCAAGTTAAAAACAGTTTTAAATCAAAAATAGAGAAATATTTTTCTCTGTTTTGTACTAAATGAAATATTTAGAAATAAAGTTTTCATTCACTTTGCCCTCAGCAGTCTAATTCAAAACCCTCAAGTTCTTTCCATTATAATTTATTTAACTTTTTCTTACTCTGAGATCTACAGATAGAAGCTGCCTACCAGTTCGATTTTTTTCAAAACCATGCTAACATGTTCCTAGAAGGCTCAACGTTTGCATTTCTCCTTCTGCTAAATCTTTTGACATAACGACTTTATAGCTGCAAGGTAGCCTGAATGTTTAAGCTGATGCAGCAAAGACTGTTTCTTAGAATAGAGGCATACTTTAGAGTTAATGAGGCTTGCTTATGGCAGTTTTTGAATTTAGATTTAATCACATTTCAAATTTGCAAATTTAAAAATAAGAAATCTTCATCATATTTCCATAAGATGGTGTTTTAAAAAGTTCTTCCTAATTTTCACTGTTTTTCCTAAAGCACCTGCTGTGAAATCCTGTCTGTCTGTCTGTCTATGTACTTGTGTCTGTCTATGTACTTGACTCTTTCTATGTGGCTGTCTCTGTCTTAAGCACATTAACCACATTCAGAGGCACTTAAGATGAGTGATGAGGAACTGGACAGATTGCTCAGGGGTTCGGAACACTCACTATCTCGCAAAGGCTCTAGATTCAGTTTCCAGCATCAACATGGTGGTTTACAATAATTGTGACTCCAATTCCACAGGACCCGTTGCCTTCACATGACCTCCAAGGACACCGGACATGCATGTGGTATATACATGCAGGCAATACACTCCAACACATGGGGTAAAATAAATAAAAATACAAAAGTATTTCAAGAAAAAAGTTGAGAGGCAAATACTATTTAACCCCAAAGAGAAAGTTAAAAATTTTAAAAAGGTACCATGGCTATAACTGCTTTTGAGTTTTTCTGTAAAATTTGTATATATTATTAATATTTCTGTAGTTATGTTTGGAAAAGAATACTTAATATAATCTTTTTGATAAAATTTAATCATAGGCAATTTTAAAGTAAGGTTAGATTTTGTGTTACATGTAGGAAAAGATAACATTCCTTCATAGCTTGAACTCAGCCAACACAGACCAAAGATATTACAGAAATGAGTCAAAGAAATACTTTAACAATATTAATATTTTTGTCTTACTGCACAGCTGCCTATGGCTCCTGAAATAGAATGAAACAAAAGGAAATAGGAGAATTGGTGAAAGAAAGCAGTGGATGGGACAGGAGAGTTCAATAATTGTCCTAAATATCACTTGACAAAGAGTCAGAAAATTTCTGCTTATCTAAGAACAAGCTCAAAGATCTCAGTATACATAAGGCATGACATAAAAGTACAATGACACCCTTGAAGTTCTCTCTTGGGAGGGAAATTTCCAGGAGCCTTGTTTAACAGACTTTCCCCCAGGAGGCAAGGATCTTGTATCCCGTGTTCATGCACATCTTCCAACTACTGGTGCTAACAGATTTGTTTGGTGAGGAGCCTGTAAGACTAAGTCCATCCCAAAACACAAGGCCAGTTTCACTTGCGGTCTGGCAAATAAAGACAAGGGTTACTTTGGAGCAGTAAGTGAGAGCATCTACCGCCTAACACAGAAGACTCTGCCACCATAAACTCTGAGTTTCTCCCATGTATCTTAACACTTTATGTGTAGCTCTCATGGACCTTAACCCCTACAGAAATTTCCACTCCTGGGACATACTGATGACTATGGCTATTGCTAATAAAACTGTCTTTGGTCATTGATCCAGGACATGCGTGTCTCCTGTCAGAACCTACGAAACTCTGGGGTGTCTACCCTGCTAGCTTGCAGGTAGGGAAAAGACCTGAAGCTCTTCACAGTTTGATGTGTTCAATCACTTTCTCACACACAAAATAATGAATAAACAAGCAATATGGCAGTTGAAACTGCAAAATGCTTCAGTTCAGAAGGTCAGCTGGACATGGCGACAATCTGGAGGTTTCATACCTGTCTCAAAGTTAATAATTGTCACTGCAACTGGTTACTGTGGGTCCAGAACTTTCAGACTTGCCTTAATATGTAGTCTCCTATATTTTATTGAATCAAACTTTTATATTATCAATGCCTAAATCTTGAATGTTGACTAATTAACACAAAATTAAATCATGTTGTGAATTCTACAACATGTGTCTATGAATCAGTGTTGTTGTGGATACTAAGACAATCTATATATTTCATGCCAAAGGACAGAAATCTGGCTCCTGCTCACAGACTTATATATAAAGCAATCCACTTAAACCCTTCATGTCTTTTCCTTCGGGAAAAGAAGTTCCTAGTTTGTGGAAAACACTGAGTATTTTACGATTTGTTCCCTAGAATTACCCTCTTTTCTGAGAGAGCTTAACAAAAGCCTACAGGGCACTAGAGAAAGTCGGGGTCATAAACCAAACACTAGTGTTCTCAGGATGAGAACGTTTTACTTCTGCAATCTGTCTTTGCAGAAATGAGGCCCAGAGTCTCAGGGAAAATGAAACACTGTATCTTGTTTATTGATTGTTCAATCAGATATGCACTGCTGAGCCTTTAACATTGTGTTTTAGCTGTTCTGTCTTTGCTGGCCAAAGATTTTTTTTTAAAAAGAGTGTATTAGAATAAGATGCTAGTGAGGAAATCAAATATTGAATGAAACTGTGCTGCTCCATTTATAGTGTAAAAATGCCTAACTTTAGAACTTTCTTTTGATTTGAAATGTATATGGACGATATTGCCATAATAATCTCCCATAGTACAACAAGAATTGTATAAAAAGATTTTTAGACTCATAATTGGGGAGATTTAAAGTAAAGTCTGTTCTTATTCTCAGTTATCACTTACTTCAGTTTGAAAACTTTAAGCTGAAGATGGTATCTACAAAGCAATAATAAAGATGGAGAAGACATGGGAAATAAAGAACTTAAGATACCAATGTCCGAGCTGAAACACTCATAACAAAGAAGCAAAGATTTTCCCCCCAGGAGGAACTTCTGACTCTGTTGTATAAGGAGGTGAGTCTACCAAATGGGATCCCCTCAACCACATTCAGCTTCAGAGTGGCCAATACTGCAAGAATCTTTTCACTGCTCCTTCCTTCAACTCTCAATTCAGCTGTGTCTGTCACAGGAAAACCCCCTCTGATAATGCTTCCTGTCCATTACCTGTCCCCATTATAATGCTGTCTTTGAAGATATGCTTAACACAATGCTTTCTGCAATCCTATGAGACTGCAAGGCCCTAGAAGCTATTAGTGGTTTTGTTTTCCATCAAATCAAATATTCCAAGTGGAATTTTTTGTATAGGGTAGGTGTTCCAATTGATAGCTGTTAAATGACAGAAATCAGATTATATGTCCTAAATCCTTCTCTACTAAATGACATTGTCAAGGCACTCAGAGTCTGCATTTGAAGAGTGAGGAGAAAAGCAACACTGAAGGGACTGGGGAGATGGCTGGGTGCTTAGGAACATCTGCTGACCTTGCAGAGGAGCTGCACTCAGTTTCCAGCATCCACATGGTGTCTCATAACCATCTATAGTTTATTCTAGATCGAGGGGATCCAATAAACTGCTCTGGTCAGGCACACAGCTGGTGCAGATACTCACATGCTGGCAAACATTCATATGTAGAAAATAAAGAGAATTTTAAAAACCAGTAGAGGCATTTTGAAGACCATAAAGATAATTATAATTTGACAAACAAGGGCTGGAGAGATGGCTCAGTGGTTAAGAGCATTGCCTGCTCTTCCAAAGGTCCTGAGTTCAATTCCCGGCAACCACATGGTGGCTCACAACCATCTGTAATGAGGTCTGGGGCCCTCTTCTGGCCTGAAGACATACACGCAGACAGAATATTGTATACACAATAAATAAATATTAAAAAAAATAATTTGACAAACATAAAGATAATTAGAAAGGAACATAGCCTCTTCAGGCTATAATTCTATTTTTATTCTTTTTGGTTAACTATAATAGAAAGATCAATACTTGCAATTAATAAAAAATTATTAACATTTGTAAAATCTCAAAATATTTCTCTATTAGACTGTTCATAAGATGTAATTTGTAGAATTGGTAGGGATTTTCCATATCTAAAATGAATTAATTGACTACCTTTATGTTGAAGTATGATTGATTTAATAAGCCTGTTGTCCTACTTAACCAGCAGAATTAGCCAGAAAGCTATTGCACATTACTGTGACAGGATCAATAATGATATCCACTTCCCACACCAATCTGATAATCACTCAATATCACTGTGTGTGACATGCTTTTGTGTTTTCTCTTTCATGAAAGATGATCATGTTGGAAGTCATACCTCAGGAACTGGTCTATATATTGCCAAACTACACTCATGCACTTAAAATATCAGCAAGCTTGTATACTTGTATTATATTTTACATGCATTTTTCTTACAAGGAAAAAAGTAATTTCTTAGTCTTATATGATATGTTCATATCATCATCTTGCCTCAAAATAGCTAACTTCAAGTTCAAAAGGAAATTTTATCTCTCACTGCCCATGATATAAAACAATAAAGGGAAAGTTTCCAATTTGAAACTAATTACTTGATAAAAGTGGCAATTCATTAAGCAAAAATATTTTGAAGAATATGATAATACAGAGATCCCAAAGGAGATCTCAATGGGGAAAAGTGACCAGGGATTTGTGCGTGTGTGTGTGTGTGTGTGTTGTGTGTGTGTGTGAGAGAGAGAGAGAGAGAGAGAGAGAGAGAGAGAGAGAGAGAGAATCTGCCTGTGTATAGCCAAAGTCATTTTTCTTTGCACTGGATAAAGACTGGATTCTGTATTTCTCTTGGGGTCACTCTTGGGGTTCCGGCATTTTACAAGCATCCTAATATAATGGTATTGATTGCACATGCCTTAACGATTTGAAAACAAAGCATTCAACATTTCAAATAACCTTGTCAAGATATGATAACCATACTGTACAATTTATTCATAAATACAGTGTGCTATTCAATGGTTTTAGGATATCCTCAGGCTGGTGCACAAATTATCATTCATAAATATAGTGTATTATTCAGTGGCTTTAGGATCCTCAGTCTGTTGCACATATCACCACAAATATAAAACACTTTGTCATTTAGCCCTATTTCTGTATTAATCGTGTTGCTAGTCATTCTATGATTTTTTCTTTTTAATTTGTTATTTATTCTTCTCTCATATATTAAATCCTGGCCTCTTTTCATTCCTCCCAGCCCCTCCCCCTCTCCCCACAATCCATTGCTCCTCTGTTTCTACTCAGAAAAGGGCAGGCCTCCCAGGGATATCAACCAAACGTGGCATATTAAGTTGCAATAAAAACAAGGACCTCCTCTCATATTAAGGCTGGACAAGGCAGCACAGTAGGAGGTAACGGGTCCCAAGAGCAGGCAGTCAGAGACCACCTCCCTCGCACTGTCAGGAGTCTCACAAGAACACCAAGCTATGCAACCAACCATCGCGTACATGAAAAGGGCCTGGTTGTTGGTTCAGTCTCTGTGAGCCCCTGTGAGCCTGGGTTAGTTGATTCTGAAGGGATTTTTTCAGTGTCCTTGACCCCTACAATCCTTCCTGTCATCTTCCACAGGATTCCTTGAGCTCCATCTAATGTTTGGCTGTGAGTCTGTATGGCAGAACCATTCCATGGCTTTTTTTTTTTTTTTTTTTTTTTTGCCAGTCATGTTTGATTCTAGCCTAGGTCTCTCTGCTGTTTAGTCTCTGGTTCCTAGCCCTCCAGGCAATGTCAAGTTTGGGCTCTCTCTCCTGGAGTCATTCTCAGGACGGCTGGCCACTCCCACTATTTCTGATACAGGGTTTTTTTTTTGTTTTGTTTTGTTTTGTTTTTTAAATTGAGCTCTACATTTTTCTCTGCTTTCCTCCCTGCCTCTCCCCTCCCCTTCAACTCTCTCCCAAGGTCCTCGTGCTCCCAATTTACTCAGGAGATCTTGTCTTTTTCTACTTCTGCTTCAATTTTACCTCAGTTTGTCTTGCAGGCAGGACAAATTGTAGGTCCAACGTTTTGTTTCTGGGTTGGTGTGCCCACTCCTCCACTGGAAGTCTTGCCTGGCTACAGGAGATGGCTGGTTCAGGTTCCATATCCCTCATTATTAGGAGTCATCGCTAGGAACACCCCTGTAGCACTAGGTTTCTGCCTTAATCCCTGAAATAGCCCCCAATTAAAATTGTCTCTCCCCGTACTCTCTCTCTCCATCCTCCCCCAAACTAATCCCTCTTGCTCCCATCCCTACTCACCCCAGTCCACTCATGAAATACATTCTGTTTCCCCTTCCTAGGGGGATTCTTGTGTCCCCCACCTTGAGCCCTTCTTGTTACCTAGTCTCTCTTGGTCTGTGGATTGCCACATGATTATCCTTTACTTACATTAATACCCACTTACAAATAAATACATACCATATTTGTCTTTCTAGGTCTGTGTTACCTCACTCAGGATGATTTTTTTTCTAGTTCCATCCATTTGCCAGCAAATTTTCTGATGTCATATTTTCATCATTTTTAAAATTTATTTTACATACTAACCACAGTTTCCACTCTTTCCTCTCCTCCCACCCACTCCCCCGCCACCCCTACCCTCCACCCACTCCTCCTCCATCTCCACTGATGTCATTGTTTTTAACAGCTGAAAATACTCCAGTGTATAAATGCACTGCATCTTCTTAATCCATTCTTTGGTGGAGGGGTATCTAAATTGTGCCCAGGTAATATCTATTATGAATAATTCTGCTATGGACATAGTTGAGCAAGTGTCCTTGTGGTATGACTGAGCATCGTTTATGTATATGCTCAAAAGTGGTATTGCTGGTCCCTTGAGCTAGATTGATTCCCAATTTTCTGAGAAACCGCTACATTGATTTCCAATGTGGCTGTACAAGTTTGCACTCCCACCAGCAATGGAGTTCTCCCCTTGCTCCCACCAGAAATAGAGGAACACTCCCCTTGCTCCCACCAGCAATGGAGGAGTGCTCCACTAGCTCCCACCAGCAATGGAGGAGTGCTCCCCTAGCTCCTACCAGCAATGGAGGAATGCTCCCCTAGCTCCCACCAGCAATGGAGGAGTGTTCCCCTAGCTCCTACCAGCAATGGAGGAATGCTCCCCTAGCTCCCACCAGCAATGGAGGAGTGCTCCCCTAGCTCCTACCAGCAATGGAGGAATGCTCCCCTAGCTCCCACCAGCAATGGAGGAGTGCTCCCCTTGTTCCAAGTCCTCTCTGGCATAAGCTGTCACTTGCATTCCACGATTCTTAGCATTGCCAAGACATGCTAAATATTTCCCTTCTCTTTACTTTCAATTTGTTTGTATCCTTGACTCTAAAGTGGTCCTCCTATAGAAAACATATAATTGAATTTTGATCTAATCAATTTAAGGGTTATTTTAAGTCAGTATTATAGAGTTCTTCTGATCCAAAAGGGGCTCCTCTCATTGTGGTTTTCCCTGGTACTGCCCAGCAAGTTTTCTATTACCTCTATCTTTTATTTTGAATGAATCGGAGTCTCTCTCTCTCTCTCTCTCTCTCTCTCTCTCTCTCTCTCTCTCTCTCTCTCTCTCTCTATCTCTCTTTCTCCTTCCTCTCATTTAGATTTTCAAGACAGAGTTTCTTTGTATAGCCCTGGTTATCCTGAAACTCACACTGTAGACGAGGCTGACCCCTTACTAAGATCCACCTGCCTCTGCCCCCTGAGTGCGAGAGTTTACAGGGGTGTAACACCATGTCTCGCTTGTGACTGTCTTCACACTTTTTAACATGGCCTTCAGTGTTTGGGGGAATACTTTCAGTCTTGAATTCTTCATGTATGCTCTTGAAGACAGAAAGAAAAGAAAACACACTTTCTTTTGGGAATGTCTAAAGAATTGTTTTAATGGTTTGTGATACTTTCTGTGCAAAAAAAAAAATTCCAAAAACAAACAAAGAAAACAACAACAACAAAAAAAACAGCTCACAAATATAAAACTGGGGGGGGGAGTCACCCCGGCTTACTGAGTAACATCCCAGTTTTAGGAGCTGGACATTCATTTGGCAACCAACGTTGGTAAGCATTGCATCTTCTAAAGTTACTTCTGCCAGCATGAAACCACCACTGCACATCAAGCTTGTGTGGGAAAGAAAGAGCCATTAATTTCACTACCTGTGCCCAGGATACTGAGACAGGGCTGTTAAAAGGGGGAAGTACACTTCTTTCAATGCTACCATCTAGCAGTCCAGCCTATAAAACAGATATCTGGGAGTCTGGTTTTGCCGTTCCCAGGAAGGTACTACATGCCTCCCCAGGCAGTTTGGAGGCAGTAGAGCTTGCAATCTTTGTCTGCATGTGCCTAGAGGGAAGTTTCCTTTATATTGGATTCAAAGAGGGGAGGGAGGAAATGAGTTGCAGTGCAAATGTTACATACTTGCTGTGTTTACTGAGTTTCAATAGATTGTTTTGAGCAAACGTTATTTCTGTAAACTAAGAAACTATAAACAAGGCTAAAATAAAAGCAAAGACAGTTTTATGCATGGACTGACTCGATTTGCAAGTAGGAAGGCGTGGAGCTCAGTAGAAAACTAAACCCAAGTTCTGTCACGTGCAAGGATAGCGAGTTTCTAAGAGGTATAAGGTAACAAATGGGGTGAAGTGAAATAACTTGCTTTTAGCAACTTTTCTTCTGACCCTGCTAGCTACAACAGTTGTTTCAAATGAATTTGGATCTGTGCTGGTGTCTGTTCATACATTAAGCTTTACATGATTGGTCATTAAAGGGCTGTCGCATGAAGGTTATCCGTAAACAACAGCCTCTGAAACAGCAAGTCAGCAAAAGTCCCAGGGCCGAAAACTGCCACCAGCTGGCATCTTGACCCAGCATTCTTCCTAAACAACATGCTTTATCAGGAAGTTAAAAGTTGATTATCTGGTATTTGTAAGGCGAACCATGGCCTGACAATTGTGATTTCTCAGTCTCAAAAAGAAATTATGCTCTCTCTTGGGCAGACTGCAGCCATCTCTAGACTCACGCTGCATTTGTTATATGGCTTGAGGATGATTCCGTAGACCTGAAATCACCGAATGTTTTCAAAATCATTTCCAACGCTGTCACTGGGAAGTGAGTCTGTAAGCTTCTCACATTGTCTGTATAGAAGGAGATCTTGCAGTCAACTTTCCTTGCTCATAGTATCCACGGTTTCGTATGTTACATTGTTGCAGCACCAGTATAAAAGTCTATACACTTACTTTTATGTACCTAGAAGTCCAGTTTTCATTTGCATACATGTAAACTATTAGGGAAAATTATTCTGCTATTCCCATACATACTCCAGTTTAGCTTCCTAGATTCTATAGGTACAAGTTAAAAACACAAATTTAAAGATTCAGCACTAGAATCCATATGTGAACAAGAACATGAAACATTTGCTAGCCTGTGACTGTTACCTCTCTCAATACAATGTTTTCCAGCTCCATTTACTTACTTGCAAATTGAATCATTTTTATTTTTACAGCTGAATAAAATTTCATTGTGTATAGGCATCACATTTTCAACATCCATTAACCAGTTGGTGGACATCTAGACTATTTTTATGTCCTAGATATTATAAATAGAACAGAGATGAGCATGAATAAGCATGTAGCTCAATATTAGGGAATTGGATAGTAGGAGTTCTTTGGGTATATAGCCAGAAGTGGCGTGGCTAGATCACACCATCTATTACATCATCGGTAATAGCTTCCTGAGGAACCCCCACACTGATTTCCACAGGGGCTGCACTTGCTTTTGCCCACACCAGCAGTGCGTGATGGGTGGTCTCTGCTCACATCATTGCTATACTTATTGCATTTTCTTTTCTTAATCTTTCCCATTCTGACTAGAGTAAAACGAAATTTCAAAATGGTTTCAATTTGCATTTTTTGGTGACTATACTGATGAATATCTTTAAAAATATTTCTTATCCATTTATATTTCTTCTGAGAACTCTGTTCAGTCTCATGGCTCACTTTTTAATTGGGTTTAATGTGCTTTAATGGTGTTTAATTTGAGTTGATTGGGTAATCTAGTTACTAATAAGTATTATAGTTGACAATGAATTCTTTTTTCCATTCTGTATGCTACCTCTTCAGTAAATTAATAGCGTACTTTGCAGTACAGAAGTTTTTCACTTTTATGAAATCCTAGTTATGGATTTTTGGTCTTATTTCCTGGGTGAGTCCTGTGCTGAAAGTTTTTATCTGGGTAATTTAAGAGTACTCCCTACACAGGCTTTTAGAATGTTCAGAATTTTGAAATTTAATGAGATCTATTTGGGGTTGATTTCTGAGCTTAATGAGAGAGAAAGATCTGTGAGCTACAATAACAGAAAGTTAAGTAGGATTTCACTGTGGTTGCAATAATGGTACAAATCTTAGAGGGGTAACCAAGTACTTTCTGTGTAGACATAAGGCCTGCTCTATGGGAAAAAAACATACACCCAAAACCATAAATCTGACCAAAATCCTATAGATGAAGAGCTCATGACCCCAGTGGTAAGCCTATTATTATTTTGTTAAATGGACATGGCATCAAATTACTCTCTATATACTATCTATATTTCGTATATGCCTATACTCAAAAATTAATGCAAATCTCAAAGAATGTTACTTTTACAGTGAAGACTAGTTAACAAACAAGCTCTTAACTCTCTGTTCAAAGTGCAGAGAAAAAAATATTTATGGGATGCTCAGCCACAAATGGTACATCTACATCATACCCTCTACCCCCATCCCAAGGCTCAGAACTACCGTGGAAGAGAAGACAGAAAGACTGTAAGAGACAAAGGATGTGGAGAACTAGAGAAATAAAAACATTTCTTTTTAGGAACAACAGGATCATTGAACCAGTGAACTCACACAGTTAGGGCTGTTTGTATAAAACCTATATAAGAGCAATGCTTTCAAAACTATAGCATGGGTGGGCAGAGGGCCTCATGAGCCCTCAACCTTAGCTGAGGAACTTCTGAGAGTTAATGGCTTCTGTGGGAGGGAGACTGTTTTCATTAAGGGTATGGGCCCCAGTAGGTCTATCATACTCCAATAGATGAACCTTCACCTACAAATTTCTAGGTAGCACAATTTTGTGCTCCATAGATTAAAAAACAGAGAACACTGAGTTGAGAAAGGGAGTAGAAAGGTAATTGGGAAGGAATTAGGGAGTGGTGTGGGGAGTTTATCTGAGAGGAGCTGAGGGTGGAGTGGAAGTGAATGAGATAAAAAATTGTTTTATGCATATATGAAAATTTTAAAGGATTAACAATTAATATATTACATATTAAAACGTATGTTTCCTCAGTTGGTTTCCCAGAAAATTATATAACATGCAAATTTGATAACTATTCATTTCTTAGCTACTAACAAATAGCCTTTTCCTTCAATACATTAAGTTCATGTATTTGTACTTTGGGTTCTCTTCAGGACTGTAGAAGCCTATATATCATATAATTATGCATTTTATACTTTTAGAGTAGCTTACACAATTGAGACACGGTAGCAAAGTCCTCCAATTAGGGCTTGACTGCCTATTCTTGTTATACATATAGTTTACTTTGAATTATTAGGAAGAAAAATTAAACACACATGTTTTTCACTGCACTGTCCACTCTTTCAAAGAAAGTTTTAAAAGTAGTAAGCTTTCAATGTACAGAGAAAGTACCTGAAAGTCATATTTTTATGGTGTCTTAGGTCGCTGTTTGAAGGTCATTCTTGGAGAGGGTGACCTTCAAATATTTCAAAAGGACTTCACTGCCTGAATCACACTAATGGGCATTTTATTTGATAGCCTATGAATCTGGGAGAGACATTGTCCCTCCATTGTAGAGTTAATTTTATTTAAACTCCTTTGGCAGGTATACACACACACACACACACACTTATATACAAAAAGGAGTTTAAATGACAGGTATATATGTGTATGCATATGTATATATATGTATGTGTTATGTATATATATGTTTATATTTTTAGAAAACTTCTACAATAAGTTTCTATGTAATGTTTTCAATTATCTTTAGTGTAAATTATCACTCTCCATACTCCCTCCTCTGCTTTATCCTCCCACATTCTCCCTTCCTATTCCACTATTTCCCTTTCTCCCTCCATACCACAAGTGCTCTTATATCCCCCTCAGTTTGAGATCTCTTACTACTTTTCCAGCTTCTATGGGGACTTCAATTGAAGCATACATACCTAAAGATACAAAGTAGCTTCCACATATTAGAGAGAACATGTAACATTCGTCTTTGTGAGACTGGGTTGCCTCATTAAAAAGGTTTCCAGTTTCATAGATATACCTGTGAATTTCACAACTTCACTTTTTGGTACAGCTGAGGAAATTTCCGTTATTTATCCATACCACATTTTCATTATCCATTCATTCCATTTACTGGCTATTATTTATACAGAAGAAAGGAACATGAGGGATGAAGTATCTCTGTATTAAAATATACAGTCTCCTATGAAAATGCCCAGAATAGAATAGCTGGATGATATCGTACATTCATTTCTATTTTTTGATAAACATTCACACTTCCCTCCATAGTGGCTGAGTACCATGCATGGGTTACCTCTTTTCAAGTTGTTAGTACTGGGGTACATAGCCATCTTCCAAACATTACAAACTATTACCAGAGGCCTTACTTACCACACGACTTTAATAGTAAGACCCTTAAATAGTTGCTGAAAACACGACATATTTAAATTAATGGACGTGGAAAGATGAAGCTGGCACCAGCCTGAAAATTTCATGTTTGCTCGCTCACTTTCATAGTGCTGAAAGTTCCAATGAATGTTGTTAGGGGGCAAATATTTAACAACGTTATCAGCCATGAACCCTCAAAGTTATAATAATAACTATGCTGATAATGTATGTAGTCCACTAGTATAATGGTAATGTGGATATGTATATGTGTTTGAGTGTGTGTGTGTGTGTGTGTGTGTGTGTGTGAGAGAGAGAGAGAGAGAGAGAGAGAGAGAGAGAGAGAGAGAGAGAGAGAGAGAGACTAAGAAAATAACTTTCTTCTGACTGAATTTAAAGCCTGCTCTATAAGACACCATTCATTCCTGCTATATTAACTGGGTCAAAAACCTGTGCCTGGCTAGGTCCTAGATCCCAGGGAAGAACCCAGTGCTATTGTTCTGATAAGTGGGCAGAGTAACAAACTGTCCCCTAAGCTATTACCTTATACTCAGGACATTTCTCAATTCAGACATGCTTCTTTATGCAGTAGATGGCAATTAACACAGAGACCCACATCTGATCAACGTGCAAAATATAAAGGACTGTGAAGTCCACAGCCATAAAAGGGATATCATACCACTGACCCCAAGTTTCAGGGATCATGCTTGAAAGGAGGCAGAAAGATCCCAAGAACCAGAGGTAGTGGAATTCTGCAGCAAAGCAGTATTTCTCCAACACAACAGGATCATTTGTAAAGATGGAAATAGGGCATCTGTAATTACATAAACAAGACCTGCGGAGCTCAGAATCCCAGAAAGATAAGTAAAATGAAATCCTATCCCTATCTGAGGAGCTATTGGTCACTGATGGCTACTGGAGGAGCAAGAGTTCAGTTTCCTTCAGGGATGCAGGCTCTAAGAGGCTAAACATACTTATGTCCATTCAGGTAGTACTAAGTGGAATCATGGTGCATTAAAAAGATGCACATAAGAGGTTAATGACGTGGTAGGGTTATTGGGGAGGAATTGGAAGTAACAGGTGGATTTGATAAAAACGTGTCATATGCATACATAAATTTATATTTTATACGAATTTAAATAATCATAAAAAGCACTCATGAATTAGATGCTTTATGACTAACAGCAATCACCTACACACATCAAATGAAGACGATCTACCACTGTACATTTTTTAATCTTTGACTCTCACGCAATATTTTGTTTTTTTAAAAAGTGTGTGTTGTCTGATTGCTGGTTGCTTTCACTGTTTTGTTGATGGTGGTGTTTATTTTGACACAGTGATTTGACATAGTATCACGTCTGTTTAGGACAAATTAGGACGAATGTAAAACTTATATCCATTGGGAGGGAATTTCGTACAGCTATGCAGTGTATTTGAATCGTGTCCCTTTTCCCCTCCAACTTCAGCGTTTTTGTAGCATTTGTTTGTCTACTGTTTTTTTTGTTTTTTAATGTGCCTATGGTGTTTTATCTGCATGTATGCCTGGTCCTCACAAAAACAAGGAGAGGGCATCAAATCCCCTGAGACTAGTGTTACAGACTTTGTGAGCCACCATGTGGGTGCTGGGACTCAAACCCAGATCTGTGGAAGAGCAGCCAGACTTAACTACTGAGTCATCTTTTCAGACCTGCCTTCTTTTACTTTTAACATGACCACTTACATAGGAAGTTTTTTTTTTTTTACAAGTAGCAAGCAATAAGGTCTTTGTTCCACATTGAAAGTATCTTTCTTTTCATAAGAATGGCCATGTCATTCACATTTAAGGCATCTGTTAGCCTCCATCTGAGTAACACCTCTTCTAATTTGACTTTAATTTTCCCATTTATTCTCCTTTACATTTGTGCTTCTTTTCTGCCCTTAGTTAATTGAATACTAATATGTGATTTTTCCATCCTTTGTTGACTTTCAAACAGTAACCCTTTCTTTTCTGTTTCTTGTTTTAGCAATTGTGTTGACTTTTGCAATCTGCATCTTAAACTTATTGTAACTTACCTTCAAATATTTAATTCCACATACAAGGTGACAACTTTCTAATAATACATTTTCATTATCTCTGTCATATTTTATAAAACATTTTCATAAGTTTCCAAATTTTTTAAATTCTGCAATTTTTATTTTATCTCACTATCAATTACATTTTTTAAAAAAAATTTTTCTTTTTTTTTCATTCAAAGATTTACTTTCTTCCCTTATCCCAGTCGCCCCCCTCCTGCTCCCCCACTATCCCTCCTCCCTCTCCCTGCTTCCTTAAGAGAGGGCAGGGTACTCTGCTCTGTGGAAAGGCCCTCCCCCCTCCATCCCGGACCAAGATGTGCGTTCAAATAGACTGGGTTCCCTAAAAGCTATTCTTGCAGAGGAGATAGGTCACAGTGTTATTATCGATGGCTACTTAGTCCGCCTCCATTGGCAGCCACATTCAGAGAGTCCGATTTGGTCATATGCTCCTTCAGTCTCAGTCCAGCAGGATTTGGTGAGCTCCCATTAGATCAGGCACACTATCTCAGAGGATGGACCAGCCCCTCGTGGTCCTGACTTCCTTGCTCATCTTCTCCCACCTTCTGCTCTTCGACTGTACCTTGGGAGCTCAGTCCATTGCTCTGATGTGAATGTGGGTCTCTGTCTCTATCTCCATTTATTGGGCAAGATTTCTATGGTGATGATCAAGATATTCACCAATATGACTATGGGACAAGGCTAGTTCAGGCACCGTCACCTCTGCTGCCCAAATACCTAGCTGGGGACATCCCTGTGGACACCTGGGATGCCCTCTAAAGCCAAGCATGTTGCCAATCCTAAAATGACTCTCTTAAGATAGATATTTTATTCCCTTCTCCAATAACCACCCTTTCTCCATCTCCACCCTCTCTCTCTCCCCAGCTTTCCCCAGTCCTTCCCTTCTTCCTTCTCCTTCTCTCCTTCCCCTACCCCCCACCTCTCCCCTATACCCACCCCTGTGCTTTCAATTTTTGCCCAGTGATCTTGTTTGCTTCCAATTTCCAGGAGGATCTATATATGTTTTTCTTTGGGTTCACCTTGCTATTTAGCTTCTCTAGGCTTGTGAGCTA
>JAQHUG010000005.1:14287638-14301286 GCA_028555095.1 Dicrostonyx torquatus
AAAGAATCAATGAAACAAAGGGCTGGTTCCTTGAGAAAATCAACAAGATCGACAAACCCTTATCCAAACTAATCAAAAGGCAGAGAGAGAACACTCAAATTAACAAGATCAGAAATGAAAAGGGGGACATAACAACAGACAATGAGGAAATTCAATTACATGTTAATTAGTATCTCAGAAATGTATTTTGTTATGTGCACACTGGATATTTTTAGAATTCTTCCTTCATCCATGGTACAATTTTTTATAAAATTTTCTTTTAGCCATAGTTCAGCTAACGTTCTTTTTAGTGAAACCAAAAAAGTGTTGCTGGTGTTGATACTCAGTGATCTAATACCAACACTTGGGAGGCTGAGGTTGCAAAACCACCAGGCTAGCCCAGGACTCTGAGCTGCAATATGTACTGATTTGTTTGTTTCTGGTTTTACATAATTTTGGTGGAAAAGCAGCAACTATTCTTCCCTATTTAATCGTGTGCAATGTGCTGGACTTCTCTTTCTACTTTTGTTTGTTTGCACTGACTTTCAATAATTTGATCAGGATGTGATTGGTGGATCCATTATTTCTTCAAAATATTCCCTCTCTGCACTTTTTCTGTTGCCACAAGTGCACATTGATTGATAATGTTCTGTGAGACATTGAGGTTTTGTTAAGCTTTTTTTGCTTTTCTTGTTGTTTTTGTCCCAGGCTTTTTTGTTTGTTTGCCTTTTAACTCTCAGTCCCCCTGTTTGAATAGTTTCTACTGGCCATTCACATAGCGTTTTGCAATGTTTAGTATAGTAAACCCTTGAATTCTGACACAATGAAATTTCACCATATCTGTAACCAATTCCCCATTGAGAGTTTACATGTGCTGCCACATTATTTTCTAGTTTCTCTGAAATTCTTGAAAAAACTAAAGTTGTGATTTTAAATTCTTATTTTTTTCTTCTTACCACATGCCATTCATTATTGTTTTCATTCATCTATTTATTTTACTTCCAGTCACAGGCTTCCCCCATCCTCCCCTCCCAGTCCCTGTCCCCCATTCCGCCTCCCATTCTTCAATCCTCTCCTCTTCCATCTCTATCCCAGAAAGAGCAGGACTCCTACAAGTATCAATAAAACATTACACACCAAGTTGCTGTAAGATTAAGCACTTCCCTGATGCTGGATTCCCTTCTGTATGCTGTGAATATGTTTTATTACTATTGATTAAAAAAAGAATCTGCTTTGGACTTAAGGTAGGGCAGAATAAAGCCAAGCAGAAAATCTGAACAGAAATATAGAGAGATAGTAGGTGGAGTCAAGGAGATGCCATGTAGTTGTCGAAGGAGACAGATGCCAAAACTTTATCTGGTAAGCCACAGCTACATGGGAATATACAGATTAAGAGAAATGGGTTATTTTAAGATGTAAGAGTTACTTAATAAGAATCCTAAGCTATTAGCCAAGCAGTATTGTAATTAATATAGTTTTGTGTGATTATTTTGCCTTGGGTGGCTGAGAAATGAACAAGCAGCCTCCGCCTTAACTCCCCCATGTATTAAGACTGGGCATGGCTACCCAGTATGTGGAGTAGGGCTGTTCATTATTTCTGAACTTCACTGCTTGATATTAATCCTGATTAAGAGCAGAAATTTCTTCCCTATCTAGTAGTGTTTCTGTAGTTGTTGAGTATTCAACATAGTATGCTGGAAGTAATATATTTTGCTTCTGCAAATTATAAATTTGCCAGCACATCAATTTGGTTGTTTGCAAGGTTTGCATTCTTTCTTTGTTTATGTAACTCTTGAATAAACTTTACTTTAGGGTTGCCCTACTCTTTAGACTCGAGTTTTCTTGAGCTCCATTAAAAACTCAGATTTTTCGTAATGAAACTTTATTATCATTGACATGAACTTGAACACTATCTTGCATTTAATAAGATCTGCACATTGTTCTCATCATTCCCCAGTAGCTTCTCTGTATTCAACAGTTTTCTCTTTCCTCAGACTCATCCTTTATCACCTGCATCATGCCCAATGTGATATTTAGCCAAAAACCTAAGTTACTCCCCTGCACAGATTCTATGACTTCTTGAAAAAGTTCCCCATCTTATCAGCATTCACTACATCTGTAACTTGGACCTTTGATCACTCTTAATCTCAGTAAGATTATTGTGTTGTGTTTCATCTCCATTCTCAAAATACAGCAGTCTATAAAAAAGTTCATGGAATTTAGCCTATTTATTCCCTCCTTACTGAGATCTGAGGTACATACTGTTTGAGGCCAAACAGCAAAACACAGATATATCATATTCTCTATAGCTTCCTAGTTATGGCAATGTCAGAGTTGAGGGCTGATTGTCCCCTCACTCATTCAGCAGAAGTCACTTACATTGTGTTCCAAAAGGCATGAAGTTTCAGACCCTGCAGAGATGGGCAAACCAAATGAGCTGTATGATCTTTGCTCAATGACCAAAGAAGAACCATGTCAAGGTCTAAGGCAAGAAATAGAGTCCATGTTTTCTACCATTCTGGTTCAGGAACAGCCTGTAGAAAAGAAAGAATGGACTCAAACAGACAAGTTAGATAAGATTTTATGGTGGTCTTGACATTCTAAGATTCATGGTAATAAAAAGAAGTAATGATAGTTGAGAAATGTTTGGTGATAATTAGAGACGAGATGCAAAGTAAAGAATATTAGAAAGGAAGGCTCCCATGTTTTTTGAGCAAATATATGGAAAATGATACCAACCACTGAGATTCTTGTGTTCATATTTTCTATGAAATTAGGACTATATTTTACACACATACTTATCTTTTTGTGATGAGGCTATAATTACCAAGTACAAGAGATGGTGTGGTTACAATAAAAATATATGTTCACAGTTCTGGAGATATAGGGGAAAGTGAAGGTATTAGCATGGCTGATTCATCTGAATGCTACAAGGGAAAATCTTTTTCAGACCTCTCCTACTGGTAAATGGACATTTCTCTCTATGTGTCTATACATTGTTATATGGATATGCATATATCTGTGTCTAAATTCTTTTTTCATAAGGACATCAAAATCATACTATATTAGAGTTCACCGTAATGACCTCATTTTGACTCAATTATTTCTGTAAAGACCTATTTCTAAGAAGTCATATTTTGAGGGATAATGTCGCCAATATATAATTCAACACATAATCACATGTATGTGTGAAAGAATGTATCAAAGTTACTTTTCCAATTAGTTGCACTCAGGCAATCTTTAAATACATGCACAGAAATGGCTACACAAGCTTACTCTTTGTTCTTCAGGATCTATATTATAATATAAGCATGAATGCTCATTATCATAAAAATTTATGTATATGATTTTTTTGCCTGTGATGTATTTCAAAATCTTAGAGTTGGCCTTACATTGGTTAAGTTAATAATTGATTCAAATATTATTTTGTGTTAACATTCTTAGAGCTTCTGGGCAACAAATATTTAAAAGCATATTTTGCTACATAATCTTAATCTTGATGAGCACAAAGAACTGATTATTTAGTTGGAATGAAAATTAGAGAAATAATCCTCACATTTAATAGAAAAAGTTTAAATTTTTAATGATACCAAACAAGCCATTAGCTTATTTTCATGAACAGATTTTAACATAATAAACATAGTCATACAAACTCAAACGATTAAAAAATTGTTTCATGCCTGGTAGTACTAATAAATACATGGGAATAAAGAACAGTCATGGAAAGAGACCACACAAGAGAAAAAGTCACTTAAGTAAAAATGTGTCTCCCAATTGCCAGTGAGGTGGTGGTAAATCTTTGAACTCACACAAAGCATGATGATTGTTCCAATAAATTTTCATTCTACAACAAAGCCATAACGTATCTTGAGAACAAACAATACTCTAATATGCTTTGCATATGTTCTTATTTTAGCTTATAGATAATTCTGTATAGCCAAAGTTCTACAATCATGTTTGTTCTTCATTAGGCAAAAAATGTGATATTTCTTATGTGAGATGAGAACAGCAAGAAAGCAAAGAATAAATTCATCCCCCAAAAAAACAGAATCAGGTCTCTAAAATGTCCATAGAACCTGATTATATTTGAGATTGTCATTTTGGGATTAAGGCTACCCAGACATTATTTTCAGTTATGTTTTCAAGAGTTGTAGACTAAGCATGCATTTCAAGATTTTTTAACATAGTACTATAGAGAGTTTAATATGTTAATGTGTCTTTCTATTTATTTATTCTGAAAGCACTGAAATATTCATATTTCTTAGTAAAAGCCCAGCTCATGCCATATTTATTCCATATTCCTTTTTTTAAAATTGACTTCACAAATACTATTTCACTTGATCCTCACAGTTGTCTTTAAACACAGGAATCATTATAATAGATTTCATTATGAAATTTTCATGTATATCAGTATACTTTGTTCATATTCAATCCCCCATCAACTCCCTTGTACACTTTAATCACCCATTGTTCCTGTTCTACCCTTCCTTAATAATCTTCCTTATGCTTTCATGCCATATACAAAACATATGTAGATAAATCATGATTCTACAGATAAAATGATATTTGTCTTCCTTTGTCTCCTTTAGTATTTATTTGATTCCTCTTTCTCTTCCTTTATATCCCTTACTTCCCGGCCCATTCATATGCCCCAATTTCTACATTCATGTCATATACATGTGTGTATGTGTCTATATGTGTATACTTATAATTTTATAATTCAATTTTAATATTCTTTTTAGTTTAGATTCCACACAAAGAGAAACCCGTATTTGTCTTTCTTAGTCAGGCTTATCAGTGATTTTTTATATACAAATTGCATGATTTAATGTTGTGAAATATTGGCTAAAGATTGTTACATTTTTTTTATTCCGTGAAACATTTGTTTAAAGATGCAAAGATGTGTTGCATTCTTTATGGAGCACTTGTTTAACTCTGCAGAGTTGTGTTACTTTGCCTGTCTAGAACACATGATTGGTCTAATAAAGAGCTGAACATCGAATAGTAAGGAGAGGGAAATAGGCAGGCAGGGCTGGCAGAGAGAGAAACTAAATAGAAGAAGAAAAAGAAAACTTGAGGTATGAGAAAAGGAGAGAGGATGCCAGGGGCCAGCCACTCAGCTACACAGCAAGTCACAGAGTAAGAAGTAAAGAACAGATATACAGAAATAGAGAAAGGTAAAAGCCCAGAGACAAAAGGTAGATGGGATAATTTAAGACATAAGCTAAGGCTGGGAATTCATAAGAAAGAATGAGTCTCCATGTATTTATTTGGGAGCTGGGTTGCGGACCCCTCAGAGATGATCTAGGCATCTCCATCTTCAAGGGGGATCTGACATGGGTTTTGATAATGGCTTACGCATTTGGCAAAGAATATGATAGGTGATAAAGGTCTTATGTTGCAGATAAAAGTGTTTACACAAGTTCTGGGACCCTGAGACCCTTATGTGTTCTAAAGAACTGCTAAATCTCTCTAGTCCCAAAACATGGTCAAAACAAGTGTTGATTCATATTACATGGTGGAAAGTAATAGAAGGATCATGTTTAAGAGCATGCCATAAGTGTGTTTGTTTCGAAATCAATGAACTAGTGCCCTGATAGATGACCACAGAGTATTTATACACATGAGTACAGTTTATTTTTTTTATTGGATGTCAAACAGAGACTAGTAGAATCACAAATTTAATTTGACTCTAAAGATCTGAAAATTTGTGTCTGAAATGCATGGTAACATAGAGAAGGAATCTACTGGAGGCACTGTGGGTGGGAATTTCAGAACACAATGCATCATGATGGAAGCCACCATTTATACCCTAAGACATTGTCATAAGAGCAGTCAAATCTATTTTCAGAAGTGACAAGAGAAGCTACTTGGTATAGCAATTTAAAATAGGAAAAGA
This sequence comes from Dicrostonyx torquatus, assembly GCA_028555095.1. Classification (NCBI taxonomy): domain Eukaryota; kingdom Metazoa; phylum Chordata; class Mammalia; order Rodentia; family Cricetidae; genus Dicrostonyx; species Dicrostonyx torquatus. The sequence continues at coordinate 14,293,517 of JAQHUG010000005.1, forward strand.
AATTCAGTGGGCAATGAGGAATCTTAATAGGCTTTGGTGCAGGTGTTTATTGAAGCTCCTGATTTTGGTAGCTGTAGGAATCAAGGTCTTAAATACAATGTTTTCATCTGTAACTCTAACTGAGATAACAAAATGCCTCTACCTTCATCTCTTTTTCACTTATTAAATATTCTCCATGTTCATATTCATGCAAAAGTTAAATTTTCTGCTTTCATATTCATCGATGGCATTTACCTACCTTCTTGACCTTCCCATATTACGAGTATCAGTTTCTGTACAATAAGATGAAGGTAAATATTTTTTCTATAGTCTAGGAAAACTGCTATAAAGGACAAGGGATAACTGCCGTGTACTTTGTTGTTGTTGTTAAGTGTTTCTCTATGTTCCATTTTTCCCACCAATTGGCTAGAGAGCTGGTAGAATGAATGGTTTTCTATTATACACTTTCAAGCTCTGGACAACCTTAAAAACAGATGCTATATGTCAATCAAGGTGGAATGTGGATGAAGTGTTCTGATGAGCTGCTATGTCAGTTCTGAACTGCCTTCATCTGTCTCTTGCCTGAGAGGGAGAGCTAATCCTCTAATCGGATTCACTCACTTTAAGGTACTATTAAATGAACTAGAAATTAATCCTGATGTAGTGGTAATAAGAAAAAGTAGAGAAAGAAAGGAAATAAATGATCAAAGATTCCAAAATGCCAAAGATAAAGTTTGAAGGTTTAACGCTACACTGGTCTACTTGTGATATCTTCTAGATTTTGTGTGGTTTATTGTCAGGGTTACAAAAATACTAGTTTCATCATCTTTATTTTCCTTCTTTGAGCAATTGTCACTCTTCAGAGTGAATGTTGTTATTATATCAGCTTTTAAAGACCCACCACACTGACAAAAGGAAGAGGCAAAAATGTGAATGAAAGGGTTTTTTTTTCATTAAGAAAAAACTTCATTACCACTATTTTATGTCTGTTATAGTGGGGAGCCAGTTGTTCAGTGGTGGGAATACTTTAGTATTCAACATTATCAGGTTGAAGAAGCATTCAGAAAAAATTTATCTTAACAGACTTACTTATCAGAAGGTGAAATTGTAAAGAAATTATAACATTCTCTTTACAAACACATTTTTTTGATGGACAGCAGATTAGCAATATAAATCAAGAGTTTCACTATTATTATTTCTACAAATCAAATTAGTATTATGCACCCAAATCATAGATATTGCATATCATTCTTCAGTTAGATGTTAAATATTAAAAGCACCTACTATCTGTTGCAAAGAGAGGATTCCTTGATGAGGGGTGAGGACTGTACTTCTCTGTGAGCATAAGGGCAAGCATTTTGAATGTAGTTAGGGATTGTATTGGAGCTTTGAAAAGGAATAAGAGGGGGAATAAGGGAGAGTTCAGAGGGGTTAAAGAAAAGAGAGAAATGGTGTAATTATATTATAATCTCAAAAGTAAAATAAAAACTGTCTAAAAAATGTCCATCACTCTTTTTAAATTAATTCTGCCTACTTTCCTGAAAATAATATAATTTTTTCTTCATAACTCAATATAATATATACATACATATAATTATATTTTCTATCACATTGCATTTATTCTTCTAGATATCTACACCAACTTCCTAGATTGACTATTGTGATCACATGACTAACAAGACACATAGATATTTATTCAATAAACTATCTTTGATTTTTAGGGGTATTCATACAAAAGTGAATGGCTGAATTACATAGAAGTTTTATTTTTAGATTTTGGAGAACCTCCATCTAGATTTTTATAGTGATTGAGCTCATTTACATTTCCATCAATGACAAATAAGACTTGTGCCTTCCTTCCTTGATAGTTTCACCAGCAATTATCAATTTCCTTTGTCCTTGTTGAGATTATTATTATTGTTATTACTATTATTATTATCAGTAGCAGCATTGTTAGTGTGTACAGATATGCATGTGTTTGTGGAGGAGTGCAATGATGTGTGTGAGAATACATATGTGTATGCATGTTGTAAAATAAATGTGGAGGTCAAGGAACAACTTTCAAGCATTTTTATATACTTCCACCTAAGGGTCTTCAAATCTGATGAATGTTCACAGATTTGCACAGCAAGTATTCTTAACCACTGAGCCCTCTTACCAGCCCTGTATTGCATTTGATAACCATTCTGATTGGGATGATATGGAATCTCAAATTATTTTTGCTATGCACTCTCATGATGGTTAAGGATGTGAAACATTTTTTCATGGATGTGTTGCCATTTAAACTTCTTCATTTAAAGGATTTTTCCCTGTTTGATTAGACATTTATTAGTTTAATCATTTGCTCCTCTCTCTCTCTCTCTCTCTCTCTCTCTCTCTCTCTCTCTCTCTCTCTGTGTGTGTGTGTGTGTGTGTGTGTGTGCAGCAAGGCAGCAAGTTTTGTTGTCAGACTATCTATGGACTGCTAGCACATAAGTAATGACCCAGAGACTTCTTATTAATTATGAAAGCTTGGCCTTAGCTTAGACTCTTTTCAAATAGCTTTTATAACTTAATTAACACATTTTATAAAACTATATTCTGCCACATAGCTCAATTACTTCTTATTATGGCACATCCAACTTGCTCTGAGTGTGCTGGCAAAATCACACCTAGATTCCGCTTTCCAGTTTTTCTCTCTCTCTGCCCAGAAGTCCTGCATTTAACTCCTGCCTAGCTATTGGTCATTCAGTTTTTTTTTTATTACACCAATTACAGCAATATATCTTTACACAATGTACAAATATCCCACAACACTTTCCCCTTATGTCTAAATAAAAAGAAAAGTATTTAACTCTAATACAGTAAAAATATATTCAATAAGAACAATTATCAAATAAGAATTACATTTACAATATCCAGTTCATTTCTATTGGTAAATTTGGAGAAAATATCTATTTTCTAGTCTATCTTGATGAGTGTAAAGTTTTATACCTAAACTATCATAACTTCTATTATCATCTTAAAACATCTTCCTAGATAAACAACTTAAGCTTTTATGTTTTCAACTTTATAGGTTTATAACTTCTATTCAAAATTTTTAATTAGGTAGCAGGAAAACAGAATAACTATCTAATCTTCAATCCCCATCAGAGAACCAAGAAGGATGAAATGTACCTGAAGAAACAGAAAATGCAAAGCAAATTACTTCCAAAACTATAGAAACAAAAGAGACAGCTGGCAGCCTGGACAGTCATTCAAGTTTCCTCTGTAATATTGGGACAACCACATTTGGCTTACAGGCCTAGAATATCTGACATACTTTTCTGTGAATCAGGAATTTTGAAGAAATGTCCTACCTTGTATTGGCAAACTCCAGTGGTCATTTTCTTTTGTTTCTGCTTACCCAGTTTGGACAGCATATTGTCAGAAGTTGAGGTAAGGGCAGTTTCTTGACCAAATGGTTTGCTTTGTCACACTAAAAGTGAACTCCATATGGGGAAATCTCTGATGCCCATTAGCCATTTTTGAAGTAATTTGGTACTGTCAGGAGCAGCAAGTCTACGCCTATGAAAAGCCTTAGGTTAATAAAACTTCTTTAATGTCATATTCTGTAGGTCTCTGAAGTGTTTGAAGACCATCTGTCTAAAATATATCTCTGTTTAACCTGGAAAACATATCTAACATGTCTGAAGTTTGATTGTTATAGATGACTTCTAATCTGGATTTCTTAATTTTCCTAAATAGTTTGCAGTAATAATTTTAAAGGACTAAATATTTATATTACATTGTTAAATGTGCTGTGTATGTATGATACCTTAAACAAAAGCAGAAGCATATATACAATGTAACAAAAATCACCTCAGATTTGTATCCGTATATAGAAATCCATACAAATACAAAATATTTAAGACTAGTAGCTGTTTTTTACTTTAAAAGTAGATTCAACAATCTACCATTTTTGTATTATTTCTATACTGTACTCCCTTTTGTCTTCAGAAAAAGATCCCTTAATCTAATATCCCTTTGCTCAGCTTTCCCCTGACCATGACCAAGAACAACTTGGAACCAATTCCCCTAAATGATGATAAAGATCCATAATCTATGGATGACAAAAAAAATACCCACCCCATCTCTTGGAAATACAGTGTTGTATTCTTTAGACTGCTTCTTGTTTTCTGGAAATGACAGTATCTCTAGAGGTACCTGAGAAAATCTAGATAACGGTCAAGTTCTGGGAGACCTAGCTGTATTTTTTTTTTTTTGCTTAATCTCTGTGTGATGGGAAAGTCCAAAGCCTATCTGAAGTCCTGGCTGGAGTAGTGCATGAGATTAGACCTTCTTAGCTAGCGGCTTTGAAGCTGTTCTGGATATAGAATTTTGAGAAAATTGCAACAGAGGGATTTTGAGAATCTCATTCACCTGGGCTACTTATCTTTATTGGCATCTGGTCCTTTGTTATGAAAACACACAAAATTTTAAAGATAACATATAGATCTGAATTAACACAAGTATAAAATGTGAGATGTGTACAAGTCAGATAAAGATGATTTTCTGCTTTATATTCAAGCAGGTAAAAGGCATCTGTCAACTTTATAAGTTTATTTGAACTGTATAACCAAATTTCTATCCTAGCAGTATGAAAGATGGCATGTAAAAGAGTCATGAAGATTCTGTATCCAGCAAGATTTTCATGTTTCATCCAGCCTCAGAGCTGTTACCATGCAGAGTGATCAGTGTGTTTCCTATATGTACTCTTTCCTGGATTCCTCCCTCATGTCTGTAATCAAGATCTTCAGAGGTCTCCCCCAGTCAAATCTGATCTTTATTAATTTTGAAGGACTCCATAACTTTTTGTTTCCTGTAGAAACAAAATCAAAATCTCTCCCCCTATGCAACATATTTTTTTACTTCCATTATGAAGTTAAAACATTCTTAAAAACATATTGGTTGGCTTAGTTTAGCAGTTCCCATCATTCAATGTCTTTCCACAGTTTTTAATTTTGTTCATTAGCATTAAAATAATTTAAAGTCAAAAAGCACCATACAGGATCCCGACACCCTGTGTATTTCACATCTTTATATGGTCTTTTCCTTTTATATTACTTTAAGCTCTTTATATTTTTAAACTATTTATCTTTTCATGACTATCCATACCCATTTTCTTTTCTTTTTTTCAGCATCTAAACATAAGCATTTTTAAGCATGTTACATCTGTTTAGAGGTTTTCCAGGTTTGACCTGACTTTTTGTGCATCTGCAGGTTTCTCTGACCACATGAGCTAAACCTTAAACTGCCCTGCAACTCCACTTAGCGCATTGCCTGGCAGCTGGCTTTAGGTCAATGAGAATGGAGCCCCATGCCTGCAGGCCTCAGTCTGGAGTCATTCTATCTGCCCCAGCTCTGGTAGGCACTTCTACCCACATAATCTCCTTCCACTGAGGAGCACACTGCCTGCCACTCAGAAATCCATTTCAAGTGCTTGGTAGCAGGGCCTCTTCAAAGAGCTGCAATCACTAAGCCTACTCTGAACTCTTTTTTTGTTGTTGTTTAAGTTTCTTGTGCCCTTTGTGTATTTACATGCCCTGTGTTGGACACCAAATATAGCAGGCTTTCTTGACAGACTCTCTTTGAACTACTGCCCACAAATAATGACCCAGAAGCTTATTATTAATTATGAAAGATTGGTGTTACCTTAGACTTTTTTCCCAAATAGCTATAATTAGTTAATGAACCCATATTTTTTAATATACATTCTGCTACATGGTGAAGTTACCTCTTCTTAGTACAGCACATCCAACTTGCTCCAGTCTGCTGGCAAAATCCTGTACCTAGATTTCTCCTCCCAGTTTCTCTCTCTGCCCAGAAGTCCCACCTACACCTCCTGCCTAACTTTTGGATCGTCAACTTTTTATTATGCCAATCACAACAAAACAACTTCACACAGCGTACAAATATCCGACAATATGTGTGTGTGTTATTTATGTCTACTAGATATTGTAACAGAGCCCCAGACCTTAATAGTACCCAAAACCTTAGCACAAGTGACTCCATGATGGCAGTGCCACTCATGCTGTAAAACTTAGCATATAGACAACACCACCTGCCAAAATTTAAAACAAAGACAGAATCCATCAAAGTCCATCATGCTGGGAATCTAGTTCTTTGGCTTTTTTAGTTCTTCTTCTGGCTAACTGTTCTGTTCTTGTTCACTGAACTATGTCAACTCAAGACATGGTTTTTGAGCTAAAAGGCTCAACCTGATAAAGGCTGTCAGTGCTTTTTCCTGAGCACACAGGATAGCCACAAGTTAATAAAGATTTTCCATTGTCTTAAACTCATTTCTGGGTTTCTGGTGAGTACCGTACTACAGATATGAAGTCCCTATAAAAGCTATTCCCATTCCAGAGCCTGTCTCTTTACTGGTGAGTGTTTCTTTTCCTGTGAATAATGTTTTCTTTTTTACGTGACCTCATTGTTCTTATTCCTCAGTTACTTGATATCAAAAAGTAAATATCTAAGCCAAGACGTTGAATGTTCATACTATATTTTTCTTTAATTATTTCAGAGTCATTTCTTATTACATTAAGGTCTTTAAAAACAAAATTTTTTTACACAATGTTTGTACATTTTACAATAAATGTCTTTTCCTTCAATTTCCCTTGAGTTGGATCCTCTCCTTTAGCTTTCAACCTAAAGGTGAGATAAGTTTGGTCAATGTGAAGCAGGCAACCGCTGAACAAATGCTCATATGGGAAAGTCTGCCTTTCTCATACTTTCTGAGATGAGAGGGACCTGAAACCACCACAGAGAGAAGCCTCCAACAGTCTTCAGGAAGCAGGAAGTCATTGTGCTGCCCCCTAAGCTGCACAATCAGATTATCAACACAAACCCGCCCGCTGACCTGAAGAATTACAGCTAGATCTAATGTCTCAGCTTTTTGCTCATTTGATTGGTATTTTTACAGTATTTCTTTCTGACACCGCTTTTGGAGTTTGGTTTGTAAAACAGTGATGTCAACAGAAAGATGATTTTCAACTTTGATCTTTCCTTTTAAATCTTCTAAGTTTTCTAAAAGTAATGCAATTAGAGTGGCCCTTGACCAGAGGATGATCTTATTTTATAAGAGGAAAAGATACAAAACAGGAAAAATAAAAACAGTTCAACAAAAACAAAGAAAATTGAGTGGCATTCTTGTGAGTTGACCCACAGTCATCGGCTTCCACTCTAGAAACATGTCAATGCTGTGGTCTATGGTAATAATTTTTCTTTTTAGTGATGTTCCTATGACTTTGGCATCATAGCCTAAGAGCTTTTGCTCTTTTTCCTTCTAGTTTCAAAGCCTGCTTCAACAAAAATCAGTTCTATCCCAATTTAAAATAATCAACAAAGAAACCCTGTCTCAAAAACAACAACAAAAAAGAATCATCACAATGATAACTAGGCAAGAAGTGAATAACTAATTACCTTTCTTTTCGCAAACATATTTCTTCATACAAGAATTTATTTTAAAAAAATATTTTAAAGAAGATACCATCTGAGATCAGTATTTGTGACATTTTCCTATTCACTAAATGTTCAATGTTGCAAAAAGTTTATGATGAAAACCACCCAAGACGCCCAAGTTAGCGCCCTTTCCTCTGCGGAACCTGCTCCGCGGACCACCTGGAGTCTCTGTTCCCCTGCTGAGGTCAAGGAACCAGAGGGGTGAGTGAGGGAGAGCTCTGAGGGAAGGTGCCCGGGCCACAGTGCAGGCAGCACCAGCTCTGGCTGCTGGTGCCCCCCTCCATTCCACACATCCCAGCCCCCACC
>JAQHUG010000005.1:14306771-14342585 GCA_028555095.1 Dicrostonyx torquatus
AAGCACTAGTAAAATACTTGCTATGAAAATGAACCATTGCACTGGAACTGGCTGAAATGGTTGGGTTTTGTACCAATATAAGGTCCAGGTACAGAAGCCAAAGTGAAAGCACCATCTGCCCTAAGCATGGAGCACACCTGAGTCATGACATGTTCTTCATGGGTGCTGTCCAGAAAACCAGCCACAAATACAAGCACAAGACAGTGTAGAATACACCCCAGCCCCTTCTTTGCCTTAGTAATATGAAGACCAGGTCTAAGGAGAGACCTCCTTTTTCCCACTTCGCAGAGTAAAGAATAGTGAAAACACAAGCCTGCTGAGAAAAGTCTCCATGGAGAAGCCTGAAGTGAAGTTTGGAAAGAGATAAAATTCTCCTGCAGGTGCATCCCTTATCTTGTACCTGCTTCAGTGACATCACTGCCATGATTCCTTCCCTCCTAAAGCCAGCATTCTTGACAAAGTGATTATTTCTTTCCTATTCTTTCCCACTTTTCCCTTCACAACCATCAGGTGACTTCACTTCAGCTCACTGGTGTCTGCAAAATGATTTTTCATGTTAGACTTTGTGCTGCCCTAAAATTTCATCTTCCCTGTCTTTTTAAACCCTCCTTCTCCTCTTTTCTTGAAAGCCTGTTCCAGTTCCTTCAGAATTTCCAGGTAGGAATATCTCTTGACACACACTGAGTCCAAAATACCTGGCATGGGTGCCCCTGGATGAAAAGTGAGCTCAAAATTGCATTCTCGTATTCCTTAAACAATAATGGAGGTTCAGTTGCAATTTGAATATTTTCATATCTATGATTTAAATATTGAAAACTGCAACTGTAAGTCATCAGGTCCCTAGCAATATCCATGGGAAAGAGCAGAGGAGCTGAGTTCCTCCTCTCCCTGAGTCTCTATAGGATCTGCATCCCCAGAAGTAAGGCCCTCAGTAGGCATACACACCACTGTGTACACTGTGCCCTTTTTAACTAGGAAAGTTACCCCATGAGAAACATTTACAAAACCTTCAGCCATCCACAGTGAATGATCTTTGTGGCTCTCACTTCTTTTAAGGGGCGTAGATGTAATAACACCCTTACAATGGCTCTACTGATGTTGTGTGACTTTTAGGGTGACAAAAAACAGCTAGAGATGCTAAATATTTTTTCCATAAAGATTAAATTGCAGTGGTGGCATCTGAAACACAACAGTTTCTCTGCTAGTAATACTAACCCAATTACCTCATCTTAGATAAAATGGATATTCTAAGTTCATAGAAATATATTCAAAGAAATACACTACTTAAACCTGTTGAAATGGGTTTTAGTTCATTAATTTATCTCTGTGTGTGCCTGTGCATTGTTGTGTGGAAGAGGGTGTAAGTGCATATGTGTACATATGTGTGTGAAAACCAGAAGTCAGACTCAGGTGATGTTCAAGACAGGTTTTAAATGCTAGAAACTATAACGTGTTTGTGATGTTGTAATAAGACTCACACAACTGTAGACAAAACTAAAATTCAGTTATTTTCCTCATAACCATGCTGCTTTTTAACTTGAAAATGGGTCATGGAAAAATGCTTAAGAAAGATTGGTGGAGTGGCTGAATGAATTATACAACTCATTTTATTTGTTGTCGTTACTTATCTGTAGGAATTTTGATTTGGCCAAGTTGATTCCATGAGAACTCTGCACTTTTCAGGCTACTCTGCCTGCACAGTTGTGGCTCATGTGTCATGGTCATTTGGTTAGTCAAAAGTCCTCAGGAACTTGGCATCTAAAATGCCAATGCAGAGGCTTCACTGGTGTAATAAGTGAACATTTAGGTGTCTGCTAGGATCTGTCTTGCCCGATGGAAACACATTGCTATTGTGAATGTTCTTTTCTCAACCACATGGAAATGCTATTTTAACAGCTCTCTCAACAGTTTTAAGAGACTTAGTTCCACTCTCCAGACCACAGGGAAGAAAGCCACATTCTCCGCGTGAAACAACCTTTCCCATGTTGTTTACTCTTCAGTCTCCCCATAAGCCACACTGGGGTATTTCTCTGTCACCCACAGGAACATGTTGCGCACGCGTGGCCCTTCCCTACTCGTTTGCTGTTCCTTGTAAAGCCCAGTTTTCTCTAAGCGCATCAAGCCATGCGCTATAAATCACATTTGCATCCCATTTAAAGCATAAACCACAATAGGCACTGGAGAACAAAAGGAACCTCAGGCCCAGCTTTTTAGACAAAACTCCCACACATTGATAATTGGAAGCACATAAATCAGTATGCAAACGAAATTTCAAACTGCTGCCTCTCTTTAAGTCTCTCAGCCTCACCCACTTTCAATTCTGACAATAAAACCCCCTTGGGAAAGAAGGAAGGGCAAAAATAATGACAAGAATTTTCTGGATAACAGCAGAAATAAAAATGATGTTGCAGGTCATCTGACCAACTATGCCCCCAGAGTCCACACTTGACCTTGATTTGAGACCTACTGGGTAGCACTCAACTCCCATTGTTGGAAAACACATTGCAAGTTCATTCTAAAACGTCAGCTGGCTACTAATAGGTTAAGGCGCATCCTTGGGTAAATAAGGCTTAACTTAAAGGTCCAAATTATGTTCAGAGCTATAAAAAGTAATCTTGCCCCTAGCTTATATAAACAGTTCCCAGGAATAGTGTTTAATTTTCTGTTTGTGTTTCATTATCCATCGAAGTTCCATAGTTCAAACCAGCTAAATTCCTTTACAATGCAGTCCTTAAGCTTAATTACCCTCTAAGGTGCAAACCCAGTGGAAAGTGAAAGGCCTTTCATTATGATACAGAGCAGCTGACTCTGATTTGCTGCTTGACATAATTCTATGTGCTCTGCACACAGAAATATTCCACAGGCAATGGGCTATTTACCTCCCTTTAAAAAATCAATAAGAAGGTAGCTCCACTCATCACACCTCACCCACCTCTAGAGAACCATCAGAATATTAACACCAGTCAACTTTTGTGCCTGACATGTCAGAAATGACTTAAATGGATAATGATTTCCTACAAGAGGTTGGATGTGTGTCTGGCTTGAACTAGTCTGGCAGCAAAAGTAGGATTTTAATTAGATTATCAGAGGGCTATTTGTTAAATTTTGGAATGCTGATAAAATTTTAAAAGCCTTTCTAATCTGGAGATAATTACCTTCAATCATTAAACTTGTTCTTGATTAAAAATCTGAAAATGAGCCTGTTAAGCCTTCAGCAAAATAGTAAGCCTAGTAAAACACTGAAAATAACACTGCCGAGCTACCAGCAAACTTGAATAGCTACTGGTCTCAGAATCTGTACAACTGGTGGGAATTAAACTAATGCTTAGAAAGAGTCCAGTGCATCTTGAATGAATTCTGGCCTTGGGTTAGCTTTGGGACCTGCTTCAGAAAAACCAGCCGGAAGATCTACACTTGGATAAATCTTCGGAAAGTGCCCAAAGAGCAGAACTTCCTTATGTTTCAACGTGACAAACGTGATAAAGACCAAGGATTATGTTGATTTAACTCCTCGGCTGACATTCTGGAGACTTGAGAAGTGACCTGCTTAGAAAAAAAGTAACCAAGGACCACATGTCACACATGTGCAGCGCTGACAACCTTAACTTAGGACCTGGAGGACGATGGGCATTCTGCTCACAGACTCTCTTCCATGAGCTCTCATCTTGCTTTGGGCATAGGTACTCAAGTGTATCACTGAAAGTCGTGTGGATTTAACTTTGTGTTACAAATGCAAAAGAGAGCCATACTGAACCTTGTTAGGTGACAATTGCCATTAAGACTTTGTTATGTGCTCAATGAATCTCTTTCTGATATCTTGATATTCTTACTTTTGGCCTAACAGTTACTATCACAAGTAAAATACAAATGCTATTAATTCCCTCATTGTATAAGTAGAGAAACCAGCATAAAATGAATATATAATTTCCTAGGTTTCATACTTAGAGATAAAATTTAATATAAGCCATGTTCTAAACTAACCTGTACATTGAATTAGATGCTTTTTCTTTTTAAATTCACACCATCCATAGACTAGAAAGCAAGTTGTTGATTAAATTATTCAGTGCCCTAAATAATTTACAAATATTCCTTAAATGACAACCAACTGAGCATGTGTTGGTATAAGAGTTTTACAATGTTCAATGAATAACATTCAAAGAACCAGTATCTGTGCTCTCAAACAATTCATTTGTGTTCAAAAACTACAAATAAAGCAAACAGGAAATATAATAATACCAAGCTGTATTGTGTATTATGGGAGAAACTGAATCTCTACTGGCATGAAAACATTTTCTTCCATCATATCCTAGGTTGTTGAATAACAACAAGGCAATGTTCTCAGGATTGGAAAAAGGATGCTAAAAGTATAGCAGTGTAGAACAGGAGAAGCAACAAGAGGAGTCTCATACAACAAAATCTGCCTCATCAAAATATCATCAGAGAAATAATATGCGTGGTTGAGTTATTTAGCATAATCAATGCCATAGTTAAATATTCCTAACTATGGGGAAATTATTGTAGGAGGTAATAATAAGGAAAAGAGAAAAATAAGAGAGAATTTTGCTCCCTGATAAATCTGAGTTACAGGATAAATTACAAAAGCATACAATAATTAGAAACGGAGACATGCCAACCAAGGCAAAGTTGAGCCACATTAATATAACATGTGCTTTTACAGAAGTTAGCTTAAGAAGAGATTAAGAGGGACACAGAGCCCAATTTTACGATTGAGAAAAGAGGAAATTTTACACAAAGGAAAGACATGTAAAACCTAATAGATGCAAAAAGTAAGTCTGACTCTACTCTAGCTGTTAGAGGTAGCCATCCGCAGATGCAAGTGAAGCCCCACACAACAGTTACTGGGTTTTCTGGAAGTGAATTTCTAATCCTCAACCTCAACTTCCTACCTAGAAAGGCACTCGGTTTTCCCAAGCACCAGATATAGTATCTGCTCTTAACATTTCATCTTTCTTCACTTTTGAATGAGGAAACGCAGTCACCTCTATTCTTTACGGTTACTCATATAAGGCTGGAATACACAGATGACTACTGCTACCATCTCGGTTTATTATAATTATTATTACTATTATTACTGATATGTTTGTATAAATAGTTCAGAGACAGGTTCATGTGCATACCCTTTGCATTACATTTCATTTAAACATGAACACAGAAAGCAAGATCATTCACAGTCAATAAAACTTGGGGGCAGTCAAAGAATAAAAAGCAGTTGATTTAACCACCACATAGTCTGCTGGTAGAATAAAAATCTCTGATGCTTCCATTTTTCTGAACTGTAATAAATGCTTATTCTTTCATTCCACTCTAAAATTCTCATATCCTTTTCCATTGACTCTATCCTGTGGGTACCCAGTGTGGAATCCTATACTGAATAGGGTATAGCCACGTTTCTCTTCACACAATGGGTCATAGAGCACTGTCCAAACTAATGGGGTTTGGAAGCTCCCCATTATGTGGTCAATCAATGGTTATGGGGGTAGCATTCAAAAGTATTTAAATTTCATTTAACTCAAATGCTTTCAACCACTGAGATTATTTAGCAAGCCACACACATGCATGCACACACAAACAAAGCTGTGTTTGTTACAAACCAGCTTAGAAGTTGATCTGAAAATAAAGATCTATACTAAGATTCTTATGTAAACATTTATTTAAGTTTTATAAGGAATCAAGCCAACATGTTTATGCTTATACTTTTAAAGATGGTCAGGTTCCTAGAGATTTGTTATACCACTGACTTTGGTTTTAAAATTTGTTTTTGAGGCAAAATTTGTATCTACAGCAATAGAAAAATGAATGGGCTTTAAAGAATATATTAAATGTTTTCTGGGAGCAAGCACTGCTGTAAAAAAAATGGGAAAAACCTAGGATGTGGAAGCAAGACGGCTTTTAAAGTGCAGCCATTCAGACACTGGCTGACTGCCAACTCAAAACCTGGAAAGACATCTTGAAACCTTTAAATACCATAATTTTCAGCTGTAAGGAATTCTCTCCATGTTATCAAAGTACTGAAAAAGTATTCTTTTATAGATCTCCAGATCCAAGGTTAAAATGCATTTTAGGAAATGTTTATTTGAAATTATTTTGCTGCTTTCCTATATAGTCCATTCCGTGTAAGATGAGGTCAACTGGAGTTCAGACGAGACTGCCCCAGTAAAATGTGTAAAAGCAGCAAACTTAAATTTTCTTCCTCAATGGGACAAAAAGGAAAATTACAAGAGCTATTTTTCATAAATAGTTTAAATTTTATTTCACCTGTAACTGTTTAAACATCTCAATTACCAACAACACATTTGAACTTGAAAATTCTCCGATTTAAAGAATTGTTACACAGCATCTTATGTGTAGTCGGGTTCTTTATAAAAGATAACAAAAGTTGGAGTTTTCTTGAGTACATCAATTCTGCCAAGAGGTTTTATATACCACAAAGTGATTCTAAAGTGGTGTCTTGACTAAGAAGTTCATAAAATCATGTTTTCTCACTTTTTCTTTAATACTAAATAGCTTAGCCTATTTCTTTCACTGTGTATCCATAATAATTACAGCTTCATTTAACACTTGTACCATAGGTAACATCTCCAAGAAAGAATCTCAGACCAAAATTTCAACAAGATTAACATCAGTCAGGGCAAGTAATCAGCATAATGCAAAGGTGTACTTACTGGGTTTGGAGAAAGGGCTCAGCAGTTAATAGATGTATTGTCCTTGCACTTACCATCACACACCTCAGACAGCTCATAACCACCTGCAACTCAGCTCTAGACCCTCAGATGTCCTCTTCTGCTCTGTTGTCACTGTGCCCACACATGCACAGACCCACACACAGACACATATACACATAATTTAAAAACTAGAAAAATAAATACAATTGCACTTATTTTGATTAAATAGTACGTATATGTTACGTGAATATTTCTTAGTCATTTAAATAGTTCATCACAAGTCCCTATCAAACTAAATTTACACCTCAGAAAATATTCTGGATCACAGATACAACTGGCAATTAATTTGTGCAGGCCATTAAGGAAAGAAAAACTTCAAAGCTATTGTATAAGCTTATTAAATACTATAACAAAAGTAGTTTGAGCAGAGGTAAGTATATTGAGGAAATTAGAATATTATTTGGTTTTTTAGCATAACATTTATAAAGTTTTGCATAACTTGAGAAAAATGGACAGTATTTCAGAGGAAAACAGCAACAAGCTAAATGGCTTATAACATCCTTAACAAGGAAATTGGAAGAGAAGAAAATAGCTTTGCATAAGTGGTGTAGGAGGGTTCTTCTGTATTTTGTGTTACTTTCATTGGTTAATAAAGAAAGCTGCCAGGGCCTTTTGATAGGGCAGGACTTAGATAGGCGGGGAAAAGAGAACAGTATGCTGGGAAGAAGACTGGGTCAGGGAGAGAGCTGCCATGAAGCCGCCAGGGTCAGACATGCTGAATCTTCCCGGAAAGCCCACTACTTCGTGGTGACTTACAGACTATAAAGAATAGGTTGAAATAATATATGAGAGTTAGCCAAGAAGAGGCTAATGATAATGGGCCAGGAAGTAATTTAATTAATGCAATTTTTGTGTGGTTATTTTGGGCATAAGCTAGCTGGTGGCCAAGAGCCTGGCGGAAAGGAACAAAAGGGCCCTGCACTCCTCTCAGGTGCTGGGAACACAGCTGCACCTCCCACAACACATAAGGGAGACTAAACAACTATATATTTGAAATGTTGAATAATTTTTCCATTCTCATCTAGTATAATTTTAACCAAACCATTTTCCTTGGAGTTCAATGAGATATTGCTGAAAATTAGGAAAATGTGTCATATCTCATTAATACACTCCTAATTTAGAAAGGTGAAAGATTAAACCACGAAGGAATAATGTCAGAAACCACCTGCTATATTTGCAAGAGGGGCAAGAGGCCCAAATGTTCTGATTAACCTTGAATACTCATGAAGAATGTCTTACAGGAAAGAAATTGGATCTGTGATCTTAAAAACGGACTTCCAGGTGTCGGGGGGAGGTGGTACAAGAGGCATTAGCCATTCTGCTGAAAACTACCTGCACACTTGCCAGCAACATCTAGCCTAGGTTCAGGAGAAAAAGCACCACATCTCTCATCACTAAAACAAAGATGCCATGAGTTTTCCCTCCCTAGAGCTTCATTACCATGGCAACTCGTCCCAGAGAATGGGGGAGAGCTCAATGACATAAGCCAATGTTTTCTTCTTAAGCCACTGCTAAGCAAATTATATTCAATGGGGAGGAGTGTGATCCGTGACTTCAAAAGCAAAACTTCTGTTGTATAAAAACAAAGATCCTTGGGATTATTGTTTTCATTCCTGTAATTGAGAAGGAAGAAGTGATTTACATAAATGAAAATATACAACACTGAGCCTCTTATCTGGATTCTAGGCACTTGTATTCAGGTTTCGCAAAGCTATTCACAAGCAAATTAAGCACATATCTTCTTGAAGAAAGAACGAATTTTGTGGGAAATGTACTTTTAAAGCTATCAAAATAGAAAAAGTCTTCATTTGCAATGAGTACTTTTGCAAACTTTGTTATGGTGGCTGTATTGCTGCGCTGATTTCTCTTCTGTCTTTTGCTTGTTTCTTGTTTGTTTTTGATATTATGTTCCCCTCTAGAAGAGGACAACATTTCAGTGAGTTCAGAGCTTCACAGTTTCTCTAGGGTGCTAGGGATTATATATGGTTCCTCATATATAATCCATTTACTGTTGAATTTGCCCCCATCTGCACTCTTCCATCAACACACTATGTTCCAAATGAGTGTAATGCTATCACTCTCTCCTCACAGGCTTTATGGTTCTAGCTTTGGAAAGGATTTAGTTCTGGAGACCACAAATCACACATTTCTGAACCCCATCCAAAGTGTGAACTTCTTCATGTCCATATCTAGTCAATCAGAAAAAAAAGGGAAAAAAAAGGAAGGAAGGAAGGAAGGAAAGAGAGGGGGCAAGAAGGGAGGGAAGAAAGATGGAGGAAAAAAGAAAGGAAGAAAGGAAGGAGAGAGAGGGGGAAGGGAGGGAATAGAGGAAGGAAAGGAAGAAAGAAGGAAGGGAGAGAAAGGAAGGGAGGGAGGGAGGGAGGGACAAAGGAAGGAGGGAAGGAAGGAAGGAAGGAAGGAAAGAAGGAATCAGTGGTCACTGAACAACAGGGAAGGGGAATATGGGAGATTGATGGGCACTAAGAAATGAGGGCATCGAAGGTAAAACAGGGTGGAAAGACAATGAGGTGAGGTTTAACATGCTCTGCTATCTCATTTAGCTTCACTTATGAAATAAAAAGGCAAAGATATATTTATGAATAATTTCATTCCAGCAACCAGATGTTATTAGATCCTATATTCTACTGAGCATGGAGCTATGTCGTCCTATTCCTGGGTATGCTCTAGGAAGCCAGTGAAAAGGTGATGTATCATTTTGGATGTGTGTGTGGTACTGATAAACAGTGGGCTTTGTGTATACAAACAAGCACTCTACCACTGAGTTACATCCCAGCCCTGTAAGTGTACAATATATAAGGGTAAATAGCAAGAACAAGGTTTTCTTCCAGGATAAAAATGGACACAGAAATATTTATAGTGTACATTAAGTCACATTACTCTATGTACTATATAATATTCACTCTTTTAAAAATCTACAACCAAACAAGAATAATTGAGAATATTAAAACTGTCAGATTTGAAGTATCTCTACCCATAAGGAATGGATAAAAAATGTTAGATCAAAGCTGAATTTACTATAAAGACTACATAAAAGATGAGGAATAACATGTTAAGATAATAAACTAAAGTTTCATAAATTAACTGGTATAAGATAAGTTTTAAAAGTTTTCAAATATTGAATAATAAACAACAAAAATAGAGCAGTATCTTTCCAATAGGTCTGGGTTTGTTTCATAAGGAATACAGTGAGATATCAATTACATAAATGCAAACCACCATTTATAAAAAACAAGCAAAAAATGTACTTCTCTGAAAATTAAAATTTATTTAAAGTAAAAGCATAGCTGGCTTATGTGATTAGTTTAAAACACTATCAGAAAAAATCAAATAGAAAAATGTATAATTCTAACATTCAATATATAGGTTATCAAGAAGGAAATTAACATACTTTTTAGCCAGCCAAATCCTTTTAGGAGTTGTGCTGGTTAGTGTCAGCTGTCAACTTGGCACAACCATTTGAGAAATGTCTTATTGTCAAATTATCTACCCCAGCTTGGCCTGTAGAGGATTGTTCTACTATTAATTGATGTCAAAGGGTCCAGCCCACTGTGAGCAGTGCCATCCACTAGGCTAATTCAGAACAATATAGGATGTAAAGTAACCTGGCAAGTGAGGAACGACGCTAGCTTGGATTTGTAGCACCTATTTTCTCTCTGTTCTTGACTATGGACATGAAGCTTTAAGTTCCTGCTTTGACTATACCACAGTGATGGACTGTAACCTGAAGCTGTACTTCAAATAATCCCTTTCTTTCCCTCCTTGCTTTTGGTCATGGCATTTGTCAGAGCCAAGGGGATGAAACTAAAACAATAATGACTACAGGATCAAGACTATAGCTGAAAGCCATTGGAGCGCTGTTGTTTAAGTCAAAAGGAACAGATGGATTTGCAGTGTGATGTGTTTTTAGATGTTTGAGCTCATTTTATGAGTGTGTCAGACACACTATAAGAAACATAACTGTAGGAATGAGTGAGTTTCATTAGAGAGAAAGCAAGTTGTTCATGATGATTAATGAGAAGCACTATCTAAAAAATTATGGTTTTACTTCATAAATACATAGCAAAAGATCAACTTTGTAGAGGGAATATTCCTCAAGGGAATCTCATGAGATCCTCTTTCCCAGCAGTTTGTTTGTAGTAGTGACCATCTAGAGGAGCTCTGGGTGTCTTTATATTTAAGAATTCATGGGTAAAGATCATAGATCTCTTAGTACTTTGTTCAAGGCAGCTGAGAAGGAAGCCCCACATAGCCTCAGAGTTGCACAAGAACCTTCAAGCTAATGTAGTTCAACCCTACATGAGTTTATTTGGCATCATCTGGCCAAGTGGTTGGGCAGCTTTGGAGCTTCTATGAGTGAAGGTGACTGCTAACATGGCAAGGTTGTCCCAACATAATTGCTTCCATACTTTAACTAGCGAAAGCAGCACATGCTAATCAGTGCTTTAAATATGCCCAAAGCCAACTTTCTATACTTGTTACTCCTTCAAAGGGATCCAAGGTCACCTGCATAAAACAGTACAGAGAGATGAAAATGACACATTGCTTCTCTAAACTTAAGCCCTCCATTTCCCCAACTGATCTCAAGAGAAAAGACTTTCTATTCTCTATCTATCCTGGTCGTTGTCATTTGTACCCACCCCGATTGGCGCTGTATTCCCAAAAGAACACACATGTTTAACGAATGCTTAAGGTAAGTAGATCAAAATGATAACCTCCCTTGTTATAGATTGTATAAGACAAAATAAAACTACCGTGTTGTTAATAATAGAAAGAGAAGACATGATGGCAATGGACAATAAGTCACTGAACTTCATTTTTCTTGGAGAAAACATTGTACATCCTGACAGTAAAGTAAGCAATGAGCAAAAGACATTATAGAGACTACCAAATTACTGGATACAAAAAGAAACTTTGAAAATTATCCAGCAACTGATAATCTTCCTAGTATTATACAGGGCAGGTCCCATGAAAGGAAGAATATTGGAATGTCAACCATCTCCCACCTCAACAATCACACATCCATCTCCACAGAACACCATTCACATCTTCCACTTGGCAGAATTATGATAAAATGTAAGCTATATTTTAGTAAACAGACTGCACCCCATCTCACTCTTGAATGTTTCCTTCATTGATGATAAGATATTCTCTCAGAAAAAGTCTTTAACACAAGTAGGAAGATCTACGTTAAAACTCCAATGCTGCCATGTTCTGTGTGCCACAAGGCATGTTCACTTCTCTGTAGCTCACTTGCTCAGGATCCTGTTCTTCTGATGTGGAATTTCCCTCTGTATGCTATGACTACCATTAATTAATAAAGAACTGCTTTGAGCCTATGACATGGCAGAAAAGAACTAGGCATGAATAGCTAGACTAAAAGCTGGGAGAAAGAACGGCAGAGTCAGAGAGAAGTCGTGTAGCCCCGCCGGACACAGAAGCCCAGAACTTTACACAGATTACTAGAAATGGGTTGAACTAAGATGTAAAGGTTAGCCAATAAGAATTTAGAGCTAATTGGCCAAGCAGTGTTTTAAATAATATAGTTTTAAATAAAACAGCTTTGGGCTGTTTTGGTTCCGGGTGGACGGGACAACCAAGCGGCCTCCTACTACATTCTTCTCTTTCACAAAGTGAACTTTTGAGGCTTAAATGGATTTTCACCAAAGTTGGACTGCTTACCTGTCTGTTTGACTTCTTTTCTCACTTGCATTTTTTTCCACCCAATTTCAATTATTTGTGTCTGCCTCCTTCCATGTTTATTACATCTATTGCCCTCATAATCATTACAGTTTTTTCTATACTATTTCCAGAACTTGCTGAATATTAATAATTCAAGATATGTGGAAAATTTTAGACAGGAGTATGAAGTGATTGTCATTGAAATGTTTATGACTGGTGTCCATATGGTAGTCTTTAGAAGTACAAACCAGGCATGCTACTCACTGCTGAAAAATCTTCAGTGGCTTCAGTTAGGATGAATAAACTCTAACACAGAATATGAAAACTCCATAGTTCCCGTTATGTATCAGCTTTATAAGTCGGACCTCTGACCCTGATTCTGTAACACAGAATATTTCGGAGTTCTTTTGTTAATAGCATCTCTCACTGTCTCGAGTCTCAGTCCAGACATTTCTTCCTCAAAGGGTCACAGGTCTCTCTTCAGACTTGTTTATAGCACCCAATTTGAGCTATTTTATTCTGCATGTACTATTTGATGGCACTATATAATAGTTACTTTTGATCAGTGACTGTGTGGTCTCTGCATTGGCATCACTTTAGGAGTCATCAGCAGGGTAGCTAAGGTATAATAACACACTGAGCAGTGTGATGAAAGATGCTGAGCCACCTAAAACACATCAGCATGACATTCCCAAACCTGCCAGAATACATTGAAATGACTTCCTGTGTGGGACACAAAAGTAAGACATGTTGGCACTCAGAAGACATAGACAGGTACATCTCTGTGAATTCAAGACTAGCTTGGTCTACAAAGCAAGTTCCAAGAAAGCCAGGGCTACAATAGAGATCTTGTCATTTAAAAACAACAAAAAAAGCAAATTTTAATCAACAAGTATATCTTTAACTGCAATGTAATTATACTGTTTTTACACACACACACACACACACACACACACACACACACTTTTTTTCAAGTCTCAGGTTCCATTTCCTTACTTGTGTCTATTATTCATACTTCTACCTTTAGAATATCAGTATAAGAGGAAATAATTTTCTAGATATCTGCATGATTGCAGAAAGGGTTTGGGTAGGAGCAGATCAAGACTGAGGGACAGGAGAACGTCATAGCATGGCTGTTTGTAAGTGGAGAAAGAGAAGATTGAGAGCAGCCTTCTACTTCCCAGGTTTTTCCTAGGGTAAAATATGTTGAAACCAAGAAATGTTTAATCTTTATTAAACGGTTACCACTGTCTCTGTGGAGAAGACCAAGTTCCTGGGTGATGACTGTTCATGCAGAGAAATAAATATATGGAACAGAGCATGAGAGGAACTGCAGAGACTCCTAGAGAATAAAATCATATGTGTTCCAACCTTTATTTTGAAGATCTACATAGTGATGTCTTAAAAGGATTGTCTAAGATTTTTTTCAAGGAAATAAAGAAATCTGGAGAGAAATGTTCTGGAAAATTTGAAAAACTAGCATTAACTAGTTGAAGATCCAGATAAGTTCAGTTTTGATTAAGTAGTAGGCACACCACGAACAATAAAAGATCTAGCTTTAGTTCATGGAGCGTTGACTTTCCCAAGTTGTTTACTGCAAAGGGACTCCAGAAGTGAACACATGAGAGCTCCCAACAAATGCGCAACATGTGCCAGCTCACAGACGCATAATGAACTTATAAGGAGCCATGTTGACAGCTTCATTGCTTTCGGTAAGACTCTGCAAACACTTGGATGTATTATAGTAAACATTCCAACTTTCCTTTTTCTACTTTTTGATCCCAACATTCTTGATAAGGGTGGAGAAGGGAGAATGACACACATTACGAAAAGGCGTTTCCTCTCTTTTTAAATTAAATGAGTCTTTAGAGGACAATTCAAAAGGATTATTTATGGATTGTACATAACTTTCATTGAATTCATGAATATTTTTCTTTGGTTGTTGTGACTTTTTTTATTGTGTGGCAGAAAGTTCTTTTCCTTTCTCAAAAGTGTTATAATTGTTTATCAAGTGCATCTGCTGCCTCCCATTCTGAATCTACAATAACAGGCCTTGTTTATAAACTATTGCACACGGCACACTCTGGAAATTTTGGACATGTTGAAAAAATCTAATAAGAATATAATCAAAAAGCCTGAAGGGTTTTGAGAAGTTAGGGTTTTTTTATCAATAATCTTCATAACCACAACAAAGAAATAATTACATAAAACTATAAAGGCCACTTGATTGAACCCAATTCACAAACAGCTCTCTCCCATAGCAGTGATTCAACATTCCAATCTATGTTAGCACGGGTAATATTTTTTACAAAACCTTGTATAAGATTCCAGTCTTCTGCGTTACTCCTCTTACCTCCGCAGACTGCCAAGCTTTAGAAATAGAGTTGAAGAAAGGTCTTTTGCACATTGTGTAAGCACCTTTTCTGTTGTTGTTGTTGTTGTTAAGGATGCATGACTAATACATCCCAGGTCTGTTTAACCTACACTGATTACACTGATGTCTCTTCTTCCTTCCACTGCAAGGATGGCTATTTCCATATGCTTAGCAACTCTTGTGTTTCCCAGACTGTCCCCTCAGCACCCCTCCTGATGTCCTCCTGGGCACTGACCAACCTGGATGGTTCTAGAGCTACTGCTGTCCCTGCATGTGGCCTTCAATTCCAGAATTCTCCCCACGTTGTTAGTTTATATGCCTGAAACACCCCCACAGTCCTGAAAAGGTTGACTTTGGCTGTGGGACAGGAATCATTGCATCCATGTGGAATTGGATGAAAAAGGAACCTTCTAACAAAGAACTAAATAAATCAAGGGGGCAAAGAAGAATGTTGTAGATTAGAGTCTCGGCTGAATGCACTTTATATGTTATACCAAAACACTCAAGTCTGGGGTTGAAATGTTTAGTTATCACTTCACTCAAGTTGAAGAAACTAATGCCCATTGGGTTTGATGGTTGGATTAAATGCCAGGTACAAGAAAACACAGTTTTCTCCTCTACAATGTGAAGAGGTGTCTTTCCCGTTGTTGTTCTCATCTGTTTGAACTAAATGAGATTTCCTTTGGATCACAGACATACTCTAAATTGCTCCAAATGTTAAACTAAAATATTCTTAGTATAACTAGCTATTTCTTTGGAGCAACAAGAAAACATGGTAAATTTTACTAACACTATTATATTTATTTTATAAGAATTGTTATGATTATATAGATATTTTATTAATATATCAATTATATTATAAATCAGAATATTGATATATTGTTAATACATTATATTAATAATATGTTGTTAGTAGTAATTTATTAAGGGCCTCAGAAGTTTAATTTTAATGAGGGCATAAATGAACAAATTTTAAATTTCTAGCATGTACAAATGAGTACAAAATAAGTGAAAACAAATTCTTTATAAGCAGAGAGACTACTATTGTTCTTGTGGATCTTTGGGCTCTTTATCTTCCATGGAAAGGCGACTCTGTCTCCTGACTGAGACCAGGGCAGTAACTGATTGTGGTTGGAACAATCTTACCCAATATATATTAACTACTGTTTCTGCCTATTATTTATGAGGAGATAAGAAAAAAATCTTACCAATATGACTACATAAACAAGACCTAACAAAGACAATGCTAATATTGTTGAGGAAACCTCACAGGACCCCACCCTTAAACAATGAACTAGAGGCGACTAAAGGATACTCGAATAGAAGAAGTAATCTTTCTCCAGGGAGAAACCTCCTAATTCATTATCCAATATCAAGTGATCACCTCTGAACTGAAATTATGTACATGCAAGCAACACTGAATAGACTCAACAGGTTGCATTTTTATACTATACTTATTTGTGTGTGTGTGTATGTATGTATGTATGTAAAAATAACAATTAAAAAAGAGAAGGCCAGGAAATTGAGAGGTAACAACTGTGGAAAAGAAATGGGTAAAGTTGGAGAAAGGAAAGGCAATGGAGAGAAATATTTTTTTAAACCTAGTTTCTCACAGGGAAGAGGATCTCAAAGTGTGATCCAGTGCTCAATGGCATCACTTGCTTAAAGTATGAATTATCCAGCTCTACCCAAGACATCCAGGAATGAGTTAAGAAACCTGTGTTTTTCCACCTCCCTCTCTCTCCCTCTCAAAGGTGAGAATTACTGAAGAATCCATACCTAGAGTTTCATTCTCACTCCTACTCCACTAAGAGAGCTTCTCTGACCAAATAAAAATAAGGGCCAATTGCAGTACGTTCAAACAAAGTCACTCAAGCTTTCACCCTTTAAACACAGTGTGTAGTAGGAGAATCCATATCTCTACACATAAACGAAACCTCTGTTGCCAGACAATCCACACCGAGTACTTTATACAATACTATGCCAACAAGGCTTCATTATCCATCATGTTTTCTCTGAATTCTATATCAAAGCTTAACATGAGAGCCTCAGGAACTGTGACCAAAACTTCTGGAAGTCTTCATTGGATCAACAGAGTGAGACTAGGGAAATTTTTTTCTTCCATTTCCTAGTATAATCATAGTACTTTTCTCATATATAGGGCTTTTCTCTCAGAGATGATGCAATTCAGATTATACTTAGAAGCCATATATATGTAATAAAAAATATACATGCTGAATTGGCAGGAATCCTGGCCAAATTTTCCCTGGTGAGTTCATATCTTATGCCTTGCTTAGTGAAAACCAATAATAAAATCCAGAAAGAATCATTGCTTTGCTGTGCACTTCAATGAGCGATATGTACCATGAGCCCTCAGTCAGATGTTCACTGTATTGATGTTGCCTTTAAGGTATTTCAGAGATTTCCTCCCAGTTCACTGTAAAGATTTTATTCCCTCTGGCAAAGAAAAGAACATAGCCACTTCTCCTTGTGTGGCAATATGAAAAGGAATGCTTTCTGTAGTGTAGACTGTCTCAGAAATATGCCAAGAAATAATGACTTGAAGTGTATTCTTTATCAGCAGCACCAACAAGGAAATTGATTTTAGTTTCCTTTAGAATTGAAAAAAAACTGAACTTCTAATGGAGCCTCAACAGTCAGTAAGTTAGCAGGATAGTTAGGAGGTCAAGGCCCAATCACTACACAGGTGCTTGGCAAGGTGAAGTTCTTCCAAAAAAAAAAAAAGGCATAAAAACATGTTCCATTTGAACTATATAACACCATCCTGAGTGAGATAACCCAGACCCAAAAATATGAATATGGTGTGTACTCACTCATAAGTGGATACTAGCTATAAACAAAGGATATTGAGCCTTTAGTTCATGATCCTAGAGAAGCTAAGTAATAAGGTGAACCCTAAGAAAAACATATAGATCCACCTGGAAAGTCAAAATAGACAAGATCACCTAGCAAAATTGGCAACATAAGGGTGGGGGGAGAAAAGAGAGTGGAAAGGGAAGTGGAGGGGAGAAGGGAAGGGGCAAAGAGAACTTGAGGAAACGGGATAGTCAAGATGGAGGAAGGATAGAGATGAGAGCAAGGAAAGAGATATCTTGATTGAAGGAGCATTATGGGGTTAGTAAGAAACCTAGCTCTAGAGAAATTCTTAGCAATCCACAAGGATGACCTCAGCTAAGACCCTAAGTAATAGAGTAGAGGGGACCAGAACTGACCTTGCCCTGCAGTCAGACTGATGAATATCTTAAATATCACCACAGAACCTTCATCCAGCAGCTGATGAAAACAGAGGCAGAGACCCGCATCAGAGTACTGGACTGAGCTCCCAAAGTCCAGTAGAAGAATGGGAGGAATGAGAATATGAGCAAAGAGGTTAAGACCTTGATGGGTTCACCCACTGAAACAGTTTACCTGTGCTAATGCAAGCTCACCAACTCCAGCCAGACTGGAAGGAACAAGCATAGAACCAAACTGCTCCCTCTGAATGTGAGTGACAATTGCATGGCTGGGGCAAACTGAGGGGCCACAGGCAGTAGCACCAGGATTTATCCCTACTGCTTGTACTG
Organism: Dicrostonyx torquatus; assembly: GCA_028555095.1. Lineage (NCBI taxonomy): Eukaryota > Metazoa > Chordata > Mammalia > Rodentia > Cricetidae > Dicrostonyx > Dicrostonyx torquatus. The sequence goes on from JAQHUG010000005.1 coordinate 14,325,173, forward strand.
GCTTTTTGGGAACCCATTCTCTTTGGGTGGATACCTTGCTCAGCCTAGATATAATAGGGAGGGCCTTGGTTCTTCCCTAAAGCAATGTGCCTTACCCTCCCTGAGGAGTGGATGGGAGGTGGAGAATAAGTGGAGGGAATGGGAAGAAGGGAGGGAATACAACAAAAGAAGATAGCTCATTTTCTTTCTTTCTTTCTTTCTTTCTTTCTTTCTTTCTTTCTTTCTTTCTTTCTTTCTTTCTTTCTTTCTTTCAAGTGTTCCTTCCATCCCACATTGTCACCTGTCCTGGGTGTCTCACTCTAGCCTCCATTCTGATAAGGGCACATACCCACATACAATTTGAAGTGTGAGTCTGACCTCTTTATTTTTAAGATATAAATCCCACCCCAACCTATATTCTAGTACTTCTCTATTCTGTGTTATAAATCATAGCCCAATATTCTAGAACAGCTCAACACAAGTTGGCTCTCAACTCCAGAAGGCATCGCTGGATCAACAGGAATAGAACACTAACTGCTTCACCTGGTGTCTGAAGCCAAGCAGAAGTGAAAGCTGACAGCTCCAGTGGCATCTACTCTCACATGTCCTCATCTCTTTATACTGTTATTTTTGAGAACAATTGGCCTTTTGGTTATCACTGGGATTTCCCTACTTGCTCTCTCTTTCTTCTTATCTCTCAGGATAGTGCAAAACATGTCCTCCAAGAAATGTGCCCCTCACAAGACCTCAGTTTCATCATTTGTAACCATCACTTTCACTGATATACTGAGAAATAAGTTTAATGTAAAGCTTTTCCAGTCCCCAGAACATAGCCAGTGTACAATACACCCAACCAAACCTTCTGTCCCTAACTGCATAATTTCTTTCAAATCACAAAGTTAAATGTAGGAAAAATCAAAAGGAGAAAGAATTGTAATCATCTTAAATACCTTACTCATACCATGTGTTTGGAAAAATAAGCAATATTTCTTTCTGTATTCACATCCCATATATCACTTTTCAATTTATACTATAGCTTTTATTTTCAAATGTATAAAAGTAGGCTGTATAAAATAATCATTTTGATTCAAATCTTAACAATTATACTCTGGTCCTGCATCAAAAATATAAATTCATGTTTGGGTAGTCACACAATTGCCGTGCATAAATTTCTATGGAATTCAACACAGCATTTATTTGTAGAGAGTAAAGAACTCAGGAAGCAGACTTGAGCATAAATGACTTAGTCATTTCTCATTTAAATTTGAGTCTATAAATATTATAGCATGTATAGAAAGTAGTTTTCATCTTCTCTAAACTGACATCCCACATTACATTAAATGTTTATTACATATTTACAAAAAATGCTAATTGTACATCCATCTCCCTGGAGAGATGAGTTGAGCTCCTTAGAAAAGGTAAGCCTGGATGCTTCAGCAAATTATGAATCCAAATCCCACTAAAACTATAATATTACTTCAAAAAGTAATAAAAAGTTAGCTGAGATTGGCTAGATAAGTCCAAGATTAAAAAGATAAAACAGTCAAACATATACTTCAAAATATTTTATAAATAGAGCATTTATACTTTTTCTTTAAAATATATTATTTAATATTATTTCATTGATTCTTGAGATTATAATATCATTACATCATTCTCCTCTTTCGTTCCCTCTCACCAAAATCTCTCTTATACCCTCCTTTCTCTTTTTCAAATCCATGGCCTCTTATCATTCATTATTGTTAAACATGTGTGTGTATGTATGTATGTGTATTTTTCTAAATACAGAAGTACAATCTGCTCATTCTATATAATATTACTTGTATGGTTCTCATCACATTAAATATTCAAAGCAACTTGTAAGGAAAATTTTAAGATTCATATTTTTCAATTTGTTTATTTTTAATACTTTTAAGATTAAAATATAATTGCATTATTTATCCTTTTCCTTTTTCTCCCTCCAGCCACTGCTATATTCCACTCTCAAATTGACATCATCTATTTCTTTATTATTATTATATATAGTTATTTATTAATATTTTACTGTTTTATGTGCATATAGATTCAAGTGCTAACCTCTTTGTATAGGATAACCACTCTGGGGCTTTGTCCCTGGGAGAGGCTAATTCTCCCTCTCTCCACAGTCATTAGCTCCCTGTAGCTCACCAGGAGTGGTACCCTGTGAGATTTTCTTCCTTTCTTGTTAATATGTCTGCAACACTGTTGTTCAGGTCTTGTTTAGGTAGCCATGGCTAGGATGAATTGGCTCACAGCAGACCTCCTGGCATTCAGGTTCCTAGGATCTTTCTGCCTCCTCTTCCACAATGTTCCCTGAGGTTTAGATGCAAGAGCTGTGCTACAGTTGCATCCGTTTGGCTTGGGATCCCCACATCTTGCTCAGTGGTGGTTTTCTGGGATGATCTCCATACACTGTGAAGAGATTTTTATTGAGAGGTGAGAGCTACGCTTATCTGTGGGTATAAGAAAAACGTTTAGAATGTAGTTCAGAAACTATACTGGCATTTTTGATTTTAGCCATTCTGACAGGTGTAAGATGGTATCTCAAAGTCGTTTTGATTTGCATTTCCCTGATCGCTAAGGAAGTTGAACATGACCTTAAGTATCTTTTGGCCATTCGAACTTCTTCTGTTGAGAATTCTCTGTTCAGATCATTACCCCATTTTTTAATTGGGGAATTTAGAATTTTTATGTCCAGTTTCTTGAGTTCTTTGTATATCTTGGAGATCAGGCCTTTGTCTGATGTGGGGTTAGTGAAGATCTTCTCCCATTCAGTAGGATGCCTTTTTGTCTTAATGACTGTGTCCTTTGCTTTACAGAAGCTTCTCAGTTTCAGGAGGTCCCATTTATTAATTGTTGTTCTTATTGTCTGTGCCACTGGGGTTTTACATAGGAAGTGATCTCCTGTGCCCATGTATTGCAGGCTACTTCCCACTTTCTCTTCTATGAGGTTCAGTGTGGTCGGATTTATATTGAGGTCTTTAATCCATTTAGACTTAAGTTTTGTGCATGGTGATAGACAAGGATCGATTTTCATTCTCCTACAGGTTGACATCCAATTATACCAGCACCATTTGTTAAAGATGCTTTCATTCTTCCATCGTATACTTTTAGCTTCTTTGTCAAATATGAAAGAAAATAATCACAAGAGGTTTGTTTTTCTTATAACAATTGGTTAATTCTACATTATAGATTAAAACTATAGATTAATCTTTTTAAATTTTTGCAACTGTTAAAAAGGGCAATAAAAATCACAAGTGGTAAGGCACAGGACAATTACAAAATCTAAAATGGTGACCATAAAATTACATTTGAGAAAACTGTTTGTACTTGGCCCAAAGAAGTCACAGCTGCTTTCAAAGTTTATCAAAATATTCAACTGTCTGGCCTGAAAACTAAAAGCTCAGAGGAATAACCAAGCCTTAGTTTATCCAAGTTCAAAATGCTTTCACAACTCCTCACCATCATTCCACTTTAAAATACGCAACTACTTAAGTGGCCAGTAAAACTTGAATGTGTGACATCAATGAGCCTCCTCAAAGACGCAATAGGAAAGCTCAATGATGCACATTGTTCTTATTTATTAACTGTGATGTAACTGGAAACTGCAGTGATAGTCAAGAATATGTGTCCATCTCTTCCCACCGTTGGACACATGCAAAGCAGGTGCCCTTTTATTCATTAGATTCACATTGAAGGAGATTATTTTTATCTTGTGTTATTATATATCTAAGAAACTAGACAGCAGCAGAATATTATGCCATGCAGAAGAATGTAGTGCCACAGAGTCAAATATTTTACACCAGAAGGAGCCTTGTTTCAAATGGTTGTGTTTTGAAATACTATTTTACCTTTCTTTGAAACAAGATAAATTGTGTTTGGTTTTCTAATTTTCCGTACAGAAACCCAGATCCATAAATCCCTTCTTGTCTATGTGTTTGCTATCTTAGCATCCAACAGAACAGAAGTAATCCTCAGTCCATGGCGAGATTCTAGCCTTTGCCTCTACTATCATTTCACTGGTTTCATAAACAATCCACCTTGCCCAAATCTCATCAACTACGAGGCAGTACTAATAGCACAAGAGTAAGTATTCCATGTGGTCTGTTTTCTGTGAGTTCTCAAAGGTCAAACTGGATTTGACTATTTCAAAGGGATAAATAGATGCAGATAAAGAGACTTGCTATTAACTGAAGAGAGCACAGGCATCTTCAGAACCTAAATGGAAGCCTTTCACAGCTCTCAACCAAGAAGCTTAGGTTTGTATGTAACCCTCAGAATTTATTCCCCAACAGTATTCATCCATTAACTCTGGCACTGACCTTGAACTCATTATTTTGGAAGGCCTGAAAGAAAGAAAAACTGATCATGCAGTATTTACTAATGGGTAAGTTCTTATCAGACGAATAGAAATGTTTTACCAAAGTTGTATAATGCAAATATAGGCCTAATAGTATGTTTTTACTTTTTGAGAAAATGGCTAACCATAGTAGATATTCCATAACAAAAGACAAAGTAAATGAAGGAGGCAGAAACATGGTGCCATTGGCAAAGTACTTACTGTGAAGGATAAAGATGCCTGGCACTTATGAAAATGCAAACAATGATGAAACACTTCTAGGGAGGCAGAAACAAGCAGTGTCCTGGCCCTAATAGGACAGCCAGCATTATCTGGCAGTATCTATGAGTTCTAAATTCAATGAGAGAACCTTTGTAAAACAATAAGGTAGAAAGCATTTGAAGGAGGCATCCAGGGTCAACATCTGACACACACATGCACACATATGCACGCGTACATCAACACGAGCACACACACATGCCCACATAAATGTATAGTGAATGAATAATTAGATAAATGGATGGGTGGATGAATGAATGTATAAACACATTAGATACAACACTATCATACACATAAAAGAAAGACTAACAGTCTCTTGCTCCTCTCGATTAAAACAAGTGCCAAACACATGCATCCCACATATGTTTCCTCCCAATCCCATCCTATCCTTAATGACTTGCTTTTCCTGTAGGGAACAATTGTAGATAAATACCAGGTGAAATCTGGTGCCTGAATAAAGTTCTGGAAGTGATTTTTGAGGTGCTAGAAGCTCCCACACATTGAAAGACCTCCCACAAGCAATATTCTTGGGGCAGAGTCCAAATAACAAGGTTTAGTGAAATCTGCTCCCTGGAATGCCATCTAGTCGCCCATCTTAATCTAGTGTTAGTTTAAGGAGTTAAACAGACCAGCCTTTTCTGTTTTACCAAAGTAGAAGAGGTGAATTGAAAACAGAGCGTCTCTTCAGATTCCAAGGGGAAACTGAAGGGCATAACGGATGCCATCCTTTTTGGCAGGGACACGGTACAGTTGCAAACCATTCACACCATGTTGATAGAGTCTTGAGTCAAATAAACTTTGAAAGAGCAATAAAAATGATGGAGGAGAGAGACAAACCAATGGGTCACTATACAAAATGTGCTGGGTTTGTTCTAATATTCTGGAGCTTTTCAATACCACAAAACAAAGCTTAGATTTCAGAGAAAGTTTCCAGGCAAAGAGACCCTGAAGTCAGCTTGGGTAAACTAAGGTAGTAAAGCCTAAATAATATGCATGATCACCACGGGCAGTTTTTTTTTTAATGACTTGCAGTAGATGCCTCAGTGGCAGAGGTGCTGTTAAATGTCCATGAAAGATAGAGTCCAACAAGAGGGAAGATAACAATGGTGATATAATCAATATAATCATCACCCCCTCAAATTATAACATCAGTTAATATCTGTTGCCTCATCTCTCCATTTTATAAGCCTGATTGCCCTGCTTCTCCTTGATTCTGTGAGTCTCTTAATTTTTTCAGATTAACCTATTTCTGCTTAGCCATTGCTACTTTCTCTAACTCACAATAATGATCCTGAATGCCTCATAAAATGCTGCTCAGTATTTAATGATATGCTGTTGAAAGGGACCTATGTTAAAACCTAAACCCCTAAGAAGCAATGACTCTAAAGTTTCAGTAAAAAAAATAATTCTGTCTTTAGATAATGTTATTTCAGCAAAAGAAGAGTATGCTTTTGCAAACACCTCCTGGTTAACTATGGGACTCTGGTGAATATAGATGTGATAGTATGAGGTATTAAGTGGTCAAGTGATACAGTTGCAAAGAATAAGTAGTAAAATTCTATATAGTAAATATCACAAAAATCTGATAACAGAGAAACACAAAGCTAGTGATTCATCTTCTCTCACAATTATACAACCTTTTCTAAAGGCATTTATTTAGAACTGTGTTTCACCCCAAAGGTATCTCTATTCTAGAAAGTTCTCACTTACTTGTTTCTCTAACACCTTCCAAAATATAGTGCTCATGGGCATAGTCAAAACTGATTTACCTCTGTATGCACAGGGCCAGCATTCAGAAGGAGGCATCCAGAAAAACAAGTCTAGGACAAAAGGTTTATTTTTGAGAAAGTGGAAATGTACCAGTACTTCCACTCACACTGCATTAACACACATAAATGACCACATGAGCTGCAAAAGCGGGTGAAATATATTCTATACCTAAAATCACAATGTGACTAATAAATGCTATTCATATTAATATAGACTAGGTTTTGGAAGAAAACTACCAGAGTGTAACACACAGTGTTTTCTGAATATTCTGACTGTCAAATCAGGCATAAAAAGCAACATCCCACCATCAAACATAGGAAGATTTAGGAACAGCTGATTTATATGTTGCACGTACCCACTTATGAGACACTGCCACATTATTCAACTCTCATACATACTAGGTTTGCTTTGGTGATACGCTGTCTTTGAATCATTTCTGCTCCTGTCAGTAATCCTTCACTCATATTCCTTCAAGTAACCCCAATACAACTCATTGGTTCACCAAGTTCACCATTGAACTTTGGTAATATCCATACTTTGGTTTATTGTGAGATCCCTATCTGGGGTGAGTAGATGTGTAGATACAACTTTATGGGTAGAGTGTTAGAAATGAACACAAAAAATATTTTGTAGACAATGTATATCTAACAGACAGCCTTGAAGAATAAGTAAGTGCTTAGTAGTTGGGTAGATAAGATAACCAACTTGATGATTTCAGATTGCTTCATTCAAAGTCTACTCAGTGTATATTCAATATGTTAATGAAAATTTGGAGACAAGGTGAAGTACATGAAAAATAAGCTCAAATGAGGATTTTCTTGCTTCTATTTTCAAGCAACAAAGGCAAACCCTCAGTACCAACACTGTTCCATAGAGTAAATTGAAGAGAAAATGAATGGATGCTGTCTTTGTAGTAAGGTAGCATTTCTGCCTTACTAGAATACTTGTTTCCTTTAAATATATAACATTTTCACAAACCCCTTTGTTTATGCCACCCTCTGTAGACTTACCATACATCTCAATACAACTATATAATCCCTACAATGGTGTGTGTAACATGGCATAATGCACAGTAAAACTCAAAGGATGTTGTGCATATGCATTACTACTTTTTAATTAACTGGACTCATAAGTAGAATATGGATCCATAGGAACATACTTTATTCTGAAAATAACTAATATATTTATCTCATATGAAAATAACTAATAAATTTATTTTGCAGGGCTTAAATTTGAGTCTAGGATATATCTCTGAATGACACTTGATATAAATTGCTTCTAATCTTCTATGCTTTAACATCATAGAGCATCCAATTCAATCACAAAAAGAAAAATGAATATTTAAAAAGAATGCTCTATACAGAGAGTACTGCAAATGCTCTGTTGACTTAGAATCTGAGAATGCCCTTTATTTTATGAACTATAAACATCTGTTTAAGTACAAGCTACATGCTTTGACCAAGGATGTTAATTACAAAAAGAAACCTCAATATTCCTTCTGACCAATAGTTACTACCCTCATGGTGACAGCTGTGAACCAAGAAGTTCTCAATATTCCATTTTAAAATTCACAACTCTTTGAAAAATATATACAGAAATTAAAAGTCTCTGAAATTTGGGTTGAAGGATAGCTCAGCTTACACAGTGCTTGTCTAGCATGACTGAAGAAGCCTGGGTTCAATTACCAGCACCTAGAGTGTTACTGGCCACTAACCCCAGCACTCTAACCTAATCCTAGGTAGAGGACTAGGAGATCAGAGTACTCGTCGTCTACATGGTGAGACTATATTGGGCTTATATAAGAACCTGCATCAAAGAAAAGAAGGTGAGAAATTTTGAGGCCAGCCTCAATTAATGGATATGTAGAACTAAAGATCATACCATAGCACAGTCTGTATATATTACATTGTACATATTCTTTATGAGCAACTATTAATGAAATTACTTAAAATTACTTCTAAACTCTTATTCATTTACTACTAAAGTTCTTTGCCAGGATGTTATCAACTTTCATTTCAATATTAGCACTCAAAAGTGAATTTATCATTACAAGGCTAAATCAATTATCAATATGCAACTAACATCTTTTAAAGCATTGTAGCCTATTATAATATACTACACAAAGTCATATTCCAGTCTAACTCATTTGTTGTTTCATTTATCTTATACAAAATAAAATGTGAGTAGTTGTTTCCCTAGGTATATCTCTTCCTTGTGTCCCCATTTTTATTATTTATGGATCATTTGTAATGGGAAAGGCTATTTTCTTCCATCCAAGAAATTATTTCCAAGATGGAAATCATTAGTGAATTTGAATATGAAATTCAAGAATGGGGAAATGAAGTCATAAGCTAAATATATTATTTGACAATGTGATTAATAACCTGAAGTCCAGAAGCAACTTAATTTTGTCCTATACTATTCCTTAAGCTGATGTTGAATGCATTTACTAATTTTCATGGCTATGTAATATTTGAAATTTTTATGACCACTCACCCACCAGCTTTTTTACAAAAGAATTTTCTTTTAATCTTGGAAATGAAGGATTTAATGGAGAAAAATTATTATTAGGCAGTTTATGCTAACCAGGTGTTTGAATAGCCTGAAAAGTCATCCATTCAACATACAACCTTTCTGCTATAAATACTATACCACCTAAAAACAGATTAAACAGTGTTGTACACAACCATGGTTTAAAAAATTAAGGATAATGAAAAAATAGCATCTGAGTTTTCTTGAGCAAACTTGCCAAGCAGGTGACTCTTAGAATGCCACTCTGACCTATGTGCAGCTCACTCACCCTACCTCATGGCTAGGCAAAGTCAAAATTTCAGCTTTCAAAACATACACATGAATAGAATACCTCTTCCACAACTAGAGTGATAATGACTTTGGTCATATATTTGGTTGCAGATGTCACATGCAAAACTCATTCAAGGAACCCCAAGGTTATCGCGGCCTCTAACATCATATTTAGAGGCCACTTTCATTTTCTCTGAATTATGAGGCTAACCTGCTAACCCTGCCACCTTCACACTATGTCACTGGCAATACTGCCTTTGGGGGAGAATTGTGGGTTTTTAGGCTTATGGTTTTGAGCTTGTCTTTTACAAACTAACCACTAAAAATGGGGGAGGAAGGCAGCTTTCCATGGAGTAAGCATTAAAAAAACTAACCCCAGGGTTAAACGTTACAATCACTCACAGGTGGGATTTCCAGGGATTTTGTAACTTTCCACAGAGGAACTTGCATGTGCTCCAGAGAAGCCAGTGCTAAAGCAAGCCTATTGTTTCCCTTGGTGGGGGCGGAGGTCCAAGTTTGAGAGAAGCAGTGAAGAAACTGTATCTGCTCATAGTTATGAAGCACTAGCTTTTTGTTTAGTGGGTCAACAGACTGTCATCGTCTTGGTGTGTGTCTGGGCCTATCATGCAAAGCCCTTGCTTCACAGAAGGTTTCAATCAGAGCAGCCAAACCAACAGCATGGGATGTCCTGGTCAGAAACACCCTGCGCATGCCTTCTGAGCTGCCACTTTATTTTAGAAATGTGGCAGATGTCATGGTAAAACAAAGTGTTTGTTTTTAACAATGGGTAACTTTTGCATTCTGCTGTCACTCTGACCTCTAATACGACAATGACAAGAAATATACATTAATAATGAAGAACAGAGAACAATGGAAATACATAAAGCCAAACTCCAAAACGGTATTGTTTTCTAGAAAGAGCTGTCTACTCACACCTTGACCTAGACATTAGTCTTAAAAGAAAGACTAGTTTCTCATTACACTTTCTTTCACATATACATAAAACCAGGAAATGTTACTTTAATGCAGAAGTTCTGAGTCTCTATCGATCCTTCTGCATCCTCCACGGTGCCTAGATTTTACACACACACACCTTCTGTAGGCTAGAGCCCAGCTACCGTAAAGGGAAACAAAAAGCAAAAAACAACCATTATCACATACCATTCGCTTCTCATCAGGCTTTCCCCATGAACCACAGAATAAAAGGAACAGTCACAGCCCAGGTATGCAGAGAAGGCACAACACAGCCTAGTGCATAACAGCACTCTAACACAGGTGTTATCCTCACAGGGACCACCCTCTTCTCACCATGGGTTTTTATTGTTTCCCTTCTTATGAATTTTTTTTTACCAATAGTTTTTAAAGGTCAGATACATTAAAAGCAAGCAAATATAAAGTCTCATTTCTCTAACAGACACATATGAGACTAATAATGTTAAAAACTCATTGTACAAGCACATTCTAAGCCTTATATACAGAGACTATTGTATATACATATGTACAAACAAGGACAACAGCTGCTCTGCCTCACAATGAAGAATCAGGCTTGTACACACACACACACACACACACACACACACGCACACGCACATGCACACGCACGCATGCGCATGCGCACACTCACACTTAACTAAGGCCTCAGTTGTGGTGGTCAAATCTCTCTTAGGCACTGATAAGTTTCCTCTGGCCACTGCTACTGCTTCATCCACGGGGGCTACAATGATCTGGGGCCTGGTAGGAAATCTCTTATAAATACTCCTCACCTTCTATCTGGAATTATAGACCTCTCCTCACTCCCACCCACCCCCCCAAAAAAAATGAATCAAAAGACAAAGCAGATAAAGTAGCTGTGAATGGACACGTTTGTGAATGGCTTTTTGAAAGGCATGTTCTAGCTACAGCAGCATAAAGTTTTGCGGGGCTCCATATGTCCAGGTAGCTTCAGTGCAACCTGACAGTGCGTGCATTTCTGTGCATGCATGCCTAGACGTCTGAGTGTTTCTCTACCTCTCTACCTCTCTACGATCTCTACTACTCAGTCATACGTATCCTAGCTCATCAGTTTTTTTCTTCTCCCTTGAAATATGTATAAAATAGATTCCTGTTGAATTTGGGACTTCACTGAATAAATTTTCTCTCTTTAAAACACAAATATTAGGATACAGTTTACTCAGTAGTTAAGAGCACTGGCTAATCTTCCAGAAGACCTAGTTTTAAGACATAGCACCCACATGGTGCTGACAATGATCTGCAATTCCCACTCCAGATAATCTGGTGTCACATCTTTTGTCCTCTGCCATGCACGTGGTACACAGACATACATTCAGGCAAATTACCCCCACACATGAAATAAAATAGTGGTGTAGGAGATCCTTCTTTTTATGTGTTGCTTTCATTGGTTAATGAATAAAGAAACTGCCTTGGCCTAGTTGATAGGGCGGAACATAGGTAGGTGGAGAAAACAGAAGTGAACGCTGGGAGGAAGATGGGCAGGATGAGAGACGCCACGGATCCTCTGTCTGAAATGGATGCTGGTTAGAATCTTGCTGGTAAGCCACAGCTACATGGCGATACACAGATTAATGGAGATGGGTTAAACTAATATGTAAGAGTTAGCCAATAAGAAGTTAGAGCTAATGGCCAATGAGTGTTTTCATTAATACAGTTTCTGTGTTGTTATTTCGGGTGTAAGCTATCAGGATGGCAGAGACAAACAAGGGGCTGATCCTTGTAACAAAACAGTAAAATAAAAAAAAAATAGAATTAAAGCATTAAAATCAGTTAAATATTAGATACTTAATCAAAAGACCTTTTAAAGTAGGATCATTTTAGTTAGACTATAGAACAATCTGATATTGAAATCATTCTACGGTATTTCACATTTTGCAAGATGTCCTTGTATCAGAAAAAATAAATCATTTAGTTACTAAACAATTCTTTGTGCATTTAAAAGGATGTTTCTGGGTCCTTGAATGAGAAAAAAGAAGAAAACAAGTGTTATTCCTGCCTGGTACATGCAGCTTTTAGAAGGAGAAACAGATCTCTAAAACAGTGCATCATCAAGTTATTTCCACTAACAAATGGATTTCCTGGTTCCTAAATAAAAGTAACTTAGCAACATGTCCATACTCTTATGATGTGCTAGAACGCTGTCTGTTACAGGCTGAATATGGTCAAGTTTGAACTCTTGATGCAGCAAAATGTAACCAGGTTCAGAAACAGGGTCTGTACAGTGCATCAAATTAAAAGACCCATTAAAATTGGTCCTAACTTGGCAAGGATGTTGAATTGAGTGATTCTTCTCAAAACCAAAGATTGTTTGTTTTGTCAGTGAACAATTAGAAACCAGGAAAGAGTTGAAGAATAAGCTCTCTCCTGTTGTCCTGGGAAGGAACCAACCTTAAGCAATGTCTTCAGCTTAGTATTGACACCTTCGGAACTAGCACATTTTTTTATTGATACATTCCTGTTTGTTTTGAAGCACTGGAAAATAAATGCTTATGTTCTTATTTAAAGTATTATCAATTAGACAAAAAACAAAGAAATGTGGGTGATAAGGGTTTTAATTTTAAATACTTTAAATTTTCTTGACCAGACAAATAAATCTGTTCGGTTGAATCTCAACTTAAAATAGATTAAAAATAAGTAAATGAAGTGTCTTAGTCTCAAACCAAAGGACTTTATTTTATAATAATGTAAAGAAAACTTATAAGAATGCAATTGCAGGACATTTAGAAGAAATCTTAATACAAGAAAATAATTATATAAAGAAATGGTCTCAGTCTTGATGAGAAAGTGCTCTTTATTTGGCTTTGTTTAAGTATCTACACCCAAAATAAAATAAAGTGAGGAAAGTTCAGTTCGGAAAATAAAGTCTGCTTTTTTTCCAAAGAATTATTTATCTCTGCAACCCTACTGAATTTATCCAATAAAATGACAAAAGTTATCCCACTAAGAAACTTCTAGTTTTCAAGACAACAAAGTAACCATAACCAAATGTGTAACAAAATTTGTGTTGACTTAGCCTTCCCCAGTGATGGTAACATGATTGGAGAAAAAACTGGAATGGTAAGTGTTAGGTGGGTCATTGTTTTGCATCAGTTAGATCTTTCAAGTTCAATATATTTGGGCTGCCATTACAGAACAGTAACTATGTCCCCAGTACTTGGTCATCCTTTTTATTAAGAAATTATCCTAAAATTGCCTATTGCTTTTGTTGAGGCCAATGGACTCAAACTATGCAGGTAAAGGTAATTTTGAATTTCTGATCCCATTTCATCTATATTATCCTTGGTGCTAGCATTGCAGATGTGCACTCAAATACACATTTTCCTTTATTTTTATTTTATTTTATTTTTTTATTGTTAAAAGAAAAATTTACATTTACTCCCCTTGTTCTCGGCCCTCCCGCTCCCCCACTACGCCACCGCCCTCCCCCTGCTTCCTTAAGATGGTGCAGGATACCCTGCCTTGTGCGAAGCCCAAGGCCCTCCCGCCTCCATCTCAGTCTAAGATGTGCATTCATATAGAATAGGTTCCCAAGTAGTCAATACATGCAGAAGAGATAGGTCCCAGTGCCATTATCGTTGGCTTCTCAGTCAGTCCCCATTGGCAGTCACATTCAGAGAGTCTGGTTAGGTCATATGTTCATTCAGTCTTGGTCCAGCTGGATTGATGAGCTCCCAATAGATCAAGCCCACTGTCTCTGTTGGTGGGCCAGTCCCTCACGGTCCTGACTTCCTTGCTCATCTTCTTCCTCCTTCTGCTCTTCCACTGGACCTTGGTAGCTCAGTCCCTTGTTCTGATGTGAATGTGGGTCTCTGGCTCTATCTCCATCCATCATGCGAAATTTCTATGGTGATGATTAAGATATTCAACAAAGTAGCTATGGGACAAGTTCAGTTCAGGCACCCACTCCTCTGCTGCCCAAGTACCTAGCTGGGACATCCCTGTGAATACCTGGGATCCCCTCTAGAGACAAGTCTCTTGCAAGTCTTAAAATGATTCCCCTTAATGTAGATATCTTATTCCCTTCTCCAATATCCATCCTTCCTCCATCTCCTCCCTCCCACAACCCCAGGCTCTCCCCAGTTCTTCCTTTTCAAATACACATTTTTACTATGTTCTGGAGAATTGGCCCAGAGACTTGTACATGACAGAAAAGCATTCCACCAACCAAAATTGCTCTCTAGCCCCAGCTTACTATATTTTATGTAATGAGGGTGATTTAATGCCATGGGAAAATTTAATGGACCCGGGCCTATGACTTAATCTTGGTAGGAATCTATCTGTCCTTTAAGATAGTTGTAACTGACTTAGCACATCTATTTGTTCTGTTTCTTCTGTGACATTATAAATGAGTATATCCTCCCTTTGCCTATTTTGCTATTTAAAGTACACTATTTTATTTCCCTTGCATTTACACTATCACAGATCCTCCTGAATATTAGCAGTCACAAAGCATTAGACAGTCTAAGTAAGGGTATATTCACTTTATTCACTTATTGGAGTCAGAGTAATAATGAGAATGCATGTGACAGTAAAAACAGTGGTCCAAAATGAGACACGGTTGGACAGGAGTCAATATTATCTGCTCTGTGGCTACTATGATGAAATTCCATGAGCACAGGGAATAATACTTTGGTTTATAATTAGGATAGAGTGCATCATGTCAGAAAAGGCATGGCATGGTAACAGGAGCAAAAATAGATGGCTGATAACAATTTTTCATGTATTTGCATGAAGCAGATGGAGGGAAAGGAAGAGCAAGATGGAGGGGAAGAAAGAAATAAACCTTCAAGGCCCACCCTCAGTGGCATTCTTGCTTCATCAAGGCTCTGGTTCTTAAAGATCCCATAGCCTTCCCAAACAGCATCTCCAACAGGGGGGAACCACCTGTTCAAATACATGAGCCTATGTGGGACATTTCTCATTCAAACCATCACAGTATTTAATTTAAAAAAGGTGTGACAGCTAGGAAATCAAGCAGGACTCAAAAGCCAGTGACTGAATCAAAACAGGTAGAAACAACTTGATTAGCATGGAATAATAGTGGAAAACAGAGGAAATCAAAGCTGGAATTGATCAAAAGTTTAGCAGAACACAAATGCTATCATAAGGCAGTAGAAGTTCTTCTTTGGGTGGTCTGCTTTAGACTGCTACATCCAAACACTATAGCCTGGTGAACTAAACCCTTAACAGTTGCTACTATTTAAAGGGCATTCTGAGGGGGAAAAAAGTTCATGAGATCTAGATTATGGAAATATTAAAAACAAAGGTGTTCTGAAAGTCAGTGAAGGTACAGAAAATTCAAGGAAATAGTGTGGGCATGTTCCAGCTTCATCCTCCATAGAATGGTGATTATTGGACTTAACTGCTCACTATAAACAAATATAAAATCTAGACAAAACATACATAACAACTGTTTGTCGGCATTGGGTAGCAGCCAATGCAGGGCTGTGGTCCTCAGAAAGAAATAGGCAAACAAGATAAACATCACATAAACCCAAGATTTCTCCCCGCGAGCATTTTCCAGACCACAGCTGAGGAGAGTCTAAGTAAAGACAATGAATCTCACTGGACAGCAGAAACAGAGGTCAGAATGTAGGATAGCCAAAGATAACTCAAATTAGAGTAGTTAGATCCCAGCAAGGAAATGCTACAAGAGAGCCCTCCAAGTCTGTGTGAAATTTCCCCTTCAGGGAATTAATTAACTTCCAAGACTAATGTTTGAATGTATGAAGGAACAAGCTTTGGGAGAAAAAACTAAGTTATTGACATGCTGAGGAACAGAACAGAAATCTACGGAGCCATAGAGTTCAGATGGAATCTGAGGCATTTGGCACTCCAGAAATGCTTCATCTAATAATGAGAAATAAATACCTTTATCAAGCCAGGGGAGATGATACATGCATGTAATCCTAGCACTCAAAAGCCAGAGGCAGGACTACATTGTCAGCAGTTTAAGGTCAGCTTATAAACACATACACACACGAACAAACTATCTTGATAGGGATATACTCTGAAATAGGTGACTTTCCTTAAAAAAAATTTTAACAACCTTAGCAGGTCAGTGGCAATCTAAAAAAAAAATGGTAGTACCCACTGGAATAAAATTTAGCTTTCTTCAGAAGACCTAATGCATACATACAATATTGGTTATACAATTAAAAACAGGCACAAAGGTACATGTTATGCCAGTATTTATGAAGTAGAGGCAAGGGGCAAGGGTATCAGGAGTTCAAGGCCAGACTAACTACAGAGAAAGTTAAAAACCAGCCTATAGTACTGAGACCTTGTCTCATAATAACAAACAAAATATGTAAGACATACTAAGAATAAGAAAGAAAACCAAATAATAATCCAGCAATAGGTTGATGAAATAAGATAATAAACCAGAAACAGAAATGTTTGAAGTAATATAGTTAATGATAGCACTCCATGACTATGATAAATAAATGTAAGACAACAGAGAAGAAGCAGACAAAAATGGATCAAAAAAGGGAATTGTCATAGTAATACAAAATATATATTTAAAGTAATGATTGGAGATTTTAGAAAGACAAAATCTGTTTATCTAAAGATAAGAATGCATTATTCAAATTTAGCAGATTCAAAATAGCCAAAGATGAGATTTGAAAATCTGGAAAAAAAAAAGTCACAGAAAATATCTTCAAAGAAGTATATGGAGAAAATGAAATGATGCAAAAAAATAATATCCTCTTATGAAGACAAATTAACTCTAAACTAAAAGACATTTTAGAAACACTCTGGCAAATGTTGAAACATGTCTTGAAAGAATACAAATGATACTTAGTAACCAATGTCATCCTAGAACAAGACACAAAACAGAGAGAGAAATACAGCCACCCAGCCTCCAATAATGCACATATCATAGGGTATGTAGTATGGTTAGGCTCTCATATCTGGCACAAAATATTATTTGAAGTCAGGCTACACTTCAAGATGAATTTTTTAAATCATTGAACAAGTTCTCAAAACGAATTAGTTATTAATGAGGCTAAAAAAAAACCGTAAAACTAATTGTGCCAAAACAAAACAAAACAAAAGGAAACTGAACAATGTCCTTCCTCTCTCCTCATACAGGCAAGACCAAAGGGCAAGAACATACATTTCACCTGAACCATATCCATGCTGGCCATTCAAAAACAGGACCCAGCCGGGCGGGGGTGGCAAACGCCTTTAATCCCAGCACTCGGGAGGCAG